>CM045887.1:61596504-61634004 GCA_025169545.1 Anguilla japonica | reverse complement strand
AGTGCACGGGGAATTAACGTTTATTTGTCTGTTCAGTTGATTATGGCGCATTAAAGGTGTGACTTCATACCTTTTCAACCAGGTCTCTGGTTAGAAATGTGGTGGATTTATCCCAGAAACCAAATAGTATGCGTGTGTTTTTGTGTGGTGAGCAACACTGTGACTCCCCCCTCTTTGTGTTTTACTGGTGCTGCTAGTCAGGGCCATCGTGGGGGGGGGGGGGGGGGGGGCCTGGATATGTTGTCCCGGGCCCTGGAGGAAGAGGGGGGGGGGGGGGGGGGGGGGGGGGGGGGGGGGGGGGGGGTCAAATTTACACTCTAAAAAGTCTACATTTGACACCAACTGTAGTCATAGGAATCCCGGATGGGAACAAAATGTCCTCTGTTGGAGTCAAATTTGATTGAGTTGATTTTCACAGTGTTGATTTTTACTGTGTGTAACGGAAGCCTTATTGGTTTAACCACACAGGCCCTAGCGCCACGCACAGGTGCTGAGAAATTAATGTGGCTAAACAAATTTACACTCTCACAGAGTTAAATTAACAGAAGACTGCAATGCCCCGGCATCCTTTCTCTCTGCAAGGGGGGAGGTTCTTCACCACAAGCTCAGCTCCCGCGACAGCTAGCGACAAGGGAGGGGCACATTCACCCGCTGCTCCGTAGCTGGAGGGAAATGGCCCTAAATATTTCATAAACCCCCCCCCCCCCCCCCCCCCCCCGATGGCTTTTCTGAAGTATCTCTCAGAAATGAGATTAGGGGGAGGCGATGTCCCAGTGTGTCTGAACCCAATTTCTCTCAGGTCCCCCCCCCCATCTACCCGCAGAGAGGTACCGTACGTGGTTAATCGTTTAAAAAAAAAAAAAAAAAAGAGAGAGAGAGAAACGTAATTATTGTGGAGGAGGAGACGATGTCTGTAGCTGTAAGCTACAGCTCCGTAGACGCTGTTTGCGCTCAGTCAGTCGGTGGAGAGCCCGTTCCCGTTCTCTGGAGGCTCGAGGTGAGGTAGTGCAGCGTAGCTCTCCTCTCTCTGCGCCCGATGCCTCTGAGGAAGAGGAAGTGTCTCGGTCCCTGCCGGCTGTCAGGAGGATGTGTCGCTTCGTGACGAGCGGCGTCACAGAGCCGAATCCAGCGTGCGGGAGCGCTGCAACAGGTGATACCTGTCGGGGATGAAACGCGTGTGAATCAGAAACCGCCTCGACACTGTCGGTGGGACTCCTCTCTGGTGCCTGGGAGAGCAAGGTGTAGATTTCAGGCGCACTACCACAGACCACATACTGCAGAAATGTTTTTTTTATTTTTTTATTTTGCTTTCTCTGTTCGGTATTTCTTTCCTTATTATTATTATTATTATTGAGAAATCTGTGCACATTTAAATTGTTGAAATGGAACGTTATATTTCAGAAAAAAAACTAAATACAATATGTGTAATACTAGATAGAATGTGAAATGAACCAAAGAATGGACTACTTTTGTTTTGCATAAATTTGGTCTGAAAGAAATACATTCCCTTGGGTGGATTGGTTTTGATATGTTGGTGTGTGTGAGTCTGGGGGGGGGGGGGGGGGGGGGGGAGGAAATAACTGCCACCATACACAGTTGTGTTGTGATGAATTAACAACTGGACATTTTACTCTGTAGAGGCTCCAGCTGTTGGTATAAAAAAAAAAAAAAAACGCTGTTTATTTCAGTCATTGTATTTCATCTCCAGATATCATTTCTTCATGGATTCCGCTTCATCCCCCCCGAGATCCCTCTCGTCCAGCACACGGGCCGGCTCCTCGGTCTTCCTCTCCGCCGAGCCCTTCTCATCTTCGGCTCCTGTGCGATAACACGAGCTGCCCGCACACGTTTGAGCTTCGCGACGTTTTTTAACACCACCCCTGCATTTCCTCCCGCCGCGAGATCGTTCTCTTCACACCTTCTTTTCCACCTTCCATTCATTCTGCTCTTTTACCTTTCTTCGTGGCGCTTTTTTTCCTCCCCTATCTGAAGGATTTTTTTTTTTTTTTTTTTACCCTTTAAGCAACCTTTTCAAAGTAGTAATAAAAAAAGAAATCTAATTAGATATTACTTCGGTATGTCAAATCAAAAGATGTGCTTTTGAATAATGAAAAATAGTCCGTCGTCTCTTATATGAGAAGTGAGGATGTGATCATTCAGTGCATTTGGAAGAAAGAAAAAAGAACCCAGATCCTGTTCATTAAATGTTTGCTAAAAGCTTAATATCTCTGCATGGCCCAGCTCTCCTCATTCTCTGAGATAGTCTTTTTAAAAGTTGTCTGGGTAAATATCCGTTTGAAAAAAAAAAAAAAAAAAAAGAAATAAAAAGCAAAAAAACATTCTGTGTTATTCCTGTATTCAGTGTGCTATGAATGCACTTTTTACACTAACACACTAAAACATCAGGCCACCCGCTTTAGCTATGGAAAGCCCAACCGGCTTCACTTCCTGTGTGCCCCGCAGGAGACAAATGCAGACCCACTGACTACAGGAAGCTGAAGAACAAAATGGTGGACGCGCAGAGGCAGAAGCACCCGAGAGAGGAGGACAACGAAGGGTGGAGCCGGGACAAAATGGCGCTGAGGAGGACGCTGGTGGATCAGATGTTCGAACGCTTCGACGCGGACGGGAGCGGCCTCGTGGACAGCACCGAGCTATCGCTGGTAAGCGGGCCAAAAAAAAAGAACAGAAAAGTGTGTCACTGCATTATCAGCCATGCGTGGTAATGCTGCTGTGATGACTTTAAGAAGTAGTGAGCAGCGAAGTGTCAGTGGTGATTTAACAAGGAGTTTAAATCATGTGTAACGACGCACGGTGACTAATGGGATTTGGGGAATGGCCGTTTAAAATGTGATTTTTTAATAGTGAAATTGCAGGAGTCCTGTGCCCAGCCCCTGTCCCTGTGTGTCGTTTCTCTAGGATAACCTCTTTTACAGTATGTTAAACATACTGGTAGAGCACGCCTGGCTCAAATACATATTTATTTTGGATTCAAATACTTTTCTGTGCTCTCTTGATCTTGCCTGCCTTGTAATTGAGCCTGCCAATATGACCAGAAGGCGGGGGTTTGCACTTTTTGAGTGCATTTCATTGGTTCCAAATTACACCAGACAAGATCAATAGAGCACAGAAAAGTATTTGAATCCAAAACAAATGCGTATTTGACCCAGGTCTGTGACCGAGCCATGAACACGTCTCTTTGCCGATGGGAGACTGCAGAACTCTTGAGTGATTTTATGACAGGTCTTTGAAAGACAGTAGAAGAGAGGGCCATATTATCTTTTGCGCCTGGCTCAGCTGTACGGACTCAAGTGAAGTTCTGGTCTAAGGGGGGCTGCTGTGTGCCTCATTCGGGTAAGGCACTGTGCTGTGGTGCAGGCAGCAGCTGGTTAGATCCATAGAGCGATGCGCCGTCGGCGATTGGGAAGGTTCAGTTGGGTAAGGGGTCCGTGTCGCGTCACTGTCGGGTTGACTGGGGGCGGGGGGGCGGGGGGGGGCTGTTCACTGCATTTTAAGGCCGTGCTCTCTGCAAGCTTACAGTAGCTGGAGCTCGCCTGCAGTGGCGAGCATTGGCAAGAGGAAAATGACAAGCCTTTGTTGGGCTGAATGGCCTGTTCTCATCATTTTGTTTTGTTTTGTGCTTTGTTATTATCTTATGTTATGATAAGTTGTGTCGTGTTATGTTGTGTTATGCTGTTATGTTGTGTTATGTTATGTTATGTTATGTTATGTTGTTATGTTATGTTATGTTATGTTATGTTATGTTATGTTATGTTATGTTATGTTGTGTTATGCTGTTATGTTGTGTTATGTTATGTTATGTTATGTTATGCCAAGTGAAAAGAAGCAGACTGGCAACACCACAGTGGGTACCGAATTTATAAAACTAAAGTTGTGGTTTCTAGGGAAGGAAATTTAATTTGTCATAGGCTCATTGACTCTAAAAAAATAAAAAATAAAAACAATAGTTAAATTATGCAAAATATTCATTTTAAAGTATGGAAACCACAGGGGGTTTATAATCTATTTTTTTTATTTCTTCTCATGCAGTAAATAAAAAGTCTGCTTTTACATTTAGATTGTTTCTAAATATTTTGTCACAATGTGTTTAATGTGTTTAATGATAGCAAGGAAAGGAAGAACAACTTTGCAAGGCGCAATATCGCAGTTATAAAACTTAACCCCAAAAGACCAATTAAAGTTCTTTTTATTATTTATTTTGTTGTTACATTGGTGCCTATTTTGGGATTTTTACAGCTGTGACTTTTAAACCCTTCTCAGCCGCGCCTCCCATCAATTTTGGGACGGCCCACGCTGTAACTGCCTCTAAGAAGCCCCGCCCCTCTTCGCCTAAGCTAACGTGCGACTATAATTCTGGCACAAAATGGCCGCCGCTCTGTGCCACGGGTGGGGGGTGGACGTGAGCTTTCCCCTTCAGTCTAAAGTGCTCTGGGATGCCATGGGATGAAAAGCTCAGTTCCAGTCCCGTTACCGCGTATTCTTCAGATTATGCACTGCCAGTCGCCTCTTCCTTCCGCGTCTGCAGCCGACTGGTTCCTGCAGCTCCCCTGGGTTCCCATGGCGACCAAAGGATTCCCTATTGCACAGTGATGCAGGAGATGTCATGCACAGTATGTTGCCGACGGAAACCCTGCCTCTGGGGCGATGCTTTGGCCAATAGCGGCAAGTCCTGGCTGCAGTCGGCAACTCAATTATGGAAATTATATATTTCTGCTGCAGCTATGTGGAAAATATAATGTGCAATATATTTAAAAGCTCTCTTATAAAAATGGAATGTACTGTGACACATTTATAAAAGTGTGGAAAATATAACAATACAGAATATTTCAAAGCTCTCTTAGAAAAAAGTGGAATATACTGTGATATAAATATGTGAAAAATATAACGAGAAATGTATTTCAAAGCTCACTTATGTAAATGGAATTCACTGTTTGTTATATGTCATAAATATGTGTAGAATATCAAGACATTTAAAATAAAATAAAAAAATGTATTACTGTGCATCAAAATGAACCAACTGAATGTCCCAGTACCCCACTACTATCATTATTTCCATTTCAGGAGATAATTTTATGGAACTAGTCTGCAGTTTGCTTAACATTTGTGGTCGACACTGTGAAATTTTTTTAAAACTCTTTTTAAAGGATCTCTGTATAACGTTGGAGAGAAAGATGAGCCCAGGCCAGATTTTTTTTTTTTTTTTTTTTTACTTTTTCTTCCCAACCGCCTATGATATTTACGCAGTTCTCACTCTGACAGCAGAGCTGACCCGGCATTAATAATGAATGCACTTTACTTGCCGTCACTGTCTTTTTCTTTGAGTGCGCTCTGGATCGCGTGTGTGCGCGCATCAGAGACGCTCGCATGGGCTATCGAACGCGCATTAGCCTGGACGAGGAAGAGAAGGAAAACTCCCTCCCAACCTTTACGCTTCGCTGAGCTTCGTCATACGAGCTTCACTTTGTTCACACCCCGCGATAACAGAGCAGAGTTTTTAACTGTCGTATGCTGAAATGTCGTTAGAGACCCGGAGTCTGGTCGCTCCGCTCCGCTTTCTAAGGAGTGGATTAAGATACGATCTGAGGGGAAATACAGCAAAGGAAATGCAATGTTATTTCTGTGTAAATAATGTAGTGCAGTTATTCGCAAAAGCTGAATTTGCTTGAAATCAGTATTCATAACTGTTTACAAGCCCCGCACGTAAGGGGGGATTCTCAAGAGAGAATCGACAATGTACCCCACCCCCCCACCCCCCACCCCCCACCTTTTCCTCGTTCTGCGATGACAGTCACCCCCCCACCACCTCCTCCTCCATGTGATCTCAGTCTCCCCTCCCCCTGCTTAGAATAGGCCCAAAATATTTGTATTAGGCCCCCAAGAAATGTATCTGAAACTCTTGAAACTTCATTTGGCAGTAATGGCAGCACTGTATCCCATTCACATCGTGTCTCAATTCCTCTGCTTCTCACAGGTAGTCAAACAGCAGGGCCCGTTCAAGGACTTCTCCGACTGCACGCCGTTTGACCTTCTGAAGTTCGACGACGGCAACGCTGACAAACACTTATCCAAGGAAGAGTTCTACGTGGCATTTGGTAAGCGGGTCGGGGGGGGGGGGGGGGGGGTGGTGTCTCTGATCGTTTGGCACAAATCTGTTCTCTTTTGGTTTTTTATTTTGAGAGAAACACGACACCGTTCGCAGCGCTGACGCTTCTGGGGAGGGGGGCGTCTGCTGAAAAGGCATCGGTATTTCACACGTGTCGCTTGGCAACGCAATAAAAGTGCAAATGTGAGGTAATTTCCGCGCTCCTTCATCATATCACCAGAGGAGCTGTCCTCGCGCTCTTTTGAGCGGCTTCATTTGAAATGGCAGTTTGTTTGTTCTGGCAGTGTTGCCTACGGGCGAGCCGGGAAGCGCTTCCCTACACCCGTCCACTGGTACAGCATTATCACAGGTACATACTGTACCTGCAACACCCGTCCACTGGTACAGCATTATCACAGGTACATACTGTACCTGCAACACCCGTCCACTGGTACAGCATTATCACAGGTACATACCTGCAACACCCGTCCACTGGTACAGCATTATCACAGGTACATACTGTACCTGCAACACCCGTCCACTGGTACAGCATTATCACAGGTACATACTGTACCTGCAACACCCGTCCACTGGTACAGCATTATCACAGGTACATACTGTACCTGCAACACCCGTCCACTGGTACAGCATTATCACAGGTACATACTGTACCTGCAACACCCGTCCACTGGTACAGCATTATCACAGGTACATACCTGCAACACCCGTCCACTGGTACAGCATTATCACAGGTACATACCTGCAACACCCGTCCACTGGTGCAGCATTATCACAGGTACATACTGTACCTGCAACACCTGTCCACTGGTACAGCATTATCACAGGTACATATCTGCAACACCTGTCCACTGGTACAGCATTATCACAGGTACATACCTGCAACACCCGTCCACTGGTACAGCATTATCACAGGTACATACTGTACCTGCAACACCTGTCCACTGGTACAGCATTATCACAGGTACATATCTGCAACACCTGTCCACTGATACAGCATTATCACAGGTACATATCTGCAACACCTGTCCACTGATACAGCATTATCACAGGTGCAGCATTATCACAGGTACATATCTGCAACACCTGTCCACTGGTACAGCATTATCACAGGTACATATCTGCAACACCTGTCCACTGATACAGCATTATCACAGGTACATATCTGCAACACCTGTCCACTGGTACAGCATTATCACAGGTACATACTGTACCTGCAACACCCGTCCACTGGTACAGCATTATCACAGGTACATACCTGCAACACCTGTCCACTGGTACAGCATTATCACTGGTACATACTGTACCTGCAACACCTGTCCACTGGTACAGCATTATCACAGGTACATACTGTACCTGCAACACCTGTCCACTGGTACAGCATTATCACAGGTACATACTGTACCTGCAACACCCGTCCACTGGTACAGCATTATCACAGGTACATACTGTACCTGCCACACCCGTCCACTGGTACAGCATTATCACAGGTACATACTGTACCTGCCACACCCGTCCACTGGTACAGCATTATCACAGGTACATACCTGCCAACACCTGTCCACTGGTACAGCATTATCACAGGTACATACCTGCGACACCTGTCCACTGATACAGCATTATCACAGGTACATATATCTATCTAAAAATCTATCTGTTCATTGAAAATATACAGAGGCCCTTGTATAGCTGTAGTACAAAGTACCTTAGGTGACCCATGAGCAGTAATATGTTCAGTGTTAAATCAACTCTAGTTGATAGTTCATTAAGTTCTAATATCATACATTTAATTCTGATATAGTGCATTTATCTATGACGTGTACGGATGTTGCACATTTAGCTCTGAGAGCACATTTAAGTCTGATAGAGTATATTTAACTCTGATTGTGTACATTTTAGTCTGATATACTGTAGTACATTTGAATCTCATATAGTGCATGTAGCTCCGATAGACCACATTTAAGTCTGATAGAGTATATTTAACTATGAATATGTACATTTTAGCCTGTACATATTTATGTACAATTTATGTACAATTTATGTACAATTTATGTACAATTTTTCTCATTTTATATGAGAGTACATTTGACTCTCATATAGTACATTAGCTCTGATAGAGCACATTTAGGTTGGATATTGTACATTTGACCCCTGTTTGTCTAAGATGAGCTATTTAAAGTGCCCGGAAGTTGAATAACAACACTGGACATTTTTTCTTGTGCCGCAGTCTTTCACACATTTTAGACAGCTCTGTTCTGTACCTTTTGTCACGTACTCTGGTGTAACTTCTAAGCAAAAATCAGAGTGTGTGTGTTTGACATGACAGCTTAATTATGACATTCATCACTGCCAAGAGGATCTGGCAGGAAGCATTAATTCTGTGTGCAAAAAGGCCTCCGAATGATGAGGATATTTGACAGCAACTGTGAGGACATCTTTTTCAGACCGGCATGGGAGAACTGGAGAGTCCTTTCCAGTTCCCCTTTTTGTCCCTGTCAGACATTGGCATTGAAGTGCTTTTGTTTTTGTTTTTTCCATCTATTTACGATTTACTGTGTGCGCTCTCAAAAAGGATGGCTTAATATCCAGTATGATTTTTTCTGATACTACTTTTGTGTTCCTTTCAACACATTTTGTGTCAAAGCTACTTTTAAAGTGACACAAAATTATCCTTTAAGTGTGTGAGTGAATGGTGTGTGTGTGTGCCCTGCGATGGACTGGCGAGCTGTCCAGCGTGTATTCCTGCCTCTCGCCCACTGCATGCTGGGATAGGCTCCAGCACCTCCTGTGACCCTGACCAGGAATACTTGGGTTAGATAATGGATGAATTACTATTTTAATTATATCCGTACATAAATTAGCCCCCATAAATGTAATTAAATCATAGGTGTTAAGAAAGTTTCAGTGAATTTCACCAAAACAACAAAACGGCATATTGAGCAGCATATTTCGCAGTCATTAGCCGATGTCTATATCCATCTGTGTTCTAATGAGCTGGGTGACTCCACATCCTATGCTAATCGCCAGGTTGCAATTAAAATGAATCAATATTTATAAAGTGAGTGTAAACAAGTTCCAAGTGTTGATGATTCTATCATGCACTCGTTGTGTGTCAGTCTATTGATAATTGTTAATCAGATTAATAAGTCTCTAGATGAAGTCATTTTCTAGCCACAGAAAAATGATCTTCAGGAAAAAAAAAAAAAAACAAAGTCATATCACATCCATGGCAAGACGTTATAATAATAATTCGTTTCACATAATTCGTTTCGGGGGAAAATAGCAGAGAAATATTTATCTCTGCGCTAAAAGAATTGGCAGAAAACGACAGGTTAAATTAAGGGCTTCTCAAATGTTGGCTACTTCGCAGCCATGGCAGCTGTTCAGAGCCGTGAAGTTTTTGGCAGCGGGACTAATTTCAAACGGCACTCTCGTCTCGTCGAGTTTTCTGGGCGGGCAGCGTCGTTGGCGGCGACCTTCACCCTTTTTTTAAACGGATCTGACAGGAAGACCGAACAGGAAGTCACGGTCGCCGTGACGACGAGCCCTCGCTCTAGAGCGGGCGGCGGGGGCGAGCTCGTCCTCCGCTCTCGTAGCGGGCGATCGCTGATCTGACGCCGCGGCCCGTGGCTGTCCGTCAAAATCCCCCGCGTTTTTTTTTACAAACGCGTTTCGTTTCGTTTGTTTTTAAATTAAACAAATAAGTACATAAAAAAAACGGTGATAAACGAACAAATGGTGAAATTAGACCGTGCCTTTTGGGCACCTTAAAGATGACAGATGTCTAATTAAATTTTAATTCCCCGACTCTCGCCTGACAAGAAATGTCTTTTAATGTCTTTTTTTTTTTTTTGCGGGGTGGATTCTCTTGAGTTATTTAGGTCGGGTTAGAGAGTGGTCAGCTAATTAAGAACCAGACATGAATCATTCTCCCTGCGGCGGCCATTTTGGATCCAGCAGGTGGGTCACAGGAAATGTAATAACATAATGATACGTTTTCAGCCGACTTAAATGGATGGATGTTTTCTTTTTCTCTGTCACACATTTAAAAGCGCTGTGATGGAATTGTAAGGCATCGGTAGATATTCCCTGTTGACAGGCACTGGCATTTAATTCAAATTAAATGGCATTTAATTAGAATATGAAGGCTAGTCGACGCCGCGTCCGTGTGTGTGTGTGTGTGTGTGTGCGCCATATACCCCACCACTCTGAATTGATTAAAGATTCAGAGTGCTTGCACTGCTGCGGATGAATGGCACATTTAAATCTATATTTACGCATTTGGCAGACATTGTTGTCCAGAGGGACTTACTGTACATAAGTGTGTGCCTGACGTTTTAGGCAACAAAGAACAGCTTTACTTACCACCGTGAACATGGTAAAGAACAGCCTTATTTACCACCGTGGACATGGTAAAGAACAGCTTTACTTACCGTGGGCACTGTAAAAAGCAGCTTTACTTGCCATAGGCAAGAGTAAAGAACAGCTTTACTTCCCATGGGCACTATAAAGAACAGCTTTACCTCCCATGGGTACAGGTAAAGAACAGCTTTGCTTCCCTTGGGTACAGGTAAAGGACAGCTTTACCTCCCATGGGTACAGGTAAAGAACAGCTTTACTTCCCATGGGTATAGGTAAAGAACAGCTTTACTTACCATGGGCACTGTAAAGAACAGCTTTACCTCCCATGGGTACAGGTAAAGAACAGCTTTACTTCCCATGGGTATAGGTAAAGAACAGCTTTACTTACCATGGGCACTGTAAAGAACAGCTTTACTTCCCTTGGGTACAGGTAAAGAACAGCTTTACTTACCATGGGTTTAGGTAAAGAACAGCTTTACTTACCATGGGTTTAGGTAAAGAACAGCTTTACTTCCCTTGGGTACAGGTAAAGAACGGCTTTACTTCCTTTGGGTACAGGTAAAGAACAGCTTTACTTACCATGGGCACTGTAAAGAACAGCTTTACTTACCGTGGGTTTAGGTAAAGAACAGCAAGCAACAGAGCAGCGAATGAGCATCTCACTGAAAACACTGCAGCCAGAAACAGTCGCTGCCGGAGCCAGTTGGCTAAACGCCCCTCTGATTGTGCTGCTAGAGCCAAGGCCCATATCGTATCACACAGCACGCGGTAACAAATATGATGAATCTCTGCTCTCCCTGACGGCACTCCACCGCCATGTCAGACTGAACCCCTTTCATTCTTTTTTTTGTGTAACGAGAGAGGAAAGCAGGGGTTTCGAGAGGAATCGTACAGCCAGTGGCGTCGGCTGTGACCGTGGAGGGTTATTCCAAATGCTCTTGTGGAATTGCACTCTCTGCTTTTCTGCTGAATGGGTTCGTTTTTTTTTTTTTTTTTTTATTCACTGTGCGTGTGTGTCTGGAAAAGGCAGCTTATGAACAACAACAACCAAAAAAAAAAAAAAAAAAGAATGTTATATTAGCCAGATTCACTAGTGCATTAGTGCTTTAAAAGCTAAATCTGCTGGAAAACCACCCTGTGCGCTAGAAATGTTTTTTAAGGGCTGAACCCGTCGAGATGTTCGCGCCGGCGCCCGTAAATGGTTATTTCTGCATTAGCTTTTGCCCTTCGGCAGGCAGCAATGAAAGCCTGTGAGTGCTGAATCGCCTGTTCTCTCTGAGGTAAGGTAGCGTAGAGGCTGTGCGCGTTCCCTTAAAAAAAAAACCCCCGGTGCCTTATTCCCCACCGCCTTATTTATTTGTTTGCTCGGGAAAAATTCTTAAAACGCAGCCGCTTTCACGGTGTTTCTGTCGTCATCCCCTCAGATGCATGCGCCTTAATGCGCGCGTGTTCCTACGAGCCGACTGCCGTCCGTGTTATTTATGATGGTGTTTATTCTTCAAGCAAGTCGAAAGATGTTCTCAATGTTGAAAATATCTTTTTTTTCAGAAAGGTTGCCACTTTTTCTTGGATTGTTCTCCTTTTTCTCTAATTCGGTCAAATTCAAAAGACAAAAAAAATCTCAATTTCTAGAGGTCCCATGAAAAGAAATAACCTGCGAATGTGACCGATCATAATGAGCTTTTTCATAAGCAGGGCTGCAACCCTACTGAAACACAAGGACATACATCCGCTGCCTGCAGCTCCTGCCCTTTTCACAAAATATCTAAAAGTTCCCTTTTGATTCCTGTTTTTTCCCCCCTTTTTCTATCAAGCGTTCCACTACAGCCGTGTTAATGCAGTGTGCTTAGCCAATCACATTCTCGCTGGCTGCCCTACGTAGTTCTGATTGGTTGGTCCAAATGGCTCACTTGTGTGGTGCCTGAGTGGTGCATTCCAGTTTCAGAAAGCTAATGCTACAGTTGGCAAGCCACTGACAATCTTACTCAGTGTTGCTGGTTTAGTAAAGTTAAAGAGAACCCCATTAACAGCTTACATGCTGTTTTACAAATAATGTGTAATTTCATGGTTGAACATGTTGTGTACAGTAATGCTAATATATGAATTCACCAGTGAAGCTAGCTACTGATCGATAGGTAGCAGAGTAGTGGGGTTATAAGATAAAAGATAAAAACAATACAGGTTGACTATAACTATCAATGCAGTGCTTCTGGAGTGCAATTCTAATTTGGTGGCAATAGCGATTCTAACATGAACGGTTACCGATCAACAACAACAGAATAAATAATAATAACAACTATCTGTATAGTACTTTTATAAACCAATTATTCTAACAGAAATTATTCTAGTTATATTATGTAGTTCTCCATGCCCAGTATTTCTAATGGAAAATGTTTTTTTTTTTTTTTAAAATCAATGAATAGAAGCGCATTTTAAAATGGACACTTTGTTTGTTTCTCTCTCTCTCGGAGGGAGTAGAGAAGAAGAGGAGCGAAGGCAGCATTTGTCCGTTTTGTCTGCTGTTAAGCTGTTTGGGGATTATAAGCGCTTCAGCTACACTGGCCTCGCTCGGATAGAAGAGCTGATATCGAGAAAACAACAAAGCCAATCAGCACTCTCATACGTTATTGTCGACTCCCGATTCAGCAAATGCCGAGCTGGCCTGTTGACACAACATATCTACTGCATTTTGTCCTTTCTGTAGCCACTGCTGCAGCATAAACAGTGAGATGTTTTTTTTTTTTTTTTTTAAAACCTGTGACAATCAGGATGAGTGGATTCAGTTTTGCCTATTTATGATGATAATAACACTTTTGACCATGAAAAATTTATGTTTGGTACATTAGTGCATAGTTACATTACGCCACAGGCATTTAGCAGACGCACTTATCCAGAGTGACTTACACAACTTTTTTTTACACAACATTTCCATTGCATCCTTTTATACAGCTGGATATACACTGAAGCAATGCAGGTTAAGTACCTTGCTCAAGGGTACAACGGCAGTGTCCCACCCGGGAACCAAACCTGTGACCTTTTACAAGACCAGCACCTTACCCACTATGCTACACTGTCGCCCATCAATGTACTTTGGATGGAACATTTAATGAAACATTTAAGTAATTCAATTAAATCTTTTTTCTGAGACATTGCAAAAAAAAAAAATAATAATAATAATAAAGACTTTAAAATGGATTTAGAAAGGATTGTGGTGTTTGCTCACTGATACACTGTGTAAGAATGATGCAGATGTCTTTCATTGATCTCGCGAAGTCATCCGACATTCAAATCTCAGATGTTAAGCTTTCGCTGGCAGCCAACGCTGGCGCCAAATCCTCCATGTTTACTGAGCCTTGTTTCCGCTCACAGTTTCTGACTAGACTTGGCTTTTGTGAACACGCAGCAGTGATCCTGTTGCGTTGTCACAAAATCTGTCCCAGTTTTGTATTCTCATAGCCAGGGTTAATATTCTTCACGAATTGCCAAAATCTAAGTACATGGCAACCGATGTTTTGGAGCCATCCCCCCAAAAAAAAAGACACTGTGTCCCACCATCCCCCACTTCCTGTATCTGTGCATGAGTAATCCAGGAGCTTGTCGTTCCAGGAATCCAATTAATAATTTGTGTGCTTGACCTGTCACTCACATTGTCCATTGCAGTGTTTGTGGAAACGTGCGTGCAGTGTCACCCATATCGAACTGTGTGGTTCCTTGCGATATGTAGTAAACTTCATGACAGCGTTGTGATTTGTTTTTATTAAATCTTCAGTAATGAAGATGTGTCTGAGGAACATAACAGCCATTGTTCGCAGCGTTGCAGTCTGGGATACATGCATCACATTTACATGATTAAAGTGACAATGTAAATTAGGTTTCATTCTCCTGTGGATAGTGAATTAATATAACTGAATACGTACTGATTGACTGATTTAATAATTTAATAAAGATGTACTAATAAACAAAACAACATGCTGCACACACAGACACACACACACCGAGAGAGAGAGAGAGAGAGAGAAAGAGAACTGATTAACTGAAGGTACAGTGCAGTGGCTTGCAGCTTGTTCTTGTTTTTTAATTGTAAGTTATTTGTTATAAAAAGGGGAAAGCCTCTGTGTTCTGCGTTGCGTTCTGCTATTCCAACAGCAGGACCAGCAGGGCTCATTTTACAGGACACTGAAAGCAAGGACAGGAGTATATGTGGGGGAAAAAAAAGGAAATACTGTAGAAACTGACTGCTTTCAGGAGGCGGTGGTTCTGATGATATTGGTGGGGGGGGTTCAGGATACGAGTGTTGTTATGTTCTCCCCTGTGGTTGTTATGTTGTCACCTGCTCATGGGGCTGGGGGGGGGCGTTGGGGGGGGGGGTTGGGAGGTGGGGGGGGGGGGGGGGGAGTTCACAGAAGCTTCCAGATGTTTTTTTTTTTTTCTCCAGCTCATGAAATATTCTGTGCGTCGCGCCGGGACCGTACCTGTTTTATTTCACAACAGGTGCGTCCAGAGGCTGCGTAGCAACACGGCGACGGAGAGCCGGGCGGAACGCGGCGCGCGTATATCCGCTCGGCTGAGACCCGCCGCCGCCGCGCCGACGAGTCGGCCCGGGTGACGGCGTCCATTTCAGACGAATCGCCGGCGTGTAAAAGCCGTCGCGGCCGGGGGGGCCGTGTGTGGCTCGCGGACATCACGCTTTTTTTGCCCCGTTAGTAAATGGCGGTAGTGTACGCCGGGGGGGGTCGGAGAAAGGGGGGCTGCCGCGAAGACCCGCTTCATCATCAACCCCCCGTCTGTGCTTCTGGGGGATTAGTCTGTGAGAGCGTTTTTTGAGCGCGGTCGGCTAGCGGTTTAAAATTAAACGCCCGGGGGGGAGAAGACATCTTCGGCTTCTGCGACGTACTTCCGCTCTGGGGGAACTGTGGATGGGTCACTTGTTTTTGTTTTATGCCTTAGATTATGATGTTTATTTATGTGTTTATTTACTTACAGTTTTATAGTAATTAGAATGCATAGATCAGCGGCCAGGTCCGCAACACATAACATGCAAGAATAATAAATTTAATGCATGTGCTGCTACTACTATTAGTACTTTGAAGAAGAAAAAGATGAAGATCTGGAAAGCCTACTTTTTTAAATGATCGATTTAAGCTATCAAATGTTACCGATGTTACCTATTAAAGATTCAATTAGATTTAACTAGCACTAAGCCAAAGGTTAAATGGAATTGTTACTGATATTTTTTTTAAAAGTTCCTGCGTATTTCACTGTTTTCAAATCAACCAAATACAAAACAAACTACAATTTTAACTGGATGACCTAATAATGTATCTCAGGAAACAAAAAGGATAATCATCCTCAGCTAATAATAATAACTAATAACTGGTGAGTTTTCTCCAGGTACTCCGGATTCCTCCCACAGTCCAAAGACATGCAGGTCAGGCTAATTGGAAACTGTAAATTTGCCCCTAGGTATGAGTGTGTGAGAGAATGCTGTGTGATAGATTGGCAACCTGTCCAGCGTGTATTCCTGCCTCTCGCCCAATGCATGCTGGGATAGGCTCCAGCACCCCCCCCCGACCCTGCCCAGGATAAGCGGGCATCGATAATGGATTGATGCATGGATGGATGGATGGATGGATGGGATGTGGGGATGAGTCCTTTTCAGGGTTTGCAGAAGGAAGAGAGAGCCGTTGTCAGCCTCGCACTCTCGGGTCGTGTGATGGCCTCTCTCTCTCCTGTACCTTTGCTCTCTGTCTGAGGCTTTCATTAAATCTGAAAGTGCTTTTTTCCCCCTTTTGTTTGAGTCATTACCAGTCAGAATGATCCAGCCTGATGTTTAATGAGTGGATTGTCAAGCTGCTAAATTGGTTAATTCAGACTGCTCCCTTTGATATGGAGTACACTCCCCTCTTTAAAATTAAAAAAAAAAAAATTTTAATTTTAAGAGAAGATTGTATATTCCCCACAGAGTCACCAGATAAAGCAGATGCTTTTTGTGAAGGAAGATTTTATTCACTGGAGGCACTGCAGTGGGAAATAATGATCATTCACATTCTGGAGATACTCACAGAAAACCTTTACAGTCCAAAAAAAAAAAACACCTCAGGGGTTGGAAAAACAGGTCTTGGACTCTTGGAAATGTATAACTCTTTTCAGATGAGTCGTATATCAGTCTAACTCAATTTGCACTACATTACCATAACATTTATCTGTCTGATATAATTTCCTTTTATGTTATGGTATACCTGTATTATTGTACGAGCGGCGAGAAGTCTTCTTGGATCAGTGTACATACGTTCTTGGGGATTCACCCACCCCTCTACATCTTGCAAAATTCATGTGATGGTGGCTGGGATTCGTAAAAAGGCATTGTCTGAGTGGTTACTGCAAAAGCTTAAACTTTTCCTTGTTCTATTCCTCATGGTACTTTAACATGCGGGAGCTGTCAGCAGCGGCAAAGGTAGAGTAATGGGTAGGGAGCCTGGCTTATAACAGAGGTTGCAGGTTCAATTCCCAGGTGGGGGCGGTACTGTTGCTGTAGCCTTGAGCAAGGTACTTAAAACCTGAAATGCTTCGATTTAAAAAAAAAAAACATATATTCAAAACATTTTTACAGTAAATACATATATAGGTGTGTAAACGGATTAGTTTTTTTTTTTTTTTTTTTTTAAATAAAGAACTGGAGCTATCACTGTGAATATGGGCCTCTGCTAGAGGCCTAAAATGTGTAGGAAATGTAGGAGTTGGGTTTTGAGGGGTACGAGAGACATGTCGGTCACTGGAATGTGGCTGTGAATTCCTTCAGTGCTTCAGTGGGGCGACATAGCTCAGGAGGTAAGAGCGCTTGTCTGGCAGTCGAACGGTTGCCAGTTCGATCCCCCGCCCTGGGCGTGTCGAAGTGTCCCTGAGCCAAGACCCCTGACCCCGAACTGCTCTGGTGAATTCGAAGCATCAATTGTAAAGCGCTTTGGATAAAAGCGCTATATAAATGCAGTCCATTTACCATTTGCTGTATGCTTTTTGTTCAGGAAGTGGTTGGAAACTCATACAAATTACTGGGCAAAATGTGCACGGCGGATCTACCCCTTTATTAAATGCGTATCCAGTAGCGACGGAGCTGGATATTAGCCTTCTCGGGCGGTCACATCCTAGGTAATTTCATACCAGGGTTCCCGCTGCTATCTGTTAACTCAATTTTCACATTAGCCGTTAGGGATCCAGCGGCTACTTTGCACCTGCTACGCCATTTTTACCACTATGCTCTCATTCTGTGCAGGCGCCAAACTGACACACGAATGTACTGCAATGGACTGCAGTGTAAGTTGGCCTTGAGTAACATACTGTAGGTGGTTGTGGTTTTTACGATTTTAAAAAACAAATTTACTGTAATGGACTGCAACATAAGTTGGCCTTGAGTAACACACTGTAGGTGACTGTGGTGTTTACGATTTTTTTTTTTTGTTAATGTTTGAGCAGTGTCTCGGCTGTCCACAAAACCTCTAACGCCATCCCCGGGTCCCAGAGAGCCACGGGTTCCAAATTGTCTTTGCTGTTGCCCGGCACTTAAATGATGAAATAAAGAAGTCGTTCACACAGTTAAATGACCTGCTTTCTACGGTCTGAGCATCTTATTCAAATGTGAAAACAAAAAAGCAGCACACCCCTGCAGGGCCAGATCCAGCCACTCCTCTTACCTCCTCTCTCCACTTCATTTCAGCAAATGAAGTGTTTCAGATTAACCTGATTTCGCAGAACACAACAGGCATGTGTCTCTTTTAAATACCAGGCTTTAAAAAAAAATTTAAAAAAATTATGTACGGGATGCGTCTACATACAGCACCTTAGATAATGGCTTTGTTAATATATTTGCTAATAATGATTTATAAACAGTACAATGTTACTGAGGACCTTCCTTATAGAAAACTTGAAAAATAATTTATGTATGAATTTTTAAATTCATGTTATATTTACATTACTAGCTTCCATATGTTGAAATAGGCTACATGAATTGCCTTCCTGTTACATGTGCATCCGGTCAATTTTATTCTGTGGCCTTCATGTAACGTGTAATTAAATGTATACTTTTTCTCACCCGTTTAGGAATGGCCATTGATATGTTTCTCGGCACTGTGTTGCCACGACGCCCTGATGTCGATTCAGGCGAACAGAGGAGACGAGTGTGCGCTCTTTCCGCGGAAAAGTGTGTGATGTCATCCAGCCGCCGTTCTTATCACCCCTCGCTCACTCAGACATGAGTCAGAGGAAGACACCTCATGTGCCACTTAACACAGGGACTCGTGGGGATGCGACTGAACACCGGAGGGGGCGGGGGGTGGGGGTGTAGGTGGGGGGCGGGGGGGGGGGGGGGGGGGGGGGGGCGTGTTGCTGCTGCACAGTGAGGGTGAGAAGCTGTCACCCTCCCGGCTGGCTGACTTAATTTGTATGTCGCTCTGGGGGGGGTCTACCAGCCACCACGGTCGTCACCCCTAACACTGTCCTAAATCTATCCACGTGCCAAAACACCGCCGCATTGCCTAAGCAGAATGACTCATCCAGCAGCCACGAGTCATACTAAATATACGTAGCCTTTCATCTATGTTGTACTACCAAATCCAATTCATCATGAATAATGGTCCTCATCCTCATTTTGTTTAGGATTAATGACAAGTAACAGGAGATGGTGCTTAATAGAGGCTTTACTAATGGTTTGTTAACTCATCTCATACCATTATGCATTTTTTTTTTTTTAAACGTGCGTTTAGATTTTAGTTTCCAAAGTTTGTATTCGTATGAAAGCAACATGGCCGCTCCTTCCCCTCGGTAGCCGTAGCGATGACGTTTGACCCGAGGCTGGTTCCTCGTTCCACGCCCCACCTCACAATTTAATCTTTTCGAGCCTGCTCTCATTAAGGGTCATACAGTAAAACTGGCCAAGGGCATTAACAACGCATCCGTCCGTATTCATTAAAAAATCATTAGGCGTCCATTATACCCCTAAGTGGTATTGTGCTGTTTCAGAGGGCTGCGGAGGAGGTTATAGCAATGGCTTATCCTATGCAGTGCGTGGCTGCGACTACTCAGCTCCTGTGCGGAGCGATAACTCTCGAACCCTGTCCCCCTTTTCTCCTTTCTTGGTGGGCTCGCTTCACAGACGCGCCTCGAAGCGGCACAGAATGTAAATTTTTATTTTTTTTTTAAAGGTACAGTTAGACGGCGCTCCCAAATATAGCCCGGGCTCAGCATCGCACGGATAAGAGCGTGTCGCACGTTGGCGCTTCTCAGAGCGCACGTGTGCTTTCCTAGCTATGACGTGACGTGTTTCAAAGTAACGGAAAGAAGTAAGGCCCCACCCCACCTTACCGCTGATGTCGTTTTCACGCTTACGCCAGTCTGTGACTTCTCCCTCAAGGTTGGGGCTGTTAAATAGAATCCTGCCATCAGCGGCTTCTTAAATCAGGTACAGGTGCAAAAAATTAGCCATGCACAGTTATGCCACGGGTTGTGACACGACAGGCTGCGTTACCTGTCATCGGTTGTATCCGTGAAAGATACGCGGCGGGTTTATTTTAACATCGTCGTCCCGTTTCAGAATCGCCTGTGACTCCAGCGCCAAATGCCGACTGCAGACGAAACACAAATTAGTTTCATAACATAATAATATAACACAATGACGGGAACAGGCCATTCAACCCAACAATGCCCGCCATTTTTTTAGTGCTTTGATTTCCTATTAGTCCTTCTTACACTATGACTGCTTTCTGTCATCATAAACCAATAACTGACGTTCTGGTTAATAGTTGACGTGGGTAAACAATAATGTAATTTTCCTTTGACAGAAATATGTTATTACACTTTTTGTGATAATGAATGCTAGCATTAGTTTTTTGTTTCCTTTTCGCTGCGAAGTTATTTATATTCACAAACATAGTCTAGTAATTTCCGATGTTTTTTCGCTTACTTTTTTTACTCTGTGCTGTCTCCCTGAGGATTCTGGCAATGGGCAGTTTATGGGCTTAACGCCAAACAAAGAGTAACGATGACAAATGAGGGCCTTCTCAGTGAGATCTCGCCACACAACGCCTTCAAACTGTTTAATTTCGGTTTGTTCAACTTTTTTTTTTTTATTTGTGTGAACTTCCGTGAAAGCTTACGCTTTGCGTCCAATCACGACTGCCAATCACCGTATGCGTTTACCCGCTAACGGCAAATTGCATTACAGATCTATCGATCGAGACGAATCAAAACAGCCGTTGTTGTCTTGTCTGTAGCAGGCAACAAGCGGCCCGCGATACTGTCACGGCTGTGTGTGCAGTTTGTCGTGTATGTGTCCTCCTCCAACGAGCAGTTTGAAACACATCCGTTTCTTGTTGTCGTGGACGTTGACGTGGAAATTAAAAACGACTTTGGTGGAAGGACCTGGGATGGGAAGAAAAAAAAATGGCGGAACGAAGATGGCGGGGCGGGAGCGTAGAAAGTTAATTAAAGGCGGAGTGATTTAGGGATTACGTCCGACACGAGTGCGCACACAATCATGCGCCGTCACAGGCGACAGGAAACGCATCACACCCCGTTTTTACATGGCAGAGGTCAGGAGGACGAAGTCACATGAAAGCCTCTCCTGGTGGTTATGACATCACAGCTTTCAGCCGCCCGATTGGTGCGATCCTCTGGGCCGGTTGAGCAGAGAGCCAATCACGTCTCAGAGACTTATGCTATTATTGATCCCTGCCCCGTCCCAGTCCAAACAGTTAACACCAAGTCACCTTTTCCATTGCTTCATTTAACTTTCTTGTGATATATGCTACAGAATGTGGGTTACCCCAGGCAAAGCAATAAGAATATGATTAGTTCTCTCCTTGGACGGGGACTTTGGTCTGTGGTCGCTAATCATATCTCCTTCATTCATTTTCATTAAAGTATCATTGGACGTCTTTATCTGGTAGCGGTAAGAAAAATGACACAGTTTGAAAGGTTGCAGCAGGGGAATAGCCACACTTGGCCACTGTGTGGAGCAGCTAGCAGGGAACATCTATCAAAACTCCCAGGAGGCCAACCCTAGCAGACACGCACACCCACACTCACACACACACACACACACACACACACGCGTGCACACACCCACTCACACACACACACACACACACACACACACACACATACACATACACATACACATACACACACACACACACACACAGACAAAATCAGCAGACAAGTTTTTTTTTCCGGTTTCTCGTTCCCGGTCCCTCCTCGTTAACTGGCCAATCCCAGCCGAAGGCCCGCCAGGCTGCCTGTCCCAAATTTAAGACGAGGGTCCAAAGCAGATCAAAACTTCATCCCCTCATTTTTCTCTCCTCCGTTGCTAATTATCCGCTCCCTGTGGAGGGCGCCACCCCCCCCCCCACGGAAGGTCCCGGAATGCGCGGACAGTTCAGACCCGAGAGCGCCATTTCCGCCAGGGTTATAAATCAGGAGTAACGGGCGGACTGGAGAGTCGGCCCGGGCCAGCTGGTGCGTGAGCCCCTGGACGCCCGGCTCGGCGCGTTCCAGTCCTCGCACCTTTTCTCTCTTTTGGCAGGACCCAGGGGGGTCGGTCTTTATTTTGGCGTTAACTCCCACCGCCATGCCACCCCCGCCCCTTACCTGATTGGCTGGGTTTGACTGAGTGAAGTGAAGTAAAGTTTGTGATGTTTTTAAGGTCTTCAGCATTTCCCTGGCTTTTTTAAACGAGCTCACTGCAAAGGAAACCAACGCTTCTGTTTGAAGTACAAACGCGGTATTGTATCCTAAAACAATCCGGATTCATGATTGGTTTTTTTTTTTTCCTTGTGCGTTTTCTTGCAGGTGTGTAGTTTAACACGCCAAACATTCACAGGGCAGACGAGTTCAAAAAATGCCTTGGGTCAACCCTATGGACGTTATTTTTTTTGGGGGGGGGGGAGGGTGACCGCGAGGCCGAGGTACCGGTGAAACGGTAACCGTCGGAAACGATAAAACTCCACACGCCGCAGATGTGGAGCGATGGGCCACACAGTGTTGGATTTACCAAAGCAGTCATTGTTTCTCATTCACAGTTTAGGGATTAACTCAGCATTTCCTCATATATATCGACATTAGAGAGAGAGAGAGAGAGAGAGAGAGAGAGATAGAGGGAGAGAAGGGGGAGAGAGAGAGATGGACAGATAGAGATAGAGGGAGAGATAGAGAGAGATAGAGGTAGAGACAGAGAGGGAGATAGAGAGAGAGAGTCACAAACTAAACTCAGCCATGCTGCTAATTTCTTAGACAAAATCCCCGCAGATTTATTTGATATCGTTCCTTCGCGATGCTGCTCTCTGAAGCTTCGGGGGGGGGGGGGACACCGCATGATGAATTGCCTGTCAGTTTCCGGACAATTAAATATAATGAAGTTACTGCGGCATTCGACAGCGGAAATGTATAAATGTGACCCGATTTGCATCTGCTTGTGAGCCATAAAAAACAAATACATAAAAGCCTCGTGCCCGGGTTTTCAAAAAATGTTCTTGTGAGAAATTGTTGCGCGAGGCCTTGATGTTTGAGCGTGTCATAGCCCGTTTGTTTTTTTTTCCATGAATGAATAGTCTTAAGCTCACCACGCACTTCCTGGTTTTAATACCGGCTGGGTTAGTCGGAGAGTCTAAATTGCCTAGGCGTGAGCGTAGGGTGTATTCCAGCCTCTCACCCAATGCATGCTGGGATAGGCTCCAGCACCACCCCCCAATGACCCTGACCAGGATAAGTGGGTTAGATAATGGATAATAAATGGATGGACTGCCTGGCATTAGTTAGAGGTTTTTTTTTTTTTCTTTTTCTTTTTATAATGTAGACCCGGTCACACTGCTGTGTCATCGCACCGCTGTACAGATCACCCCTCTGGGGCTCTCCACGCCTGGAGTAGGAGTGCATTTTGACCTAATAAAGAGCTGCAATTAAGTTGTCACTGGCAGAGAAATGTCAGGCCAGTTAGTCTCTTTTAATTACGGCCGATTTAATTGCGTACAGTGCCATGTTAATGCACTTTTTTTTTGTTCTTTTTTTTTTTTTTTTTTTTACAACAATTGTTCTTCTTAAAACTCGTTAGGTTTTAACATTTTTGGAATTTAGCAGACTCTTTTATTCAGAACGACTTACACAGATTACATTTTTACACACGGTCCATTTTTTTTTTTTTTAGCAACACCCCATAACTGGGATTGGCACATCTGACCTTTGACCTGCAAACCCAGGCCAATTCCCTAGCCGCTGTGCTACCCAACTGCTGTGTGCTTGCTTAATTGCCTTGGAAGAACACCAAGTCTCACGAATAAGCTATTTGCAATAGGGAAAATAAAGATTAAGAAATTGAGGCTTGCAAAGCAAACAGTTGACTTATTGTAATAGCTCTACATGTACTGGAAAAACAAGCAGAGGCAAAAACAGGCGATTAATTCTTAATATCTATGCAACTTCGTACCTTAATTCTGCTATGGGGCGCGTTTTTTTTAAAATCAGTTTAGCGTATTACTGAACATTTTTCTCATTCCAAAGGTTGAACCCGCCTAATGCTTGGGTGGTAACATTTCTGCTTGGAAGAGATCATAGTATCAGAGGCTTTTCTGCTTAAAAAGTAGTACCTGAATTATATGCTGCCATACTGCCAGAATAATGTTGCCTCTATTAATAACTTTTATAATGCATTAATGGAGATACATTTGAAAATCGCAGGGCCTGCATTAAGGGATATTTAATTCTGTCCTTTCATATCATGATGCAGCATTTTGGGGAAAAAATATTTTCAGCATGTTTTATTGAGCATTTATTTTTTTTAATTTGAGCATGTTTGTTGCTATGATTTCAGTAATCATGTGCGTGCTCGTATGTCAGTTTGAATCTTATGTCTATGAACACACTTTTGAAAGATAAAATTGTAAGTAGCTGCTTTATTGTAAGATTTATCATTGGCAGAGACATGCCCTGCAATGTCTAGCATGCAAGATAAAATGAGCACAAACTTTACTACAGCCGCTTAAATTAGCTTCTAACAGCTAAATATATTCTTTTCTTCTATGTGGTGAGGTGCAGCAAATATAAAACTGGAATTCTGAGCTGGAATTTCTGAGTCAAGCCTGACTGATGTGCAAACAGTGAAGTGTGTGCATATCACAACATAACACTTTTTTTTTTTTTTGCTGACACATTTTTCTGTTGGGACCAAATGGGCTAAGGCCACAGCTGGCTATGATGGTGGGTGGGGATATATACATTTGCCGACACCTCTGTCCAAAACAGCATTAGAGTAGAGGGTACTCTTGAGGTAGTCATCTTAATGATATACAAATGTCAGGGGTGATGTGTGTATTTTTTAGGTTTAATGGCTTATGAATATTACATTACATTTCATTACAATCAGTTGGCAGACCCTCTTATGCAGAGCAATGAACAGTAGTTTGGAACATCAGTGTTTCTCTGAGGAATACACAAATCACCAGGACGATGCACAGAGGCCCATTTATAATCACAATGCAATATTAACCAGACAAACAACAATTTGTATTGTCACAAGTAGGTGTTATTAGACAAATAACATATCTTGCAAAGGTATACCTATAAATACCTACAACTTAATCAAAAGAAAATCCAGGGAAAGAAAGATAAAAGAGAAAGATATCCAAAGGGGCTCAGGGGAGCCATGGTGTGATCTATAGTGGTGAGCCTTCAGTCTGCAGTGGGAAGATGGGCAAGGTTTCTGCCGTTCTGACTGCAGTGGGAAGATGGGCAGGGTTTCTGCTGTTCTGACTGCAGTGGGAAGATGGGCAGGGTTTCTGATGTTCTGACTGCAGTGGGAAGATGGGCAGGGTTTCTGCCGTTCTGACTGCAGTGGGAAGATGGGCAGGGTTTCTGCTGTTCTGACTGCAGTGGGAAGATGGGCAGGGTTTCTGCTGTTCTGACTGCAGTGGGAAGATGGGCAGGGTTTCTGCTGTTCTGACTGCAGTGGGAAGATGGGCAGGGTTTCTGCTGTTCTGACTGCAGTGGGAACATGGGCAGGGTTTCTGCTGTTCTGACTGCAGTGGGAAGATGGGCAGGGTTTCTGCTGTTCTGACTGCAGTGGGAAGATGGGCAGGGTTTCTGATGTTCTGACTGCAGTGGGAAGATGGGCAGGGTTTCTGCTGTTCTGACTGCAGTGGGAAGATGGGCAGGGTTTCTGCTGTTCTGACTGCAGTGGGAAGATGGGCAGGGTTTCTGCCGTTCTGACTGCAGTGGGAAGATGGGCAGGGTTTCTGCTGTTCTGACTGCAGTGGGAAGATGGGCAGTGGTTTCTGCTGTTCTGACTGCAGTGGGAAGATGGGCAGGGTTTCTGCTGTTCTGACTGCAGTGGGAAGATGGGCAGGGTTTCTGCTGTTCTGACTACAGTGGGAAGATGGGCAGGGTTTCTGGCTGTCCTGACTGCAATGGGAAGCTTATTCCACCACACAGGGGCCAGAACAGCCAGGACATGTGTTCTGTAATGGGGGGGGGGGGGGGGCATTCAACTCATTTTGGTTTTCAGAAAAGAAGTACAATGCTCAAATAAGATGGAAATATTTGGAAATCAGAGATCATGCGGGCCAATAGGCTTTTGTTGGATTATCGTTTTTTTCGTCTTGAAATTGACTAAAACATTAGCTTTGCTGTGTATTAGTGCTGCTTATAATTAAGCCCCACAGTATTGCCTCTCTGCATCAATGTGTATTAATTAAAACATGAACGTTTATCGAATGGGTTATATTAAAACACATTAACCGTTGGGATTAGTTCCGTCTTGCGCTTCTGTCTCAGGATGTTTGCTTGACCCGCACACGCTTTGCCTCTCCTAAGCTGAGATATTATCTGTAGAAATCTCATCAAGTGCCGTGCGCCGCCGAACGCGTCTCGTGTGAAATGAAATACGGGAGCCGCCGCCGCTTCTCCAAACATTTTGAAAATATTGCGATGTCAGTTATGCCGCCCTGTTTACAGAGCGATAGCATCTGAAAAGTCGAGCGCTGGCGGTAGTCACCGACGCCGAGGGCATCGGACCGGGTAATAGCACACTGATTGTTTTCTCAGATACGTTCTAATCACACTGATATTGTAATTTGTAGATCAATACCTGCAATTTAAAGGGGCCTTCCAGTGACCTACCTCAGCATTTCCGTGTTGTCGGAATACTAATTATTATATAACACGCGTGTGTGACTGTGTACATGGTAATGCGTACGCATACCTAATTGTAGACTCACTACAGTGAACTTCCTGCATGTCTCCTGAAGCTTACACAGCTTTAAATTAATTTATAACAACTAGTGTGAGCTCTCCTAACGTTACCCCGCAAATTGCCTTGGTGGTAAAGAGTAGAAAAATGCAACTCAAGTTCTCATTAGCGATTTGATGGCAGGACCCCTGGGTCTTTTATGTGGCAAATCTAACGGAGTAAATCAGGGCTGCAGATGGTGGGTGGGGGGGGGGGGGGGGGGGTGTGTGTGAGGGCTGGGGTCAACTTTTTTTGGCCCGAGAGGGGCCAAGGATATGGAATGTATCTATTTTTAATTTCTTACAAAATATATTGGGGGAGTGGGGGCTACTAATATATTTTGCCCCAAGTCTGAGAATTCATAGCTGTGGGCCTGGGTAAAAGAAAAAAAACAAGCAAATTGTGAACCTAACGCTCTTATTCCGGACCAGGAGGATCCGTGTCACGCTGGGCTGTGTAGAATGGTTAAAATTATGTAGCGTAGCATCTTTTATTTCCGACTTGCGGTGGAAGTACAGTAAATATCAATTATATATTATTTTGTTCTCTTTAAAAACCGTTTGCAACTTCACTGACCACCAGAAATGGTGGGCTTGTTCAGAAAAGCAGCGACGCCCACACTCATCTGTCGGTGTCAGTTTGAAACGACGCTCGACGAGATCCAGCAGAATGTTTTAAATCACTCTGAAGTTGTTCTGAAGTTCTTCTCTAAGCCTGGCTCGAGAAAGCGTTTGATCTTTTGCGCGCGGTCGAGAGAAAGAGAGGTCTGACTTCTTGTCTTTTTGATTTGACTGTGGAATTCTAATTGGTCTGGAGTCTGTGGAGTGGAGTTTAATAACTTTGAGTCAAATAGCTCTCGCACTCTTCTCCAATTCCATTAGGGTTTTCTCAAGTATAAAGGGCAGTGGTTTTTTGAAGAATGCGCTGTAATGAGAATCACACTGCTCGTGTGCCAATGGTTAAGACTTCAGGAAGAATAGTTGCTCAAAAGCTTTTTTAATATTTTGTACGTCTGTTTGGTTTTTGTTTTGTTTCTTTAGGGAGCCATCAAATTTAACACTGAGTACTAGCGGGATTAACTGATCATCTCCTTCCTCTTTCATCCCCAAAACTTTGACTGAAATGTTTTTTCTTCAGTACATTTTATTGCTTTTATTAAAAAAAGCACTTTTTTATTGTTCCCACATTGTCTATTATTATGTCCTCGGCGCTCAAAACATACACTTAGATTTATTTTTCCAAGCTGCGAAAAAATAAAGTGGAGGGGAAAGATTGAAGCAATCCATAAACCGAGAATGTGTAAAATGCGCCTCTTTTTACATCTCGTCGTTATTTCTGTACATTATTTATTTACCCGTTTATTTATTAATTCGATCATTTACTCGTGGAATTGTGGCGTGAGATAAGCGTGTGAGTGAGACACTTGAGTGAGCGGTCACGGCATTTTGGGTGGCGCGATTAACGCGCCGTTTTTGGGTGGTGCGGTTAATGAGCCTGACGGTCTCACGCGCGCACGTCTCGTCCAGCTGCTCGGTCTCTGGGCGAAAAAGGCATTGTTCGGATCCCGGGTTTCATTAAGTTTGGCATTTCATGCCTCCAGGAGTGGAACAGATTGAGTTAGAATTCACTTTTGCTCAAAGCGAAGACCTGGTCCTCATTATCCAGGGAGAGGATTAAATGCGCAGGTTCCTGTTTACGCAGTCAAATGAAAAGAGAACTGAGTCACAGCACACACCTTTTTAATGAACAGTCTGACAAGGCCGCAAAGGTCTTAATAATATTTATTCATTAGTGCTCTTTCTTTAAAAAAAACAAAGGCTTTTGAATGACGCAGTGTGTGTGCGCCTGTGTGTGTGTGTGTGTGTGTGTGTGTGTGTGTGTGTGCGTGTGTGTGCGTGTGTGTTTTTGCATGTGTCTGTGTGTCTGTGTTCCCTTGCAACTTCCTAGGATTGTTTTGCTAAACCGTTGCTAAATTGTTGCTTAAGTATTTGAAGTGAATCACGATTGTTCCAGCTCACGTGCTTCTCTTACACAGTAAGACACATTTGCAATATGTTGACTTTGGTGTGTCAGACCCTCTGGGTTAAGCACATTGAGATTGTGATGTGAATGTGATGTGAATTCGATGTGAATGTGATGTGAATGTGATGTGATGTGATGTGATGTGATGTGAATGTGATGTGAATGTGATATGAATGTGATGTGATGTGAATGTGATGAGAATATGATGTGAATGTGATGTAATGTGATGAGAATATGATGTGAATGTGATGTGAATGTGATGAGAATGTGAATGTGGTGTGATGTGATGAGAATGTGATGAGAATGTGATGTGGATGTGAATGTGATGTGGATGTGAATGTGATGTGATGTGATGTGATGTGGATGTGATGTGATGTGATGTGAATGTGATGTAAATGTGATGAGAATGTGATGTGGATGTGAATGTGATGTGATGTGATGTGAATGTGGATCTGTTTGCAGAGGTGTTCCAGCTGAGCCTGGCCAGCGAGCTGAAGTTCAGCGTGACCACCGCCACGGTGGGGCAGAGCGTGGTCCTCACCTGTGGCATCACGGGCACACGTAGACCCCCCATCGTCTGGAAGAGGAACAACCAGGTGCTCAACACCCTGGACCTGGAGGACATCAATGTAAGGACCGGGGGCGCTGGGAACCGGGTGGGGTTTGGGGTACCCTAAGTCTGGAAGAGATATGTAATGTAACTGTCTGGAGGGCTTTTTTGTTAAAACAGTTGGCAACATTTTACTTAAACTAAATACAATAGCATGGAGCAGTTGTAAGAATGATATAACTCCAGTCATGGCAACAAGTTATAAATTCATGTCATGAAACACATTTTGAACATGAACATAAAGTTTGATGAGTATTCATAATTCACTGTTTTTATAAGACCTGCAGCAAAATGATCAAAATTAATAGATTTTTATAAATGTTAATAATGCTTGTTACATTTTTCATGTCATGTTGGGAACATACTGTGCCTTTGAATTTTGTATTCATCTTTTGAAAAGTTGAGTGAACTGCCTGCTGGAAATGACTTCTGGGATAATGAGATACTGTGGCGGACATGATATTCACAATGCTCCGTCTGCTGCCAACTGTCTGTTTGCTTTTTTGTTGAAAGGATGCTATAATGAAGGAAAAAATAATTCACGAAAGGTTTCCCTTTCAATTAATGCACAGATTGGTGAGGACCTTCTTAATAAAATTTTGGGACTTCATGTGCAAAGCTATGGCAGACTGGAAGGGCCAAAGTTCAGAATATCCTTTCTGGGAAGCAAAGACACTCCAGTCCTGCCGAGTGATTATGAATGAGCCAGTATCAGGCTCATCACGGAGGAGAGAAAAGACAGATTTTCAGAAAGAGTTTATACTTTTTAGAGTAAGTCTGTTTGATGAGGACTGCATACTGAAACCAGTTCAGCACTCCTGCATCACTATTGTATTTCTGTTGTTATAAGTAATATATATAATCAAATGCATAGGTAATCAATCACTGAAATACTTGTATAAAAATCATTACACTTGTATATATATATATATCGTTTAAATTTATGGATAAGTCGTCTAAATATTATGGTTGAGACTTCAGCTATGATTTGTTTTTTTGCAACAGGTTAATCACATGGTGATAGCCCCAATACTACATTTATTTTGCCTTGCATTATTGCTGTTCTATTCGCTTGTTTGTTTTCCACACATTTGTGGGAAAGCATTAGATGGTGTTAACAGTTAATGGCCTGGCAGTCTCTTTACGGTGCGTGTTTTTGGCACGGTGCTTACTGCTTTATTTCAGCCTTGCAGAAAGTGCAAAAGACACATAGCATCTATATACATAAACGGTGTCCTCAGTGGGTTACGTATGAAATGTTTCTCAAATATAATTTCCTATAAATACAAAAATAAAACATTAATTTACAACAAGGACACTAGCCTACATTACAGCCATAAAGGAGAGCCATATTTAGCCAAATTTAGTTTTCCTGTTGTCCCTGAGCAGGAAGAAAAAGAAAACAGTTACATTATACCTAACAGTCAGTAGGGCAATATCTCAACCACAGAACACCAGGGACAAGTGCATAGCAGTTGCATCACATATCAAATTGCATCGCACGTAAAGTTAACAATACAGCAGCCTGTAATAGCAGATAATAATATGCCGTTTAATAGCGGGAATATGTAATAGTGGGATTTAGGTACACAGCGCATATATTTTTAGGTACGCTGTATTTCTGGCTTCAGGCTTACCCTGAAAAGAGCCTCGGGCTTGGTTAATATCTGGCTCCTGTTGCGGAAAGGGTGAGATTTCTTGTGATATTTGATTGCCCGTCGAGTGTTAACGATATGCCTCCAGATCAATGGCAGTGTCTCCCCGCGTTCCGCGGTTCTGGTTTTTTGGATCACCACTGGACATGGTTCTTAATTAGAAAAACGACTGGTGCGTCAAGCCAAGTGGCACCTGGTATTCAGAATGGTGCTGCGCCCCTACAAATCCCTTTCTCATCCTGCAAGCAAGCATGTTCTGTCTTAGGCGAGTACGTTAATTCACGGCTCAGTCTGAAACACAAAAAATCATATACAAACAACATAATTCTTAATACATAAGAATGTCCTGAGGTATAAACCGGAATTAAGAAAACTGCGTGTTAGTTCACTTGTCTTCACATGTCTTCACGGAACACAATAGAATTTAAACTGCCAAATTACATCGATCACTTTTGCTGTTTTCTTTCTTTTGTGTGCGCACATTTGAGTAGAGTGCAGTGAGATGCGAGCGAACTCGAGCTCTGGGGAATTGGCCACCTTTTGCTAGGCAGCTCAGGTCACAGGGATGGACGGGATCAGATGCGCTACCATATCTGCGTTTAACGGCTTTACTCACATCGATTAACATAAATGAGAGTGGGGTTCATAAACGCACTGTGATAAGCGCTGTTTCTCTAACGCTCAGAGACGTGTCTGCGTCTCCGGTCAGCTGGGTAATAAAGCTATTAGAGCCTTCACGTAACGCGAAGAAGCGCAGCACCCACCGCCCACGGCACCAGTCGCCAAATAAAAGCCAGCGCGAGACACGCACAGTCGCCCCCCACACACACACACACACCCCGCTGCGGTTCCTTTTCTGTGGGGACACGCGAATTGAGGCTAGCAGCCGTGTCTGTTAAGCTGTGAGCGTCGAAATGATTGAGTGATCTTCCATACAGCGGCAATTATTGATTCCCTTATGAAGCCCCCTTTTCAGAGGACTATTGATCGATTTTGTTATACCTTGTAGTTTTGTACCTTTATATTTTTTTTTTTGGAATTTCTTTACCTCAGATATAAATGAGTGGAAATATTTTTACTGCTGAGATGGCAGAATCTCATATCTTTCTATATTGTTTTCAGTGGTTTTCAGACCAGGTCATTGAGTTTTATAGTCTTTTTTTCTGTGAATATTGTACAGAATCCATATCCTTTTATATAGTTTCATATTTTGTACTCTTTATTGCCTGTTAGGGGTGCTTCATGCTGTTTGTTTCTGTATTGGTTGCTATGATGTTCATCATGTCAACAATTCCAGCACTAGTCCTCTTAAACATGTGCAACTGTCTTTTTTTACAGATCCCTCCACAGGTATGGTATTGACTTTTCTTGCCATCTGTTTTAAATGCCATGAAGCTAATGAAACATTTTTGCATTCACAATACAATACTGTGCATGCACAACAGTAGACTATGTGTCACATGCAAGTACCATACCATGAAACTTTTGCATATCTTGAAAAGGCACCATGGATTTTCTTCTCTGAAAAAGTAATAAACTGTAATAAACTGCTTGGTTGGCAGTACGATGCAGTTTCGACTCTAATTCATAAAAGCTGTGTCACTATTGCGTGCTGGCCATGCTGAAATGCTCACCTTCAGACCATTTTCAAACATTTATTATCTTCTTCTGGAAAACATGTATGTCAAGCTCCTACAGATATTACAAAATAAAATATCACTGATAAGCTGAGTTAGCATTTAATCTTTAAATATATCCTTTACAGGGGTAACCACATTAATGCATTTTGAGGGATTGTGTCGGTGATGAATTGGGCAAGGAGTGTGTGTGTGTGTGTGTGTGTGTGAGGGGCCCACTTCTTGTGTTCTCGGTTTTCGTCCCCGTAAATACTCTCTTCCTGTCCAGAGTCTCCTCCTGGGCATGTTAAACGAACCACGTTGTGTTCCGCTATGCGCTAGGGAAATAGCTAAATACAGAATAATGCTATGCACACACACACAGGCACACGCAGTAAAACAACCTGTGTTAATTCAACTCCCAACGGTGTTAATTCAACTCGTAAAAAATAGCATTTGGTCCCACATATTCTGAGTGGGACCAAATGCTATCTGTTACGAGTTTGGCTAACACCGTTGGAGTTGAATTAACACTGGTTGTTTTACTGCGTGTGCCCGTGTGTGTGTGTTTCATAAAATGATTCTGTATTTAGCTATTTTACTGTGCACATTCACCCCCCCACACACACACACACACACACACACACACACGCGCGCGTTTGCGCACGCATGTGTGTGTGAGTGTGTGTCTGTGGATGATATGTAATGATATAAATGCCGGTCTCAGAGTTGAGCATCTTGTGTTTTCTATGTATTATCTCTGTGTAGTCACAGTGCATACATCGCTACTGTTTAAACCGAACCAATAAAGAATGCAGAAGGCTCGCCGCAGACGCGACAGCAGTTGAAACGTTTCAATCGAGTCGATCTCTTGAAGATTTATTTGTTTACCGCATAAGACGTGCCATGCCTCTAACGGACGATGAAATTAATAGACTCCACGACCACTGCTGCCGATACACTGAATGACAAAATATCTCCGAGAGAAGCTCTCTTGTGAGAGAGAGAGAGAGAACTGCGTAGCGTGTTTAATTAATGTGAAAACAGCCTGAATTTGTAAAACATTTGTAAAACATGCAGATTCATTAGCTTCATGGCCCGTCTCCATTCACTGGTATTTGCGGCACCGATTCCACACGCCAATGGAACGCTTTTGCTTTATTTTTCCACTTCCACTGAAATTGGCCTGCAAACAGCTGGACCTCACTCACCGAGCATTCACGCTCACAAAGTGTTTTTTGGTGTTTGTACGAGTCTATTTTTTTTTTTTTTTTTCTATCTCTTTTTTTTTCTGAGCTGGACATTTTTCACTCACCGAGATGTGCTTTGGTCTATAATTTATGTGTCTGTTTGTTCCAGAAGCCTGTCAGTCATTGTCGCATGACCACAATGCTGCACCTGCTTAAATGAAACATTCCAACTAAACCTGTCTGAATATGTAGGCCTCTTATTTACCTGAAGTCTAAAACGACTTCATGCCAGTGGGTTACGGTGGGAGTAGATCAGCCAGGGTAGTTTGGGTTAGTGCTAGCGTTAGCCCTGTCCCGCTGCTCGCTGTAACAGTTTACCGGTCATCGTCAGTTTTAATTCTCCGCACAACGGCGCTGTACCTCCTGGGTTTTTCTAATCCTTGCTGTGGTGCTACTGCTCCTTCTGGATGCTGTGTGGCTCGCACTCTGGAAAATTCCATCGTCTATGACTCATCGTGTGGCAAAAAAAGAAGGAGAATGCAAGAGCCTCGGCTGCGCTTGAAATGAAGGAAACGAGAGAGGAGCTCCACCAATCACGGCTAATGTTGTTAACAGCCGTTAGAACAACACTGATGGTGATTGGTGAACACGGCAATCCCAGGCCTAGTCGGAAAGTGTATCCAGCATGACCATCGCCCATCAGCATCGTCCTATTAGTTTGTTACAGGTTGTACTGGCACTCTCTGTGATTGGTGGAGCTTGTCTCCGTTACCTTCGATCAAGGGGGTGATGTCAGGCCCCTCTATTTTATTGCGCCGTTGCTCCGTAATTGCAGTTGGCATAGCAACAACACAAGAGAACGGTACAGTTACAAGTTCAATTTCTGTCCCCGAAAATTGGGGGAAAACGAAAAAGAAAATAAGGTCAGTATATCTAAGAAACCCGACTCTTTGTGTTGTGTGGCCCGTTTGTTTTTTTGTTTTTTACCTTTAAATGGGAATTAGGTTTTCTTAGCACAGGCGAAAGAGGAAGCAAGAGGAAAGTTCTCTGCCTCAGAAAACACTAACGGTACCTTCCTGCTGTGAGTTGAAGTGAGCTTAACTTCCCTCGTGCCAACATTAAGAGGCTCCAATTTATCTTCCGCCTCTCTCGCTACAATAATCATGCTTCACCCTTGGCTTGATTTATCCACCATCTCATCCGTGCCCTGTGTGAGCGGGCTGCCCTTTTTGCACCTTAAAATTTTCTGTTAATTAATGCATTTGGCATTTTGTTTGTGAAGGTCTTTGTGTGGCTTAATTTATTTATTATGATTTTTTTTTTATTTATTTATTTTTTTTCCTGTGCGTTTGCTTTTGCATTTTCATGATGCAGTGTGTGTGTGCGGTGCAAGAATCCGTAACCGTCGTCTCCTTTTGAGTCCTGTCGCAACCCCTCTCCCCCTTCCCCCCCCCCCCCCCCGCCCCCCCTCTCCTCCCCTCCCTCCCCCTCCCTCCCTCCCTCCCTCCCTCCCTCTCTCTCTCTCTCTCTCTCTCCCGCAGGATTTCGGAGACGACGGCTCCCTCTACATAACGAAGGTGACCACGACCCACATGGGTAACTACAGCTGCCACGCCGAAGGGTGCGAGCACCTCTCCCAGACCCACCTGCTGCGGGTCAACGGTACGAAGGGGGGGGGGCCCTTTAGCTCACGCTACATTACATTACATTACATTACAGGCATTTAGCAGACGCTCTTATCCAGAGCGACTTACACAACTTTTCACATAGCATTTTTACATTGTATCCATTTATACAGCTGGATATATACTGAAGCAATTCCGGTTAAGTACCTTGCTCAAGGGTACAACGGCAGTGTCCTTACCCGGGAATCGAACCTGCGACCTTTCGGTTACGAGCCCAGTTCCTTACCCACTGTGCTACACTCCGTCCGGAGTGTAGCTACGCTGGCGCTCGCGGGCGCTGTGACGTTAGCCTTCACTCTCCCGCCGCGCTGCCGGTTAAGAGAGGCTTTGCGTGCCGTGCGGTGTGCAGGGTGTGTGTGTGTGCTGACTGAGTAACGCGTCTGAGGATCGATGCTGCTCTTCTTCTTCTTTTTTTGGGGGGGCCAATTTGATTCAAAGAGTTGTAGCCGAATGCTTAAAAATGGCATCGAGCATTTTGCGAGTAAACGCACGTGTAATTGTCGGTTAGCAGCAACAAAAAAATTTTAAAAAAAAATAATTGTAATAGTACACGTTGTTAGTTTTACACTGGCTCCGCATGCCTGGTTATATGCAGGGTGTACACTGACAGAGAAGTGCGTCTGAGGATTGTAATGCCTCTGAGTATTGATGAAAATTTTTTGGGGCAATTTGAAGCAAATAGGTGTAGCCTAATAATTTTGAAAAGTTAACAATGGCGTCAAACGTGTTGCGAGTAAACGCCGATTTCATGATTTTCTTGTAGGTTAGCAGCAACAAAAAATTAAAGAAAATAACTACAGAAGTACACGTCGTTACTATGCAACACGAGTTTGAAAACTTCAAGGGTCCATTAGACTGACATCAGCATAGTGTGTTGAACCTCGTACATGTAGACCGGCACCAACGACTGTGTGGAGTTCTCACTCGCTGCAGAATTTTCCGATTTGGTGAAACGCTTTGATCCACCCTTGACAAACGGAAAACAGGAGATTAGCGGGCAGCATCTCTTGGGCTCTCAGCAGATGTCTACGCTTCTCCTTCGACCACCTGCAGCACAGGAGGTGAACTCGAGCAAGGCCTATTGATGACTGGGTTTATCACCCATACAGGGCCCTGAAGGTATGCAGGTAGGGTGGTTGTGAACTGCTGCCAACTTTTCAGGGCCAAAAGTCAAAAGTTCCCCCTCCTAAGTTACTTTATTGGTCGGGAGAAGTTTCTCGAGGGCACAGTAGAAGGGAAATTGTTTTCTTAAATTTTATGGGTATGTGCAACAGAATGTCCTAAAAAAAAATTGTCATTCCGGCAATTTAAATTCAATCTTTTGGCGCAAACGGACACTGTAAAATCCTCTAAGAAACGATGACAAATCGGCAGCCTTGCCCATATGTGGACTGCAGCTGCCCAGACACTTCTCTGGTCTTTCAAGTTGTTTTTCCAGAAAAATCTGTTCAGAGTGATAACTGCGTCGGCTGAGTGAGAACTGCCAGAGTGTGGTCATTTCCCATGGGCTGTTGAGTTTTTTTCCTGGGGTGGGGGTAACTGTTATTCAGCCTTGTCTTTGTCAGGGTGTAGATTCAGCTCCTGGTGATTAGAAACAGTTTTTAAAAAAGAATGGCAGGAAAAACGTATATTTTAGATTACATTTATTTGGCATACGCTTTTATCCAAAGCGACGTACTGTTAAGTGCATATCCAAAGGTCATCGCAACAACTAGAAAACACAGGTCCGATAAGGTTCAATACTCATTATGTTACAGTTATCCATAGCCATGAACACATTCAGCCAAGTCCAGTTCACACACTAAGCATAGGCTAGGTCAGAAAGGTATGGTAAGTCAAACTAGGAGGCATGACAACGAGCTACAACATCGAGATAACAACACGAGCACAATATAGGTGGTGGATGGAGACACAAGTGCAACATAAAAATGCTACAGGAACAAGATGGGACACAAGTGACAGACTGGTAGTGCTA
>CM045887.1:61546504-61589004 GCA_025169545.1 Anguilla japonica | reverse complement strand
GACACAGGGTCATTTATAAATGTATCAAAATCGGTGTGCCACTGTGAAATCAGACAATGCGTAAAATACACGCGCTGACGTCAAGTGTGTGCCGTGAGACTGATAGCGAAGCGAAGCTAGCAGGAGATCGATAGCGCTTTTCCAGTGTGAAGCCGCTACAAGCCCTTTTCCCTGGAGCGCCTGCCGCATCATTGGCTGCTGGTTGCTGGTGTGGGGCAGCCCCGCCCCTTTTTTACCCTAATCCTGGACACTTATCCGTCTCTCTCACTTTCACACTCCTCTAACCGTCTCTGAACTGGGAGGCACGGGCCAAAAAAACCCTTCCGAATGAAAGGGGGATTTGTTGCCAGTTTGGAAAGGAAAACGCTTTCCCCCCGTGTGGATGCAGGCAGCGCCGGAGCCTCAGTTTACAGGATTTATTAGCCTGCCCTCCATTTTCCTGTCTCTACGTCATTTTCACTCATCTGTCTTGTTCCATAGAGGCGCAAGCACTCTGTAAATAGAACTGTATTTTGACAGTAAATTGTTTGCAATTGTTTTTTCTTTCTTTCTTCAAAGCGCTGTCAAAGTCATGTAGAATAATGGCAACAACTCATTATTCCATAAAATAGCAGGATTTATACAGTTAAATAACAGGATTTATACAGATTTTCCCTTCATTAAATGGTTTTTCACTGACAACATTGCTGCCAGCCTTTTCACCGGTTTTATGGGATATTTTTTATTTGTTATTTATTTTACAGTGCAGCTAGTCTAATACCCCTGGTTGCATTCTAACCAAACAATATGATTATTTGCTCTGGTAGGTTCCCCCATTACCTACTAGTCGCTAGTTTAGCCGGACTTTAACTACTGACACCAGACTGCTCTGTTCAGCCTAACTTTAACTACTGACACCAGACTGCCTGCCCAGTTGAGTCTAAATTTAACTACTGACACCAGACTGCTCTGTTCAGCCTAACTTTAACTACTGACACCAGACTGCCTGCCCAGTTGAGTCTAAATTTAACTACTGACACCAGACTGCTCAGTTCAGCATAAATTTAACTACTGACACCAGACTGCCTGCCCAATTGAGCCTAAATTTAACTACTGACACCAGACTGCCCAGTTTAGCCTAAATTTAACTACTGACACCAGACTGCTCAGTTCAGCATACATTTAACTACTGACACCAGACTGCCTGCCCAATTGAGCCTAAATTTAACTACTGACACCAGACTGCCCTGTTCAGCCTAACTTTAACTACTGACACCAGACTGCCTGCCCAGTTGAGTTTAAATTTAACTACTGACACCAGACTGCCCGGTTGAGCCTAAATTTAACTACTGACACCAGACTGCTCAGTTCAGCATACATTTAACTACTGACACCAGACTGCCCGGTTGAGCCTAACTTTAACTACTGACACCAGACTGCCCAGTTTAGCCTAAATTTAACTACTGACACCAGGCTGCCCAGTTCAGCATAAATTTAACTACTGACACCAGACTGCCCAGTTGAGCCTAAATTTAACTACTGACACCAGACTGCTCAGTGTGTGATGGCCTCTTCCTCTGCAGCCAGCTTCCTCCCAATATGTCGGTTGAGTTTGATCTGACCTCGTAAAGGAAGCTGTGTGCTTTGTATTCAGGTCAGTCAGCACCTTTGCTCTTGTTGTTGTCGTTGTCATTTTCTCATTGCAACGAGCCGAACAACAATTAAAGCTCAGTTACGGTACGAGAGGAAAAAAACCCCCACATATATAATTTAGTTTACACACTGAAAATGTTGAGTGTTCTATCGCCGCGCCGTTCGGGAGACGCTAATCAAATCAGACGGCGGGCTGAACACCGCCGGGGACGGCCGCCTGGGGGGGGGGCGGTGGGGGGCAGGGGGGGCACTCTCGGCGCGGTGCCGGTTCGGGATCCACGGCGTCCCGGAGAGCCGATGGGGGCTATTTGAAGACGGCCCCCGAAAGAAGCGCTTATCCTCCTCTTTAGGGGCCGCGACTTTGCGCCCCTCTGACCCCCAAACCCCCCACCCCCCCCAACCCTTTTTGCTTTAAAAACGTCTCTGCAGATGACCTGCAGACAGCGTCGCGTGTCACACGCCCCCTTTCCCGCCCCCGCCCCGCGGTTCTGTGTTTGCTCACTGCGGTCCGTCCGTTTTTTTTTTAAAATTCTCTGCGCAGTTTATTGCCTCCTTACACTCGAAAGCTTTGATGGGGCTAACGTGGGGGGGGGGTTTGAATCATGGGCTGTGCCGGGGGGGGGGGGCGGGGGGGGGGGGGGGGGGGGCATCAATATTCATGCTCGGAGAGCCATCTCATCTCCCGCTGAAATTGGCCAATGACATTCGGGAACTGTAGTGGCGGGGGCCAACGGCTTAAAGGACTGAAACGTGAAGCTTCTTTTTTTTTTTTTTTCGATTACATTCCCCCCCCCCCCCCCCTTTTTTTTTTTAAATTCATAATTGATGCTGCGGCAACCACTTCAGAACCCAGAGCCTTTAAATTCATAATTGATACGGTGGGACCCGCTTCAGAGGCCCGAGGTCTTTTTAACAGGGCCGTTCGTGACCGCGGAGAGAAGGACGCTTTCGCCGTGCGATCGGCACGAAGTCCAGCATACAGCTAGACTTTGTCGGGCCATCAAGCGCTTCCGGGTCAAAGGTCATTCGGCAGAACCGTCGACCGTCCTGTTGGGTGGACAGCAACAGCAGTGCAGTTGTTGCCCACAGGTTAGAAATTAGGAAAAGGGTGGCGATAGCGTGCCCCTGTGTGGGGATATTCCGTACCTCTGTCATTATCTCTGAGTAGAGCATGGGCAGTTTGATCATTTGTGCGGCTTTTTAAATTATTACTGAAGTTTCTCAGGTTGTGTGATGTCGCTGAAGATCTATTCCATTCCATGAGACACGACTATCAGCGCCCCCCCCCATCGCATGTACGCAGGCTCACGTTGTTTTATTTGTCTAGTCAGAAAAAGTTTTAGCCTTTTTTCCAGTTCAAAAAAAGCATTGTAAATATGAGACACGTGGCCGGGCTGCACACATTCACTGCGTGTACGGCATGAACGATGTCTGCAGGATCACACAGGGGGCAGAACGCCATTCTGGAATGTTCTCACGGCAAACAGGAAACTCGCTCCTGCGCGCTCATGTCTCCCACTACTGTACAAACTCCAACATTAAAACCTTCTTAACTGAACATTCTAATGCTGGTGTAGACATGCACACCAGTATGATGTAGGCCTAATATGGACATAGTGTTCACTTGCATAGGGGCGACATAGCTCAGGAGGTAAGACCGATTGTCTGGCAGTCGGAGGGTTGCCGGTTCAAACCCCGCCCTGGGCGTGTCGAAGTGTCCTTGAGCAAGACACCTAACCCCTAACCTCTAACTGCTCTGGCGAATGAGAGGCATCAATTGTAAAGCACTTTGGATAAAAGCGCTATATAAATGCAGTCCATTTACCATTTATGCATGAAAATGTTCTAATGTGAACTCCCATACTTGCCTGTATGATGGTGTTCTGATATGGACCCCACACACACCTGTGTGATGATGTCCTAACAATGGACTCCATGCACACCTGTGTGACGATGCCCTAATATGGACCCCACACACACCTGTGTGATGATGTCCTAACAATGGACTCCATGCACACCTGTGTGACGATGCCCTAATATGGACCCCACACACACCTGTGTGATGATGTCCTAACAATGGACTCCATGCACAGCTGTGGGATGATGCCCTAATATGGACCCCACACACACCTGTGTGATGATGTCCTAACATGGACTCCCTGGGTTTGTGAAGGTGTGCTTTTCATTAGTGCTGTTGCCAGGAGATGTGCCAGAGAGAGTGGGCAGCTGTGTACAACAAGGGATTTTGTGTTCCTGTCCTGGAGTCGGGGGGTCACCTCATTTGCATATGCAAAGTATGTCAGAGCTGCTGTTCAATGTTTGAGGGTTCAAACTACACCAACCCTTCCTCCCTCCCCCCTCTCTCCCCCACCTGTCTCCCTGCCAAGTTAGTACTGCATAATTAGATTGTTGCATTAAAAATTTTAGAAATAGACGGTGGTGCATTTTCCTTAGCATGGCACTCTAGTTTTGCTGTCTGTGAGACACTGTAGCATTTCATAGTTTCAGTCGTTTATTAATTTAGGCATTTTCATTATTTTTTTTTTTTTTCAATGAAAGCCTTGGAGGTAAACATAAAATATCCTGTTTATCCTAGCCTTGGCGCGCTCTGTATCCTCGTCTTCCTCAGCCTTGATGGCCGTTTTTTTTGTATTTTTGCCATTTTTTGTATTTTGTGTGTGACTCTGGTGTGGCTGTTTTGTATTTTTGAAATGTAAATGTAGTGGGGGAAGGGGGGAGCGGGGTTTTTGGCTACATTTACACCTGGTAAAAGTATTTTTTGCTCGCATGCGGCACAGATCAGATGTGTATTATGTGTAAACAAGAGGGGGAAAAAAACCACTTGGGATCGGATATTTGCAGATCCGTTTTGGGCCACATTCATATGTGCTGCTGTCATTTCCATCTGCAGATTTTTTTAGGGTTTGGAAAGCAGGTCCATGGGCTCTTTAAGCAATCGATAAAATGAAACGAATCATCCCGGCCTAAAAACCGGCAGGCAGACATTTAGGGGCCGTCCAGGACGTGCAACACATTCTGTTAAAAACCATCATAAAACAACTTCCGTCCTCCGAAAAAAAAAAAGAAAAGGTAAAGATATCAGTGATATATCCGGGAAAAAGCTTTTAGCTTTGCCCTCTTGTACAGGTGTGTTGGCTGTGGCTGTCTCCGGCAATCCTTTGTGACTATAAAGCTGTCCAGCAATCCCCACTGAGAGCAAATGTGAGTTAAATATCAACAGGCTCTCTGGTGCGTCTGCCCTCAAAAAGGTCTGTTTTAAGAGCACAATTAAGCATGTTGCCTTTCAAAGTGCTCCATCAAGGCATTCATCTAGTTATGTCAGGCAACAAATGGGATTCAATCTACATTTGTCCATAAGTATCGGTTAGCAATTAAATATAAGCGTTCTTTTTTTTTCTTCTTTTAAGTGTTCTTTTATTTTTCACATTGTGTGCTTGTTCAGCAAGTAGCTGAGTACCAAAATTAGCCCATCAAACTGAAAAAAAAGCTAATATACCCTTGGATTTATTTGAAAGCTAGCGTCGAACAGGAATGCTGATTGAATCCAGGCCAATATCCCGTGTTTTGTGTATACAGCACATTTTGATTTGGCACATTGGCATTTGTCTGAGTGTGACCGTCCAATCAGAGCCGTGAAAAACAGCGCCGGACCCAAGGGGTGTCCATTCAGTTTGGCAGGTTGACAAGTGATTTGATACGTATTAAGAGTTCACGGAGAACGTTGCGATCACGGAGCGAGGTTGGGGGGGGGGGGGTGGAGGGGGGCAGTGGTTCACAGTGCGATTGTGAAGCCCCTACGGTACCTTCACTGACCCCCGGGGATCAGCAGACCCCCCTGCTGCTGAAAAACCCAGTAATGGAAACCGGGTGTTGCGGGTTCAAACTCACACGGGGCTGTGCCTCCGCAAAAGACGTCAAACTGTAGTACACTCAGATTCTGCATTAGGCTACATAAGAGCTAGTTGCAGTGGATAAAGAAATCCGTTGAGCAAATAAATACATTACAGAAGTGATCTTGTGATGAAATTTAAATGATTGATATCTTATTGGTGTATCTTATTATTTATAAAAAAGAAGCATACCATTCATTCTCTGTTTTATTGCTCCTTAAACTGTTTGGAAACATCTCAGTCGAAGTGGATGTCAGATTTAGTTTAGTCTTTTTGATTCACGGTGTCTCTGCGCATTTTCACATCAGCTCCTCTTGAGGCAAAAAAAAAAAAAATCTTTTTTTATTGTGTGTCCTTTCAATACGAGTGACTCATTTCCTATTAGATGAGACGGGGTTGGAAGCGTTGTGACAGGGATGCCTGCAGCGGACCTTGCTGTAAATCAATCATAAGACCGCCTGGCTTTTATTTTAATACCTGCGCAGAAGAGCAGACAGCGGTGGGGGGGGGGGGGGGGGAACGTAAACAGGGGAATGGATGTAACTCCGTCGTCCCGCCTTATGTCCTGTGTTTTCAACCTGTGGTACCGTAGGGGGCTCAACCCCCCCTTCCCGGTGAAATGCGCACATAGCATTGTTTTAAAGTGTGAAGACACTGATTGAAATTTGGACAGGGTCTTGACATTGTTTGTTGGCATTTCCTGAAGGTTAGGTAAGAGACCAGGCTTCCCTGATCAGAGGTTGGAGACGTGGGGGGGGGGGGCAGCCAGTGGAAGGGTATTCTCTGAATGGAGGATGCTGAAGGAGTCCCCCCCCCCCCCCCCCCCCCCCCCAGTTTGTGACAGTATGCCCATCCCCTTGTTTGCGATCTGTAAAAATCTTTTTTTTAATGGGACCCATTTTAACTTGATTGGAGTCCCCCCTGGATGTCTTTAAGTCTGAGGGGGCATGGGGGGGGGGGGGGGGGGGTTTCCTGGATCAGAAACAAGTTGAAAAACCGTTTATGTTTGTGTGATTCATTCTGCCAGTCAGCTGCCAGCCTGTGTGTGATATTGGCAAACTGGAATTATGAGTCAGTGTGGAAAGGAACCAGAGAAGCGTCCACCGCCCTCTCCCCTTTACCAGGTCATCTTCCAGGTCATCCCAGGACGTGGACGGTCAGTCCATAATTCAGTTACGTGTATTACTCCAAGTAAATCGTCCATCACGAGATCTCATCCTCAGGCTTAGCACGTTAGCATTCAGAAACCGTTTCTGCGTTTGTGAATTCTGTGAATTCTGCTTGCCCCCCCCCCCCCCCCCCCACCCCCCACGTTTCAAACAGCCGATGTATTTCACGCTCCACTAGCTCAGAGATTTTGCAATGTTTAAGCTTTTTCAGTCAAAAAAAGGAAAAAGAAAGAAAGGGGGAAAAGAGATGCTGTCTGCGTCTCATAACTTTTTTTGACACCAATTATCATTGCTTCTTTTTAAAAAAAAAAAAAAAAATTAAAAAGCCCCTCCAAGATTCACGGAATTTATTTTTCTTTAAATATGAGAAATAAAATAGCAGCTCCCGATGTGAGTCCCCGTCGCTTCCGGCTCCCGATCGTAGTTTGCGTTCTTTAGAAAACGCTTCACTTCCCGTCGCCGCACGCGGATGTGACACGTTAAACGTGAGCCGTCGCCCCCGAAACGTCCTCTTCCTGTTAGAGAGTGACATTACACCTGTCAGAGTGCCTGTCGCCCAACCCTCAGCAGAGCAGAACGTCACATTTCTAGACATATAAAAGGAATATGGTTTTTTTAAAAATTATTATTCTGTCAGATGACAATGTTTTGTCTTTTTTTTTTTTGGCTCTACCTTTGAAAAATCAACCAAAAACTATGAAACAAAGGGCAGTTCATAAAAAAAAAATTATGTCTGTGCACAAATGGGTTTACATATACGCAATTTGGTTGACCAGTCAGGTAAATATAAAACAAACACTAAATTAGTATCCAATTTAGAGCCACCCAAAGCCTGTATGATATGCAGATTTAACTGACAAAAAATGTTTTATACTTCGTTATACCCTGGACAATAAGCCTGTTTGTGTAGGTTAACCTCATATTATTTCCACTAAACAAAATGTTAAAAACGATTAAACTTTTATGTTTATAAACAGCTTAGTTTTTTGCATGATAAGGCATGCTGGAATGTACATATTTTTGACATGTTTCAATACATATTTCATGAAGCAAAAAAAAAAATCAATTTTGCTAACACCAGTAATTTTTTTGAAACTCCACTTTTGGTATTCTCGGTTTTAATGACCACGAAACCTCCTCTGGAGACCTGGCGTATTTTCAAATATATTTATTTTTATTGAACCATCCCTTTTAATGTAGGTTTCGGCATCGTAGTATATAGGGTTCACGAGATTAAGCCCATATACTTGTAGGGCTGCAGGGCACAAAAATGAAACGCCAGGTCTTGGGAAGAGATATGCAGGACAGTGAAGTTGTTATAGAGATGGAAATGGCTTCAGTAAAAATGGATTCAGTTAAGAGAAAAAAAAATATATTTAAAAAAAACTGGTTCGTCCGTTTGGCCCATCTTAACAGAATCCACGTCCGGCCTCTCATTTGTCATGGAAATTATGTTTGATGTTTCAATCAAGTGCTATTGATCTGCGGCAGGAGGATTCAATTGCTATCGATCCGTACGCGCCGTGAGTCCGTTTGGGTTCACGGCGCGATGAAGCCGTTCGGTCGCCGCGGACGATTGATCACAGGTCTGGACGGATTGCGCTGTACCACATCACTCTGTGGCGAACAACGTTAAACGGTAGAGAATGCCGCCGGAGAGGGGCCGTGCATAATTAATGTGCGCGCGGTTTTAAAGGCAAAATGCGCATTGCGATTGTGCCGCAGATGTGTGAGAAGTTCGGGAGGAAGAAACGCCCTTCTGACCCGCCTCCATCCCGCAAACCGAACCAGATGCTTGGCTGCATCCTCACTCATCTTCCTCATCCTCATTTGTACTTGTACGACCGAAGCAAAGATTAGATTAGATTCAATTCGATTCAGGTTCATTGCCTTCTAAGAAGACAACTAAATGCGTCCTCTGCACTTGACCCATCCTAATTACTTAGGAGCAGTGGGCAGCCACAGTGCAGCGCCCGGGGACCAACTCCAGTTCCGAGGCCAGTGCCTTGGTCAGGAGCAATGGCGGGAGTACACCTAGGGGCAATTTAGACTCTTCAATTAACCTAACCTGCATGTCTTTGGACTGTGGGAGGAAAACGGAGTACCTGCAGGAAACCCACGCGGACACGGGGAGAACATGCAAACTCCACACAGGAAGGCCCGGGCGGGGGCTCGAACCCAGGACCTTCTTGCTGTGAGGCAACGGTGCTACCCACTGCGCCACCATGCCGCCCGTACGGTGCCAAACTACCAATGGATTTAAAAAAAAAAATTTCTGAAAGGGATGTTCATCTTTATTAAATGCAAACATAACCAATCAGTTGCTTTTGAAAGAGGATCTTAGTTTGACAAGTGGTAATATTATTTCAGTTGGCTAAGTGTTGCATTACACAGGTTTTGTATGACTAGTTTAGTAGTCAATGGAGCCCGACAATTTATAGCAACAGGCAAGCAAACCCCCCCCCCCTTTCACAGCTTTCTGAACGGCTGGTCATGTGACTGTTTCATGAGCACATGTCTCGCAGTGCACGGTGACGTGCTTGTGGGCAGAAGGTTTCCTTGTCTCCTTCAAATTCAAATTTGAATTTGCTTTTATCATTACGACATGTTTACCGCGTGGTGCTGTAGTTTACTTGTTGTGTACCTGTGTCACATTTTGTGCCGCACGGTTACGGTTGTTAGGCGCAGCCAAGCGCACAAAGAAAGCTCACACCGCATATCAACGTGGCTTGTAGGCTGTAGAGGTTTTCCTTCTGACTTCAAATTCAAAATCAAATGCGATAAATCTTTATTGATTTGCTGAGCGTTCGACGCAGTTCAGGAGACAGTGGGAAGCGGTTAATCTGGCACTGATTCGCTTTTAATTCAGTTTAAGCAGATGATGCATGAGCCCTCATATAGATTAAATAACCCTGGCGCATTGCGGTGATTAATAGTATCAATTCATCTTTTTGAAATGAAAGGAGCACGGAGTGTCATTTTATTGCAGGTTTGAGATGAGCGGGGCTATCGCTGACAACGGTTTCTCCTAACAACGGGAGGACGTGAACCGTTTAGTTTCAAACAGTTTTCACATTTTTGTTTCCAGATATATTTAGATATGCATCCATAGAATGGGAAAGAGATGGTTTTTAATGTCTTTAAACTTAAATGCCTTTTTATCTTTTATATGTTAAGTCCCTTTTCGTGATAAGCGAGAGAGAGAGAGAGACAGAGAGACAGAGAGAGAGAGAGATAGAGAGAGAGAGAGAGAGAGAGAGAGAGAGAGAGAGAGAGAGAGAGAGAGACAGAGAGAGAGATAGAGAGAATTGTTGGACACTGAGCAGTTTTAGAGGAAGCGATCATCTATGGACGGAATTCAATCGTCCCGCTTTTCACCACACAAAGGCAGTCACTCCTGTAATTAAGGTTTTGTCGGAATTCAATCACTTCGGTGCACTGCTTGTTATGGCTATAGTGTTCTTAATTAGCAGCTTGGCGTGGTTAAGAGTAAGCGCCTGGAAGTGCTTTTTGTGTGAGTAGAAAGACGGTACTTTCTTTAAGACTTCACAATGAGCTACTTATCAACTCTTTGACAGTTGGTTTCAGGCATACCCCCAGAGTAAATACAAGTTCATCCTAGCAGAACCCACACTGTGTTTAACTTTTTTAAAAAAAGAAGCTCTATTCACATTTATCATGCAAGACTGGAAGAGAAAAATCCAACAGTGACCTTAAAACGGGTAACTGGCTACTAAGTAAGTTATGTGTTTATGTGTTTTTCTTTACAAATGCTTTGGTTTTTACTTAATAGTCCGACAGCTCTCCTGTACCTTCATACTCACGTATCTATGCAGAATATAATTAATTCTTACGGCTCAGAATCAGGACTCAAAGGCATTGCGAATTGTGTATCGATGCTCTGTTTTTCAGCAGTGATATAACTGAAAAACAACAGTATCAATAAAAATTGCTACGTTCCATTTTCCCTTTGATTGATTTTGGGTCTGTTTTGATCTCGACCCAGGCAGGCTGTGATGGAGCATTTGGGTGGGGTAACGTACGACTTTCCATGCCGCTGCCGGAGAACGCGGGTTTTTCGGTTGGTACAGAAACCTCTGCCTCAGTTGCTGAGTGGCTGCGGTCTCTCTGCGTCGTTACTGCATATTAGACTGCGAATGTGTAGTACCATACCGTATGTGTTGCTAACAGATACTGTAGCCTGTTGCGCTAAGTACACTGGTGCTATAATCACAGTAAGGAACACTGTAAATGCAAGTATGCAGCACATTTTAAAAAATTTTAAAAAATCATAAACACAAAGTGTGCAATTAATCATTTTAAATGCAACCAGTGTGTACGTGTGTGTGTGTGTGTCTGCGTGCGTAAGTATATATATATATATATATATATATATATAATATATAGCCTACTATGAAACATACCAGCCCAGAATACTGTTGGAATGGCACAAATGGAATGATGTTCCGATGGAAATTATCACAGGTGTCCGGTTTCCCATTTTCCGGCCGAGCGATCTATCCAAATGCCGGAAAGCTTTACACCCCTTATTTCGGGAATAAGCTGACCGGGCAAAAAAAATAAATAAAATGAAATCAAAGAGACTCCGTCAGAGTGCTTTGGCTTTTTGATGATGGCGCTCTACGGGAGGACTAAATCAAGCCCTTAAAGAGCGCCGAGAGAAGAGGCCGCTGGTTCCTCCTCAGGAAAACGGGCGAGAGGTATCAGCTCGGGAGTGAACGCCTCTTATTCGCCGTCTGACCCAGAACGCATCGGCGCACGGCGACCAGGACCGCGCAGGAGTCGCCCAGCTACTCCGGTGTCCCGGCTAAATGCCCAATCTGGCTTTCTCCAACTTGCCACGTAATCATCCCCTGATTTAATTGGCTAAAAAAAAAAAAGTTCTCTCCCTCTCCACCTTAGCTAATGTGTTGAGTGTTCTGGCGCAAAATGGCTGCCGTGCATCACCCAGGTGGGTGCTACACATTGGTGGTGGGTGAGGTGAGTTCCCACTCGTCACTGTAAAGCACTTTGAGTGTTCAGAAAAGTGCTGTATAAATGCAATGATTCATTCATTCATTCATTCATTCATTCCTGTGTAACGGTGGCGCGATGCAGTTAGCGCTTATCTCTGTGAAACGCACAGGGGGGTGGGGTGGGGGGGGGGGTGAAGACGGGTGCGGTTCGTTTCGTTCAGGCCCGATGGGGGATTACGCGCGCCAGCGGGGGCGGGGCATTAATCCTGTCCTGTGGGGTGCGTGGGGGGGAGGCCAGGGGCCTGGGGAGGGGGGAGGCGGGGGGGCCTGGGGAGGGGTGGGGGGGGGGGGGGGGGGTGGGGGGGGGGGGGCGGGGGGGTATATCACGTATCCAGGCGCAGGTTAGGCACACAGCTCTACTCGTGCATTAAACCGTGCGATTAGCATATTAAAACACAAACGAGCGCAGACTCGTCCACGGAGCCCTGTTGATCTTTTTTTTCGATGCAATTTTTTCTTCTTTTTTTTTCCAGTTCACCTTTTTTTCCCATAATTACGTACTCATGTATTTTTCAGAGCACTTGATCCAATCTCCACCCTGTGAAAAGTTAGAAATCAACGGTTTGATTTCATGCGCTGGATTTCAATTAATCAGTTCTGCATGCTTTTTTTATTATTAGTATGAATAAGAGTGCTGTAAAATGAAAACCCATGGATAGTATCTAGTTTGTGTGTTGAATGCTTCTGATGTATTTTATTAATGGTACACACGGTGATGTGATACCGTTTATGGTTAATGAAAATGCGGTATTTATGACACGACTGCCTTTATGGTCTCTGTCCATATTGAATTATGAGGGGGTTTGACGAGTGGTTGTAATCTGCTAAGGGGCTTAAACAGGATGTTTGATGTTTAATGATATCAGGTAAGCCTAGCTGGAGACATGCACATTCACATGCTGGTTTTCGGTCAGTCATAAAGCAGTGGTGTTGGCGTATCCCACGTTTTCATCAGAGATGGGTTATTTGAGAGCGAGGACCCCGCGGAGGGGTCAGGGTGCTGGTTGGGACACCGCTGGTTTCCCCCTGTGTGTGGTGCTCTGTGATGATGATGATGATGATGATGATGATTATGATGATGATGATGTCACTGGTCTCTCACTTCTGCGTCAACAGCTCAACAGAGGCTTCCTGTTTACCGCACCCTTTATTTATGTATTTATTTATTTATTTTCCTCTTTTTTCTCTCCTGCTTCAGTGGCCAACATTCTCTGGAGAGAAGAAGGTACTTACGCATGTCATACATCCTATCATATCACATATGAGATGCACCTAACAGATTACATATATGACGCTCCTAACATGTTACGTATACGATGCACGTGTCATACCACATACTGTATATGGTGTTGTATCTACTGCTTTGGACTGTGTGTCATATTTTAAGGGTGTTATTTGTTCAGTTTTTTTTTGTTTTTTTTGCATTGTCTAATTTTGTCTTTTTTCCGCCCACGTTACAGTAAATGGCCATAATCCCTGTGTAATTGTTGTGTAATTGCAGTGTAATTACATTGGTAGATACTACTGCTGTTAACACTTTGTCATGTGTTGTTTTCCATGCAATTTGACTACAGATGCAACATTAGCCACGGTCATAATCACAAGTGCTAATGAGCTAATTAATTTCCATTTTACCATAACACTCATAACATGAACCAGCATTCAGAGAGCAATGTTCAAATGTTTGAATGCCATTCTTTTTTAACAGTCTCATTATTCAGCTATGAGTATCATGTATGTGCAGTAGTTACACGATAACAACCATGTAATTACAATGTAATTACACACAGGGTTTAAAATGGAGTAGCCTATACACACAGTGGTTGTTCTAATTGCACAGATTTATTTATTTATTTTGGCTACTTTGTGTGAAGTGCATATTTGAGAGCTTTGCCTGTGTCATGCCTAATAGATTTATTTATTTGTTTGTTTGTTTGAAAGGGAAAAATGGACAGTTACTAACTACCCCAGAATTGGCTTGACAGCTGCTGTAAATGTCACCTGTCGTCCCTTGGCAGGTAAAAATGTGTGGCTCTTTTTAAAAAAAAATTTTATTTTTTTTGTCTTTTGCAGGTCTCGGGGTCAGCAACATGTTCTACGTGTTTTACGAGGACGGCGTCAAGGTCATCCAGCCCGTGCAGTGTGAGATCCAGAGACACATCCGACCCAGCGAGAGGCTGCTGGGCCTGCAGGTGAGGGGGTGAGGGGGCCCGCAGGTAAGGGGGCTGCAGGTGAGAGGGGGCCTGCAGGTGAGGGGTGAGGGGGCCTGCGTAAGGGCTCGTGGGCCGAGTAAGTACATTAGGAACGAATCGAGATTACGGCAGGCAGCCCCCCCGAAAACCAGCCCCACGTTTTTTATTAACACGCCGGGTCACTGCGAGACACCCCTGAACGTCCGAAAAATGATTCATGGCTCGTGTAAGTTCTCTAACTGGGGCAGGAGGAAGGGGGGGGTGGAGGTCTGGGGGGAAGGGGGGGGAGGCTGGTGGTAGGCAAACAAACATGACATTATTATGTATATTCTTTTGTTATCCTGATGCATTGCGTGGTTAATTTTATGAGTTGTGAGCTGTGGAGCGGTGCTGGGCTCTCTCCTGCCTCACACACAGCAGATCTTTGATGGGTTTATTCATTATTCCTGCCAGGCCTCGCAAATAGCAGGGCTTGGAATTCAGCGCATGTACAGTATTACTTTTTTATTTATTTATTTTTTTTGGATTTTATTCTGGGCGCGGACCTCAGAGCTTTCATTTGAGCGGTAATGCTGCGTAGAGAGAGCGCGGAGACGGGGGGGGGGGGGGGGGGGGGGGGGGGGGGGGGGCGAGAGGCGGCGCATTAGAAAATCAATCAAACGCAACTGAATGAGTGTCACACACACCGTCTGGAGCTGAGAGGGGAGAGAGCAGGGCAAGGGTGGGAATGTGAGTCCATGCTTTTCAGAACCCCCACTCTGCCCCCCCCCCCCCCCCAGCCCCACCACCCCCCCCCCCCTTAAAGAAATAATATGAAAGGGATGTGTAATGTTCATGTAACATTACGTGTGTGTGTGTGTGCTGTCAGTGTGTGTGTGGGGGTGCGTGTGCTGTGTGTGTGTGTGTGTGTGTGTCTCTCTGTTTGTCTGCATGTCTGTCTGTGTGTATGCGTGTATGTATGTGTGTTTCATGTGTATGTGCGTGTGTGTGCATGCGTTTATGTGTGTGTGAGTGCTTGCGTGTATGTGTGTGCCACGTGCGGTGTGTGGTGTGTGCATGTGCGTCTGTCTGTGTCTCTGTCTATGTTTCGTGTGTGTCTGTCTGTGCGTGCTGTATGTTAGTAAGGTTAAGATATTTGTGTACAGTGTTTAAAACCATACACGGCAGGTATTTTATATACAGTGCATTTCTGAGTACGCTTTGTGCTGTATCAGCCATACTGCAAGCGTCCTGTCTGATTTGAGAGAAACCACAGGCGACAGGAATGACAGGCCCTCCCATTCAGCGCCTCAGCAACGTGTGTGTTCGCGCAGTTGCGGCGCAGTTCAGCGCAGTTTAAAGTAATGCGACGCGATATCTGCGTCGGACGAGAGCCGCGGAGCCGCTGGAGGAGATCGGTGCCAGATGGCGTCCCCCCCCCCCCCCCTCCCCCCCGCCTAAAACGCACCGCGGCGAATTAGCGAAAAGTATTTCTGTCTCAGGCCGAGGGGCCTCCTCGCAAATTATTGATGCGCCGCAGTTTACCAAAACGGCGTGGGGTTGTCGCATAGCCACCCACGTGTGTGGACGGGGTACAGAGTGATGAGATTACACAGTAAAGAAGGTCCAGTTCAAACTGCTTCAACTCTAACAGTGTTAATATCAAACTTCTTAACAGATGACATTCTTCCATCCATTATTAATACCCGCTTGCTCCTGGTCAGGGTCGCGGAGGGGGGCGTGGTGGAGCCTATATCCCAGTGTGCATTGGGCAAGAGGCAGGAATACACCCTGGACAGGCTGCCAATCTGTCACAGGGCACACACACCATTCACTCACACAGTCATATCTACGGGCAATTTTAGAGTCTCCAGTTAACCTAACCTGCATGTCTTTGGACTGTGGGAGGAAACCGGAGTACCCGGAGGAAACCCACGCAGACACGGGGAGGAACATGCAAACTCCACACAGACAGGGCCAGGCCGGATTCAAACCCAGGACCTTTCTTGCTGTGAGGCGGACAGTGCCCCACTGCACCCTGGCACCTGAACAGATCATTTTTTGGTCCCTACTGGGAGTAAGGGGGGGCGTAAGGTGGAGAATCACTAACAATAACTAATAATTAGATAGTTCCTCCTTCGTCTCCCGGTTGTACAGAAGGCAAACTCTGGATGACACGAAGTTGAGAAGTCGTTAAAGTCGAGCACGCCGTCGCAAAGACACAAAGCGAAGCGCGACATCCCGCTGTGAATCACTTTATGAATCTATAAGAATAACTGGAAGCAGATTAAATTTAATCTGCGCTGTTCCTCTTGTACGTGAAAAGTGTTTCTCAAAAGGTAATCACAACACAAAGCACCATCGTCGCTCCACCGTGATTTAATACGCTCTTTACCGCTGTCGCTTGGACTGGCGACAGGAGGGCGAAGCTCCCCGATTCGCCGAAATGGGCGGCTAACAGATGACGTCAGTGCGACTTCCCAGTTTTGAATATTCATAGCGCTTTGCCTCGGGGGAAAAAAATTAATAAATTACACGATTAGTTCCAGTGTGTCAGTTGATTGACAGCTGACAGCTGACCATTACGGTTCCGCCCATTAAGGGGACTGACGGTTGGACATTACATTACATTACATTACATTTATTTCGCGAGTAGCCTCTTTTATCGCAAAGCGAGTCGGTCCAAAAGTGCACTATCATGGTCTAGGCATTTATACTGTTTTTCTGTTTGTATGAATCATAGTTGTCAGAAAAGGTATAATACTATTTTGTCTACTTCGTATTTCTAGGCTAAGAACACAGTTCACCACAGTGAACACTATATCTAACCTAACCTCTGGCACGGAGGGAAAGGTGCAAGCCAACTAGCAAGAAGAGGTAAGCTACAGTATTAGAGACAAAGACAAATCCAAGTGACATGAAAAAGGGGGGGGTGTTTTTTTTTTTTTTTTTTTTTTTTTTTTAAAAGAGCGAAATATACAGAATGGGTGGTGGTTAATCTAGGTATAGTCTGAAGAGATGAGTCTTCAGCCATCGGCGGAAGATGGTTAGTGAGGGGGAGGTTCGGAGAGGGACGGGAAGTTCGTTCCATCCCCCCTCCGTGGTCCAGAGGCTAGGGTGGAGAAGCTCTGTGATCCCTTGGGGCGTGGGAGGTCCGGGGTTTACTAGGCGGAGGGTAAGTGGGCTAGGCGCCACATGCTTCCGCAGAGCGGAGTGGTCGAGCAGGCACGTACGAAGCGAATCATGTCCTGCAAGTAGATGGGGGGCTGTCCTGTTGGGCAGCAGTGTAGGCAAGGGTCAGGGTTTTTGAATCGGATCCTGGCGGCGACAGGTAGCCAGTGTAAGTGATCGCAGCAGAGGGTGACGTGGGAGATTTGGGAAGGTTGTAGATGAGTCGTCGGGTCAGCGGCATTCTGGATCATCTGAAGTGGCTGTATGGCACAAGCTGGCAGGCTTGCAAGGAGAGAGTTGCAGTAAATCAAGGCGAGAGGTCACCGTAGCCTGGACGAGCAGCTGGGTGGAGTGCGTCGTCAGTATGGTCGAATCCTTCTGAGTTGTACAGAAGGAATCTGCAGGACCGTGATGTTGCCTTGATGTGCTCCTTGAGGTCCATGTTGGTCATCATCCAGGACCACCCCCCAAGCTCTTGGCAGAGTGAGAGGCAGTCACTGTGGTGCCATCAAACCCAGTGATTGAGAGCTCACGGAGTAAGGAGGTCTTGCACGGGAAGAAGAGCAGCTCAGTTTTTTGTTGAGGTTGAGCTTCAGATGGTGGCTGGCCATCCAGGTGGAGATGTCAGCCAGCAAGGAAGATCTTATCATTGACCTGTGTGACGAGAGGGGTTGGGAAAGACAGAAGAGTTGTGTGTCATCTGCATAACAATGATAGGAGAAGCCATGTGAATTAATTACTGAACCAAGAGATCTGGTGTATAAGGAGAACAGCAGAGGACCCCATACAGATCCCTGCGGCACTCCCGTAACAAGTGGATGAGACGCAGGCATGCAGGCAGACCCCTTCCAGGTTGACCTGGTAGGTCCTATCTGCAAGATAGGAAGCGAACCAAGACAAGGGCATGTCCCCTCGGCGATTCCCATCCCAGCCAAAGGTGGAGAGGAGTATTTTATGGTTGACCGTGTCGAAAGCTGCAGACAGGTCAAGAAGGATCAGGACAGAGGAGAGGCGTGAGGCTCTTGCAGTGGCAAGTGCCTCCGTCACACCTAGCCGAGCGCAGTAGTCTCTGTTGAGTGCCCGGATCGGAAGCCAGACTGGTGAGGGTCTAGCAGGTTGTTCTGATGGAGAAAAGAGGTTAGTTGTTTAAGAACTGCTCGTTCAAGGGTTTTGGACAGAAAGGGTAGAAGCGATACGGGTCGATAATTTGTTACATCGGAGGGTCTGAGGTGGGTTTTTTGTTTTTTTTTTGGTTTTGTAGAAGTGGGGGTAACACGAGCCATCTTGAAATCAGAGGGAACGTGACCAGAGGAGAGAGAGGAATTAACAATAGAGGACAGATAGGGAAGGAACTCGCTGGAAATGGATTGGAGAACTTTAGATGGGATGGGGTCAAGTGGACAGGTGGTTGCACGGTGAGAGGTGATGAGGTGTGAATACATCGGAGTCCTCCAGCATCTCGAAGGAGGTCAGTGTGGCTGTGGGTTTGTCCCGGGGGGGTGGGGGGGGCTCACTGGATGGGCGAAGGAGAGTCCGGATTGTAGCCACCTTTTCCTTCAAAGGCGGCCAGAAAGTCATCTGCGGAGAGGTCTTTTCTTCTTGGAAGAAGGAGGTGGGGGTGGAGGAGGAGTGAGGAGGGAAGAGAAGGTGGAGAATAGTTTCCGTGGATTAGAGACACATGCACTGATCTTGGATTGGAAAAATGAGGCTTTCGCTGAGGTGAGGGCAGATGTGAAAGCCGCCAGCAGGGTATGATATGCGGTCAGGTCATCAGAGGATCGGGATTTCCTCCACTTCCTCTCTGCAGCCCGCAGTGATGTTCTGCTGGAGCGTAGTGACTCAGTCAGCCATGGGCAGGGGGGTGAGGAGCGTGCTGGTTTGGAGACAAGGGGACAAAGTGAGTCGAGGGACTGGGAGAGGCAGGAGTTGAAGGTGGAGGTGGCAAGATCAACTGGCAGGTTAGAGAAAGACGCAGGAGGGGGAAGTGTAGACAGAGCAGTGGAGATGAGGGAGGATTGTGACAGAGTATGCCACGCATGCCACATGCCACGCATTAGCGACTGAGTGGGGTTTCCATGGCAATGTCTTCCTTACGCTGACCGCCTAATGGGATGACCACATCTACACCTGGTCGGCCTGGAAACCAGTGACATTACATTAGCATGACATCACAGGCATTTAGCAGACGCTCTTATCCAGTGCGACTTACATAACCTTTTACACAGCATTTACAGTGCAGCTGGATATATATATATAGTTAAGCGCCTTGCTTAGGCGCACACGGTGGCACAGTGGTTAGCACTGTCGCCTCACAGCAAGAAGGTCGGGTCTCGGCTTGGGGCCTTTCCGTGCGGAGTTTGCATGTTCTCCCCGTGTTTGCGTGGGTTTACTCCGGGTACTCCGGTTTCCTCCCACACTCAAAGGCATGCATGTTAGGTGCACTCCTGCAGGTGCCCGTGACCAAGGCCTTGGCCTCAGAACTGGAGCTGGTCCCCGGGCACTGCACTGCGGCTGCCCACTGCTCCTAAGTAACTAGGATGGGTCAAAATGCAGAGGACAAATTACCCCACGGGGTTCAATAAAGTATATCTTTATCTTTTGTTCAACGGTACAACGGCAGTGTCCTACCTGGGAATCGAACCTATGACCTTTAGGTTACAAGAGCAGCTCCTAACCCATTATACTACGTCTGGAAGGGCCTGAAAATTTGTATTTGCCACAGGTTTCATTGAAAGGAAAGTGACATGTTGACAAAGCACCATTTTGCTGTCAGATTTGAATGACGGTTGGCGCACAAGGTTTGCACCCAGGGGGTGTAATCCCACCACATTTGATTCATTGGTATAAGAAAACATCCTTAGTACACCAAAGGAAAGTGAATAACCACATATTATTCAACAAACTGTCAGTTCTATAAATTGATGGTAATGGAGAAAATGACAGGTTAAAGTACATAATTGCCCCAGGGGAAAATAATCGAAAGTAAAAATACAGACATTTAAAAGAAGTATGTCACATTTGGTGCACTTGTAAAAATATCACATACAGGTACATGCTTTTTCAAATTATGTATTTCCACGTAGGTGCATACATGCACATATGCATGAACGTACATGCACACAGGACACCATTCGTCTTCAAATGATATATTTACACTGAGGCGCATACGCACACGCATAGATACACATACAGTACATGCACACAGGACAGCATTCTTCTTCATATGATGTATTTACGCACACACATTAATACATATACATGCACACAGAACTCGGCAGTAACCGGTGTTATACTGTCCCTGAATGGTGTTCCGCACTGTCAGCATCTTTTTAATATGGTTCCTGCTGCCTGTCTGTACACTGCGTAAATATTTAGTGTCTCTAAGTGTTATACTGTGAATAAAATGGCTTCTAATTAATGGGACCAATATATTACTACTACGAGAACTACTATGATTACAACAACTGCTACTACACCTAGTACAATAACTGTTTTCAATACTGCTCCTGCTAACATGACTACTGCTACAACTTCTGCTATCCATACAAGATTTACTACTGCTATGATTACTACTACAACCACTATTACTGCGACCACTTCTACTACTACTACTACTACCACCACTACTACTGCGACTACTACTACAACCACTATTTCTGTGACCACTATTACTTCTATTACTATTACTACTACTACTAACACTAATATTGCTATTACTACCACTACTCTTACTACTACTACTACTACTACAACCACTATTACTGTGACCACTATTGCTACCACTACTAGTTCTCTTCATTATGTTATGTTATGTTGTGTTATGTTACTTATTTAACTGCTAATACTGCTACTACTATTACAGTTATGACAGTGATTGGTGCTGCTGTGCATTTTGCGGTGCATGTGCTGCCTGCCGTCGTGTTTACTGTGTTTCACGGGTCTTTTCTGCAGCAGGAGGTTTGCCCAAAATCTGCGGGCGACGCCGAGCAGAAGTGCGTTTGGGCCTCTGCGGTCAGCGTGAAGGACAAGTACATCTACGCCAGCCAGCCCACCCTCGGCCGCGTCCTGATCGTGGACATTCAGTCCCAGAAGGCCGTGCAGGTAAGAGATTTAGTGTTTTCATCCTGCTCTTTTTAAAAATAAAATAAAATCACGAACGGCGAGGCAACAGAGTGCTGAAAACAAGCAGAAGTATTATGGGTGTGTGTGGCACAAGGCATGGATAAAATGCATGTACTGTAGTGGCATTGTGTGTGTAATGTTATATTAAATGCTCTTATCCAGAGCGACTAACGCAACTTTTACTCACTTAGCATTTACATTGCATCCATCAATTCAATTCAATTCAATTCAAATTCAATTCAAATCACTTCATTGGTCCCCGAGGGGCAATTGCAGAGGCACCTAGAGTATTACGATTAACAAGTAACACATTACAGGAGACAAATTAAATATACAGCTGGACACACCATTTATACAGCTGGACATATAAGCAATGCAGGTTAAGTACCTTGCTTAAGGGCTCAGGGGTACAACAGCGGTGTCCTACCTGGGAATCGAACCCGAGACCTTTAGGTTACTTGGCCAGGTTCTGTAATATACTGCACTGCTGCCCGTAAATTGAATATTATATTTGCAGGTAAAAGCCATTTAACTGTACCTGGGACTTGATCAAAATATACAGTGTGTAAATCCACACTGGCCTACGTTGAATGGGCGTTTGTCCTTAAACACTTTACCTTCATATTTAAGGACAAAAGTTGTTTGAATCCAGGCCAGAGTTTTATTGCGCCATTTGAAAAGTTAAATGCTAAACTTGAATATAAATGTAAAACAAAAGCACTGTCTGTTTTAACCTGAATTTCTTGTTGAAAAATAAGCGCTGCTTAGCGCTAATAGTCTAATATTCTCAAGACAAATTGATGACATTGTGTTGCCGTGTTCTTGCTCGTCTCATTACAATTTGTTCTACTCCTGGCACGCAGAATTCATTATTATGACTGCGTCCATTACCCTAACAAATGTCCTTCTGCTGTTTAGCTACAGACTGAGTGCGAGTTATTTATTTGCCTGCGTTATCCACAATTAAAACATAATGAACCGCCTTTGTGTCAAAATCATCGTTAAAAAGTGCGGGTCTAAACGACAACCCCATAGCTTTATTCAAACTGAAATTACTGTTAAAAATTGTTCTAATCGTTTTCTCCGGGAAGTATGACTGCTCTCTGTCGACTTATTCATTGTGGTTTAAAGCGTAATCCAGCCGCTTAAATAGTGTTTGTAACTGTTCCGTACTCTCGCTCCGTTGAATTTATAAAGCTTGACAGGCGGTTCACTTGTCAGTACACATTAAATAAACTTTAGTTATGCGGCAAATCGACACAGCACAGCGCAGCAACTGTCATTCCGCCTACAGGCCAGTGGCTTTTTCATTGCCACTGTGAACTCATAACGTTCGGCTTTAAGGCTTCTGTCTGTCTGTCTCAGTCTAATACCGTACCGTATATATTCTCCAGTGTTCAAATTCTTAGTTTTACAGTTTTTCAAATGTTTTTCCCCCTTCGCCTCTTTCGGTTTTTCCCCAATCCGCTCGAGCCAGGCCTGATTGATATTGGCTAGTAGAATCGGATAACACTCAAAACAAAACTTGTGTCGACTCATGATATTTGTGGACGCAGAACACATTGCAAGTTTTACTAAACCTGGGTCTCACTGTAACAAGTAACTAAGGCCAGACCTTATGGTCTTCATCAAAAGTTATTTTTTATATTTTATGCTTGTATATCATCTGGTTCTAAAGCAGGATTGTGTTTGGCACTGAGAGAAGGGACACTGTTCCCCTCCCAGCAGGGGGCAGTATTTCTGCTATGCCCCCCTGCCTCTCTCTTCCACGCCCCCCTGCCTCTCTCTTCCGCACCAGTTCTCCTGCTCGCAGCCGTGACGCAGTCATTAGCTGGTCACCTGGAGCTTTGGCTTCCCCTACAGCACTTAGAGTGCTAGCTGCTACAGTAATTAGCCACCTGGTCCCTCTTCAGCTTTCTAAGAGAGGCAGAGACAGGGAGGGTGGGGCGAGGGGGGAGGGGGGGGAAGAGAGAAGGAAATGTAGAGAGACAGCAAGAGAGAGTGAGACAGAGAGGGGGGAAGGAGGGGAGAGAGAGAGAGACAGACAGAGACAGGGAGGGTGGAGCGAGGGGGGGGAGGGAGAGAGAGAGACAGGGAGGGTGGGGCGAGGGGGAGGGGGGAGAGAGAAAGAAATGTAGAGAGACAGCAAGAGAGAGTGAGACAGAGAGAGAGGGGGGAGAAGGAGCGGAGAGAGAGAGACAGACAGAGACAGGGAGGGTGGAGCGAGGGGGAGGAGAGAGAGAGAAATGTAGAGAGACAGCAAGAGAGAGTGAGACAGAGAGAGAGAGAGACAGAGACAGGGAGGGTGGAGCGAGGGGGGAGGAGAGAGAGAGAAATGTAGAGAGACAGCAAGAGAGAGTGAGACAGAGAGAGAGAGAGAGAGAGAGAGAGAGAGACAGGGAGGGGTGGAGCGAGGGGGGAGGATAGGGAGCTAGAAAAGGGGGAGTGGGCAGCAAGAGAGAGAGAGAAGGAGGAGAGAGAGAGAGAGAAATGTAGAGAGACCGCGAGAGAGAGTAAGGAGGAGGGAGAGAAATGTAGAGAGAGAGAGAGAGAGAGAGAGAGAGAGTGAGAGGGGAGTGAGAGAAAAGCAAGGGTTTGCCTTTGGACTGTGGAATACCTTTTTCTTTACTTTTTGAAGCCCCACTGTTTGCTTTCCCAATAACGGCCCAGCTCCCACACCGGGTGAACAGCGATCTCTCTCCTGGTGTAAACAGCTCATCTGTTTTCTGCTGTCTGTGTAACTTTCCAGTTTAAAGTTCTGTGTGAAAAATGTAGTTGTATTTTCTTGCCCCCTCCCCAAAGCATTCAAAGGAGCAATGGGTTTCAGAAGTTTAAAAGAAACAAAACACTCTGTCAGTAGCACAGAGGGTATAATCAAAGCATAATTAAGTTACTGCAGAGTCCGGAGTAACCACAATGTTGTCTATTTATTGTTTTAGTCAATGGAGTCAGTGGAAATGTAATTATTCGTTTCTCTTAATCCAGTGTGGTTCCTTCCCTCTTTTTTTTTATGAAGTTGCTTTCTGAGGAAAGTACATTTTGTGTGAATACAAATGAGTTGTGCGGAAAACATCGCCCAAGCGCCTGAATTTTAAACCGCCACCATACGAATCAAAGCACGAGCGTATCTCGCACATCTGTTTCCTCCGGTGGCCTGATAGACCGAGATTATTTTTTTTTGATTCCTAGAACCGCGAATGCGCTTGTGTCACCTCCCGTGTGGAAAAAAAAAAAAAAAAAAGAATTTTGTCAGTCGCTCCTTCAGAGAAATCAGTCTCGGCGTTTCTGTGCGGTCGGTCTCCGCGGCGACGCTTCCCAGACTGCAATGCGGCTCTCCAGGAAGCGAGAAACGATCGCGGCGCGGATAAAAAGCCCCATGATTGAGTTTGGCGAACGAGATTCGCGAGGTTTCAATCATTAATATTTGTCTTGAAGGAGTGAGTGTTCTCATCCTCAGCACTTCCTGCGCAGTGTGAAACCACCCCCCGCCCCCCCCCCACCAAATACCCCCGAGTTTGTTACTCAGCTGTGTGGCACTGGCGAGTTTTGAGATGCAGCTGTACGCTAGCATTAAACGCTAACGTTTAACGCGCGTCCTCCGCTACATTTGTAGCACGTTCCGTTTCGCGCGGACGGCGACGCGGCGAAATATTTGCCGCCGAAACACGAAAGACGAGAGTGCGGGGAAACGGTGAACGGCGGCCGCCGGTGCACCTGCGTCCGTGGCAACGGGCTCCGTTCAGCCACGCGAAAAAATCGCCGACAGCTGCGGGCGATTAGCCCGAAAAAAAGCCGGAGCGTATCGTTTCAGCGTGTCGGTCTGGAGCAGCGCGCTTCACAGACTCCCCTGTGGTTCCTCCCGCGTCATTCTGTTATCTCCTGGCGCGAAGCTGGCCGAAGGCGTCGGCGGCTCGGTCCGTCTCTCCAACAGGGTCGATCGCTGTGACTCGTTTGATGGCCGGTGATGCCGGTTTCAGCTGGTTTCAGCCGGTTTCAGCCGGTTTCAGCTGGTTTCAGCTGGTTTCAGCTGGTTTAAGTAAGGCCGGTCGCTCGGCTACGGTGGCCAGGTGTACAGGTGTCAGAATCTCCAGGTGTTTTTGATCCAGCTGTTTTTTTTTTTTTTTTAAATCTGCCGCACCGTCTTTCCAGATGCATATTGGTCTGGCATTTGTGAAACTAGTGTAAAAAGATGTAAATACAATCTCACAGCGTTATGTACCTAAATCTTAAAAGATTTACATCAAATAAATGTGTCGTTTCAGCTGGTAGCCGGCCTATTGGCTGCTTCACTTTCCTCCTACGTGGTATGCAACAACCAAACCCCCCACCCCCCAGTACCCAATCACAACCAACCCCCCCACCCCCCAGTTCCCAATCACAACCAACCCCCCCATCCCCCAGTTCCCAATCACAACCAACCCCCCCACCCCCCCAGTTCCCAATCACAACCAACCCCCCATCCCCCAGTTTCCCAACCTCAATCACAACCAACCCCCCCATCCCCCAGTTCCCAATCACAACCGACCCCCCACCCCCCCAGTACCCCAATCACAACGACCCCCCCCCCATCCAGTCAATGCCACAGTGCAGGTCCTCCTTTTATGGGGTAGTGGACGGGGCCACAGCTATGTTCGTCAGTTGAAATCTTCCCATCACTGCAGTTGACCACTTCTCTCCAATGAGGTGGTCGATTAATTGTCCATCAATGAATTTCCAAGACTGAGATATAGTTAATAATTTTTTTGTATAAACACAAATAGAGTAAAATATGTCTATTTTGATGCATGATATGCTTTTAGTCTATTAACCACCAATTGTTCTTCTCATGGTACTAATAAAGCACTTAACCATTTTGGCATTCTGAATAGTGGTTTTATTAATTTTTTTTTTTTTAATTGAAAAACCTATTAACAACTACCCGTGTATTGACTGAGCCTGTGTTCGCACTTTCTCTATTTGACGCAAGTGCATTATTCCACACAAAAACTGCCAATATGCAGCCAGTCAAATTCAGGTCACGGAGAAAAACAAATTGTTATGGATTTCATTTGGAAAAGAAAAAAGAAAAGGAAAAAATTGGTTTGGAAGGTACAGCAATACTACACCGCTGAATTGTGATGTCGGGGGCAGGGGTGGGTGGTGGCTTTTTGGGGGGGGGGGGGGGGATTGCGGTCAAAGGCGCAGAGTATCGCTGTCTTCTCTGTGTCGCCCGATTTCATCATTTCTGCCCGTAGAAGAATATTAATGCATGTGCACCAGTCCAGTGAAACCCTGTGGAAGAAGCTGGACCAATCGCACAGAACTTCTCGGCCTTTAGGGGGGCGTGTCCTGTCCAGTGCCTTCCAAAACCACACCCCCTCACAGCACACTACTGATCACATTAACATCATACAGAAAATATAATATACTGGGAGAAACCATACATAATTTAATCATTTTATTTCTGCTGGATTTTTAAGGAGGTAGGCGGAGCCTGTCACGGCTGCTCTGATCACACGTCCCTGTCTGAGGTGTGTCAGAAAGCAGGCGGCTGTTCTCTTTTGCCGTTGCAGACCGTGAGCACTGACCCTTTCCCCGTGAAGCTGCTCTACGACAAGTCCCACGACCAGGTGTGGGTCCTAAGCTGGGGAGACGCCCAGAAAACCACGCCCACCCTGCAGGTAACTGCACCCATTTTAGCCCTTTGAAGAGTAGGGGAGGGGGGGGAGGGGTTGGAATGGTTTTTTTAATTTTTTTTTATTCTAAGTGTTCTAGAACTCCACTGCTTTCAATCACCAGTAGTGATTGTGACATCAGCATTAGAATGTTTAGTTAACATTCTAACAGTCCAGAATGGGATCAAATGTTATCTGTTGAATAAGTACCGTTAGAGTTGAATTAACACTGGACATTTTACTGTGTGCTACTGTAACATGGATGTAGTGCATAGCAGTCCACAAGAGCAGCGTTACCTTAAATTGCTGCCAAAATGGATTCCGACCCCCCCAGATAAAGCACAATATAATATCCATCAACATTAATGTTGGAGAAACAGAGGGGCTATTCCAAAATCAGCGCAGAGTCAGGTCAAGGATGATTTTGCTCCAACTACTGCTATGAATTTCTTTATTTGCTTAACGATCAACTGTGCATGACTTAAGTTTGCATTTGTGGTTGTACCAATATTACACATGTCTTGGCTGCTGAATAATTCATTATCCATTCCCTGAAGACCTATTAACGAGCGCACCGTGTAATAACTCTGTCACGCTTGCTCTTATTGTCCAATTTTTTTTTAGAAATATTATACATCTTGGGGGAAAAAATGAAATGCATATTTATGGTAAGCCAGTGCTAAAGAGGAAGGCTCACCTGCTCAATACCCAAGTGAGAGGAGATGTCAAAAAGACTGTCACAGGGAAAAAAGACTAACAAGCATTTACTCAGCTCAGCTTCCCCCAGTGATCTCCTATCACCTGTCTCAGTGCTGCGCTTGCTCCAGTTGGCACTTATCTGTGGTTCCACCTCTCTAGGGGATGGAGGGAGGGAAGGGAGGGAGAGAGAGAGAGTGTGTGTGTGAGTGTGTGTGTGTATGTCTATACATATGATAGTGTGTGTGTGTGTCTGTGTGCGTGTGTATGTCTATATGATAGTGTGTCTGTGAGAAGCTGTGTATGTCTGTAGATGTGATAGAGTGTGTGTGTGTGTGTGTCTGTGTCTGTGAGAAGCTGTGTATGTCTGTAGATGTGATAACGTGTGTGTCTGTGCGCACATGTCTCTCTCTGAGTAGCTGTGTATGTCTGTAGATGTGATAGAGTGTGTGTGTGTGTGTGTGTGTCTGTGTCTGTGAGAAGCTGTGTATGTCTGTAGATGTGGTAGAGTGTGTGTGTGTGTGTGTGTGTGTGTCTGTGTCTGTGAGTAGCTGTATACGTCTGTAGATGTGACAGAGTGTGTTGTGTGCGCATGCTGTAAGTCTGTGCATGCTGCAGGTGGATGTCTCCGGGATCCTGTCATTGATTTTAGATTTCTAGACACATGCCTCCCTCAAACTGGTGATGGCACTTTGATTCACTCCCTGTCCCCGTAATTAGGACTCCCCAGGTGCGCGCTGAGAAGAGGATCTCATCTCCTCGTGCGGCAGGAGGGCGGCTGAATTATTCATGAGCGCATGTTAAGTGCATTATCCCCCCTCCCCCCTCCCCCCTCCCCCTCCCTCTCTCCCCGTGCAGGTGATCAGTCAGGCCAGCGGTGCCGCCCCCCACCACACGGTGCACACGCAGCCCGTGGGCCGCCGCTTCGACAGGGTGGAGGACTTCTTCATCCCGCCCTCCACCCTCCTCGTCGATCACGTCAGGTAAGAGCGGGAGGGGAGGGATGCCGTGCAGGGCGGGGGGGAAAAAAAACGCCATCTTTTCCCCCTACCCCTGCAACCACACCCCGCCCCAAGCCCCCCCCCCTCGCCTGCCCCAGGCTCATGCTGTTCTCTCCCTACCACCCCCCACCTCGCCCTCCACCCACCTCGTTAATCACATCAGGTAAGAGCGTGAGGGAGGCCGCGAGGGGGAAAAACCCACCATCTTTCCCCCTACTACTGCCACCCCTGGCCCACCCCCTCCTCGCCCCCCTCCTCCCCCCCGCCTGCCCCTGGCCCACCCCCTCCTCTCCCCTCAACCTCTACCCCACCCTGGCCTGCCCCCTCCTCTCCCCCCCAACCTCTACCCCACCCTGGCCCTGCCCCCCTCCTCTCCCTCCACCCCACCCCACCCTGGCCCACCCTCCTCCTCTCCCTACCACCCCTGGCCCACCTCCTCCTCCCCCCCCCCCCCACCCCCCCCCTCGCCGCACGCGACTGTCGGCCGCGGCGTCGTCGCGGAAACCGCCGCGCAGTCCATCCGTCAGCGGCCAAACCAAGTGGCGGTCACGGCCGTGCTCTTCCTCCGCGGCCATGCCAGGAAGCAGATGGTATAAGTGGGGCCGCCGCGCCGCGCCGGGGGGGGGGGGGGGGGGGGTAAGGATTAGGGGATTAGGCTTTTATGCACAGGAGCCGCTGGCTCTCGCTGAACTAAAGATGACTGACAGCTTTCCCACAGGGACCAGGCGGAGTTACAAATGAAAAAGGAACTTTGATCAGCCAAAAATGAACAGTATATTTGTGAATAAGCAAATTAATGGACGTGGCCTAAAGTAACCCCACCAGTTAAGAGTCTGTTTTTAGCCACCCTGGGAGTCAGCCCTGAAGCTGGATTATCAACTGTGCCTGGTTTTTTTATTTATTTTTGTTGTTGGAAGGTAGAGATTTGTTGTAAGGGAAACATTTTGTTATGGGTGTGCTTGGCTCCACGGGGGGGTTGGTGGGGCCGGGGGGGGGGGATGGGTTCTAGGCAGGGGGTACCAGGCAGGGAGGAACAGGCAGGGGGGAACAGGCAGGGGCCCATTCTAGTTCAGGGTCCCAGCCTGGCCTACAGGGGGCAGCACTGGGTCCTGCTGACAAAGTCGCAGAACAGCAAAACTGCCCGCGGACCTTTGAGTGTAGCTGTGCCCCTCCAGTCCCACTGCTTGTTATTAATTCATCTGTCCGGCAAGTTCCTGTTTGCTTACCAAAACGCCTTTGAAGATGCGACCGCACCACAGAATATAAAGCAAAAATAACCATTACTCAGCAAGAACAGCCTGTGCTGCGGTCGTGCACCAGTGGGTTACAAGCTATTGTGCTTAAGGCATTATTATATTTTATTTAGTTATACGCTATTTATAGCCATATCCAATTTACAGTGTCATTGTACCTACTCTTCAACTGCTACAGTCCTGTATGTATCCGTATCATATATTCTAGCAATTAATGTGTAAGATATGCTTATGGGTAGTGTGATAGCATGGCAATTACACAGTAGTTACAATGAACAGACCTAACCCTTAACACCCGACATAACCATTGCCCATCTCCCCACTCCAAGCCTGCTCTCGCCTTGATAATGTAATTACATGCATTGGGTATTCAGGTCTGCTCATGTGCTAAATAATGTTTGTGGGTAGTTGCAATATTCTTCCCTTCCCTTAGATGTATTACTGGAGCGGCTCATAAGATGCCTGTGGGCAAGCCGGACCCATGTATTCTTCTTCCTGAAGCAGCTCTTATGAGGTTAGACAGGGAGAGCCGCATAAGTGCCCCCTAGTGGCAGCCGAGTGCCGCTTCGCCGTGAACGCTGCAGCCCCCGGGATAAATCAACAGGTTTATGCGCGGCTGCGTCCGTTCCTCACCGCCCCCGCTGGCGGAAGGGGGGGTGAGGGGGTGGGGGGTAATAGAGATCAGATTTAGCGGTAATGGAGATCTTTTTGTCCGCGCACAATCGCCGTTCATTTTACGGCTGATTCTTCAGCTGATATTATTATTATTATTATTATTATTATTATTATTATTATTATTATTATTATTATTCAAAGTGGCTCTCGTATGATTCACCTCATGTGGAGAGCTTCACCTTTAGCTTGTCTGCTGCGTTGTCAACTTCACTCAGGAGTGGAAATGGAGATTAAATCATACCCTCTTCCTACTCTGTGCGTGGCTCAACGGTTAAAGGCTACCTGGGTATTTCCTGTACATGTATCTGAAATATGGGTAGCTCTGTAATTTGTGGGATAAATACATATATTTTTGTGATTTACTCTGAGCTTACCATTTTTCAGTATCAGGCTTGTAATTGTTCTTTCCTGTTTCCGTTACATTGCTAGATTTGAAAGTAAGCTAAACAGCTGCCCAGCTGATAATTTGAAGTCACTTTTTCTGTTAAGCTGAATGTTCTTTTAAGTATCACAGGCCATTGTACAAGCCTACTGTTTCTATAAAGATCTTGTTGTGCATCCTTACTAAATAAACAGAACACATCTCTTGTGGTTAGACTATTACATTCTTATCATTTGAAGATAGATGAGCCCAGTACTATAAAAACTCGTGATGCCTCATTTATTAACAAAAACCCTTATAGAATGGAATGTACTGGACAATGTTGCAATATCTTTCATTTTCTGATGGGAAACAATTTGTAGTTTGGGTGAAGTGTATGTGTGGAGTGTTGCAATGTAACTTTGTGAACTTAATAATTTATACTTTATTTCAGTGTATTGCAGTAGGCCTATGTTCTATTTCGGCTTTGAAAAGTGTTAGGTCTGGTTGCTCTTTGCTTGGTTGCCTTTTATCCAAAACATAATTTTATTCCACCACTTTTATCTGCTGTGAAGCACACAGAGGTTCTCTTCTATGGAAACCCATCGTCTTTTCTTTTTCATTTTTTACAGAAGAAAGATTTCCCTGGAACGAATGAAGAGCTAAGCTGAGAGTCCACTTCAAAGGGTCAAGGAGACATGTCTTATGAATTAGCTCAGCATAAAATATAATAGAAGTTGTCATCCAACCGTGTCTGTTCGTTAAAAACGATGAATAAGTGTGTGTGAAGGGCAGAGTCATCAAGTCCTTGTGCAGAACTTGTAGAATGCGCAACGCTTATGGTTAGTCATTTTATTCGCTCGTTGAAATCACGACGAAGTCGTTTTCTTTATGTCAATATTCCATCATACGGAGACTAATTTCTTGAACTGTATGATTTACGATATTAGTCAAACTAGCCAGATAAAAGTAGCAAAAAATGTCACAGCATCAGCATGTGCAATCTGCAGCAACCAGTCCAGTTAGCAGGAGTTTGCCAGCGCGTGTTTTAACTCGCTGAAAAAATGCTATTTATTTAGCGGGAGCGCGATTGTGTCTCCCGGGTGACTGCGGTCGGATCTGGCCGAGGAGACGGCGGCGGTCCGTGGGCTGGTATTGTCGTTAGCTAACGAGCCGCCGGACTCCGCAGCCGTGCGACACGGGTTGCTTTCGTCCTGCCCCGGGGTACGCTGGGATTAAATTGGCCAGCGTCCCTCTGGCTGCCGTCTTGGCGAGCTTCTCCCCGAAAAAAAAAATGCGCCAAATTAGCCGCAGGCTGCCTGTTGTTTTGTCAGTGAGCGATAGGGCTCGCGCTCGGCGAGCCGCGAGCTCCCTGATCACGCACGGACTGTAGTCACCGGGCGAACAGTCAAGTGCGCAGGAGCGCCCTGTGATCTCGGTGTGCCGCCCAGCAGTGCGACTGTATTCTAAAGATTTTATGGAAAGCGTGTCTCTCAGTAGTTACATTGCGCCGCAGAAGAAAAACAGTCGATAGTCTGGAATTTGAATTTGTCTATAAATTATATATGTATACAAAATCAGAGGCAGGCGCACACACATTTATAAAGAGAGAGAGAGAGAGAGACCGATTTGTATAATTAAGTATGTATGTGAAATGTTGTTCCTTGAGCGGGGGAAAAGGAGAGAGAGACAGACACAGGAAAATATTTTCATTCATTATATTTATTGTGGTGCTCTGACAGCGATTCAGATTGAAACAAAAAGCTGAAAAAATATAAATGTTTAATATCACGAGACAAAAAAGCCAGACTAAATGTGTTTTTTTAATAAGTCTAGTTAATAACATTCAAATTTTGAGTGCTGAAGCTTGTAAAATGTAATATTAATCCTTGCACAATACATGTGAGAAATGCTTCAAATATAAACAAACAATTCATTTTAATAATACTTTAAAGTTTAAATCCCTATAGTTTTTTTATTTTTATTTTTCTCCCCAGGGGGCAGGCATTGTGTTTTCTGTGAAACAGTGATTGGCAGAGACATGCAGCAATCAAACTGCAGGCCAATGGGTGCCCCCACAGGGGCGAGTAACTGCCAGAGCTTCAGTTAAAGCCCAAGCTCGGTTAAAGCCTCACAGTTTTAAAAAAACTGCTTGGGCTTACTACACCCACAGTTCAATGGCAGCACAGTCTCATTATGGGTTATTTTTTTTTAAAAAAGACTTTTAATATTTAGTACTATTTATATACATACATGTCATATTTTTTTTTTTTTTTTTTTTGTTTTCTTATGCATTGTCCTTGCTTCCCATAGTACATGAAGAAATTGGAATCTGTACTCAGCGCATATACTGTATATCATTAACTCCAGACATTTACGTGGCAAAATGCAGGCTAGCCGACCATAACATAAAAGTCACAATAAGAAATAGGCCAGAAACAGCTTTGCTAATGGAGGCAGTTTCCCTATTTGTCCAACCGTGAACCCTGAACGAATGTGATGGGGTTTCGGGGTTTGTATTCCGAGAGACGCGAGGTCAGGCTTGTTAAATTAACACACCAAATAACAACACGTCCAGTCTAATAAGTTTTTGATTACTGTGCCTATTATTTTCATGCTCGCTGGGTAGCTCCCAGTAGCCGGCTATGTAACGGATTTTATATAACAAACCCGGTGCCTGAGAACGACGGCCCGCTCCAGCACCTGCGTTTGATTTGTTTTAGTTTTACCGTGGCGGCAAAAAGTCCAAATGGAACGGGCTTACGATTACAGCTGATGAGGCAAAAAAAAAAGTTATTTGGATACTATACAGTAAATGGCTTGTGCAGGCCATTGCACGGTCGTGCTCGCCAGATGTTTTTGTTTTCCCCACACGATTCTCCGTGCCTTTAAGCGATCATGTGGCCGCAGGCAGTAAAGCCGGGGCACCTCTCTGTGGGTCCTTGTGGAAACACCGGGGGGGTTTTTAATGAGAAGGGGTCGGTGTCAGAGGGGCTGCAGGACCTGGCGCAGGACACTCAATCACACATGTAAGCGCTTGGAGAGCATCATAAAACATACAGTGTCACAACGATGCCTTTGGTCCGGGGCCCCAGCTCTTCGGGGGCTAGCCAAATTATTTTTTACAGTTCCGGGGGAGCGGGTTTGACAGCTGCACTCCATCTCTACCAAAACGGCTATTTCAGCCCGATGACCTTTAACCCCGTCTGCTCAAAGTCGCATTTAAGCACATCGATGCAGGTACGTGAACGGAGTGCGCGCACATGTGTCCGCAGGGGACAATCTCGAACCGGCACCAGAAAGCAATCTCTGCCCTAAAGCCACCTCCTCTCACCCCATCCGTTTTAATCAACACCTAGTCAGGTGAGAGAAGAGGCCTAGCTGGACAGAGTGCTTTCACCCCCGTTCTTTTTTGCAAATCCTCATCCTCCAAACGCTGCAATGCTCAGCGCAACAGGGCTTTTACAGAGGGGGCTTAACGTGCATGTTACGCAGAGAGGAAAACATTTTTAACACGGCTCTGTTTCTTAATGCCACTTTAAAGCAGCCAACAGGCCCCTTTTCTACTTCAGTTGACAGACGTTGGCTGGGGGCGCATATTTTTAAAGAACCCGCTCACTCCACAATAAATCAGTTTCATTCCTAACACTTTCCATGCAGCAGTGTAAAAAAAAAAAAAAGATCCGATAAACAGTTTTTTTTTTAAATTATTTTTTTTATCTCCCGTACTGAAGAATAGACACAGAAGCAGAAGCAGAACAGGAAAGGAACACAGCCACTGGCAATCCCTCCCAACTCACCGCAGGGGGTTACACTTCCTCAAATTCGTTTGAAGGACGGCTTTTAAAGAGACGAGCGCTTCCCTTCTCTTTAGACGCCCGCCACCTTCAACTTTACAAAATTTGTTTCTTGATTCCCGTGCTTTTTTTCCCTCCTTTTTTTTTGATCCCTCCTCCCTCCTTCCTCCTCCATGTTCCTTCCTCCTTTTTTTTTTTTTTTAGGTTCGGATACGTGTTCCATAAGAACGAGCCGGCGCTGCACAAGGTCGACCTGGAGACCATGTCCACCGTGAGGAGCATCAGCTTGCGGCCGCACGGCTGCGTGCCCACCTCCCTGGCCCACACGCACCTGGGGGGCCTGCTCGTCGTGGGCTGCAGGCAGGCCGCCACGGGGGCCGCCGGGCCCCAGCTCCTGCTGGACAGCGTGACGGACTCCGTGATCGGGCCCAACCGGGACGTCACCGGCACCCCGTACGCCTCGCCGGACGGGCGCTACCTGGTCGCCGTGGACGACGCGGGCGGCCTGCTGCGGGTGCAGCCGGTCTCCGAGCGGGCGAGGTGGGGGCGAGCCGTACGACATCCACACCAACCTGCACGTGTCCGACTGGCCTTCCAGCCCTCCTTCACCGCCGCCCGGCAGTACCACGCCTTCGCCAGCTCGGGCCGCCAGACGGACGCGCTGTACGTGGAGCTGGCCACCGGCAACCTGCGCATGATCGAGAGCCTGCGGGAGCCCACCGGCGCCGCCGACTGGCCCTGGAGCGGGCGCAACCGCGTCATGGCCGGCAGCGGCCTGTTCGGACAGTACCTGATGACCCCCCGCCCGGGGGTCCCTCTTCATCCTGGGACGGCCGGCTCAACAAGCTGAACTGCGAGATCACAGACGTCCTGAAGGGAAACACGGTGGTGTGGGTGGGGGACGCGTAGGTACCCACCTGCCCTCCCCCCCCCCCCACCCCAGCTCCGCTCCCCACACCCCACCCCTCCAGCCCAACCCCCCCCCCCCCCCCCCCCCCCCCCGCCCCCCTCGGATCCGGCTGCAAGTAACATGCCCTCTTCTTATGGTTTATAAAATGTAAAGAAGAAACACAGTGAAGGCAAAACAATTAAATTAAAAGTTTCCTGTTCATAAGCTGGATGTCAGTCCCTCATTAAAACAAGTAAATAGAGCAACTTTGCTTACATTTTGGGTTTAAAGAAATTTTAAGAAAAAAAAAAATGTATCCGGAAGAAAAACCTTTTTTGAAGTCAAGGGCTTTCTGAACTATGAGATTAGAGCAAATAATGCCGTGGGCCTTGTTCAGAACAACTGTAAAAAAAAAAAAAATTTAAAAAACAGGAAGAGAAATCGTTCTTCATTTACATCGGGCGAATCTGACCTGCTGGTGTAAAATTCCCCTGTCAAGTGTGGCTCCTCTGTCCAAACGATTTTCCTCTTGGCAGCAAACAGACAGAGGACATACGTTTTTTCTTTTCTTTTTTTTTTTTTAATTTTTTTTTTGCTTTGGCTAACCTTTCCTTTGGTATCTCCCCACTGCAGAGACTGGCCCGTGGTTTACTCTTGTGTTTGTGCCTTGAATGAGTGCACTTTCAAAAAGAGTAATGATAAATAACCGCCCATTTATCACAAGGAAAGAGAAAAATAAAAAATAATTCTGGCTTCCACTAGTAAAGATAGAGAAGTAATTTATCTGAATTTATGTTTGTCCATGACATCCATACCTCTATTATTATTAATTTTACACTTCCTTATTATTATTATTATTATTATTATTATTATTATTATTATTATTTCAGAGTTCCAGCTTTGGGTGAACTAGTTTGGGTTGGAAATCTCTGTTTTAAAATTGTTTTTTATTTTTAAAATATTTACGTAGTTTTCAGTCACAATATTCAGCAAAGCAAAGGTGTCAGATTACAGTAGTTTACCAGAATAAGTTTTTTTTTTTTTTTTTAAGATAGCAAAGAGTACTGTGTACAATCAGTCATAAAATGTTCCAAATTTATCTTTACTTAACCATCCTTGTCCAACTATCTAAAAAGATTCAGGTCATCATTTTGATAATCATTTTGAGTTTTTTTTAGCCCTGGGAAAATAGCTTTGGGGAAAAAAATGATGCAGTTATTCAGTAAATTTTAATGCTTGTGACTATTATTAGGAATGTTAAATTGTGGTTCCAGGTCTTTCAAATAATTTTATAATTTGGACAAGTACAAGAGCCATTCTTGCACCTTGGATTAATATACTTGACAAGCATAGTCTATGCATTTCCATTTGTTAAACTCCAGATGAGGGTATTGCCACTTTTTCCATTTGAACTTATTTGTCCCTGAATTATTGCCTGTAACATGGCTGCCAATTCAAAAAAAACGTGTCATCAAAATTTTGTATTTTTTAAGATTCATGCAACCTGTTGAGTCCTATTGAATCTTTTAAATTTGTTTAATGCAATCGTTCAAAATACACTCTTTTTTATAGTACTTGATTTGATGTAGAGCTGCAGTTCTCGAACTTCATAGCTTTTAGCTGATCTTAAAAGTGTGGTTACCCATTTTTTTTGTGTGTGTTCTGTATATAGCACCTGAGTGGAATTTTGGACATACCACTTATTAGTTATCGTAAGTTCACCTGAGTGACCAGTTTATTATTTTTTAGAAACCAAGAGTACCTGTTGAACTAACCACTATGTCTTTAAATCGGAGTGACGACATTGAAGTACAAGAGGGCATGACAGCGCGTTGTTATTTATTTTTTTTATTTTTTTGTCATCTAGAACGAGTCACCCTTTGAGTTCACCTTGTCATTTCCAGCACCACTCAAAATGTGGCCAGAGTCGATGCTAAAAGTTGCGTCAGCAACACGTAAGAATCGAACACAGTCGAAATCCGATGCTAAATATTACCCAAGTGTAAGTATTCAAGCGTAGAGTGAACTGTGGTGACATTGAAATAAGCCTAAATTTGTTTTTTCCTTTTTATTTATTTTTTTTTTTTTAAAGAACAGAGTCCTTTCTCCGGGATGCATTGTGATGTTCTCAATCATGGCACTGTCCGTCCTTTCACGTCTAGTCATGTGGTGTATGTTTACTCACGTGGTTCCTGATCCTGTAGAGAAAAAAAATGCTTGACATTGACAAAAAACAATAAAGCCAACACCTTTTAAAAACGTACTTTGCCCTTTTCTTTTTTTGTTGACACAACGGTTTGCTTCGATAAATCATGCACAGCGTATTTTCCGTTCCGCCGCCATGACACTAAACTTTAAGTAGTGTGACATGACATTTTCCTTTACAACGCTGCCTTATGGTATTTACATTTCAGGCCTTTAGCAGTCCCTCGTATCCAAAGTAACTTTGCTTGCTTGCAACACATTTATACCGCTGGGTATTTACTGAGGCAATTCAGGTTAAGTACCTTGCTCAAGGGTACAACAGCAGTGTACATCCTAGATGTGTATTTTCATGTGTGAAATTATTCCTCATATTCTCAAAATAACTTGCTATAAAATATGTAGTGTGGATGATAGATTCCCACTTTCCGTACAGCAAACCTCCATCTGAGTTTTAGGATTTTTCAGGGAGCTTCTTCTTCAAACATTACAGCACAGCACAAGGTTGCAGGTTTATGATGTCATTACATGTCCTGAGAGGCCCAAAAAATCGTTACTTCCGCTGACGTGCGCTGGGAGAGAAATCCTGCCCCCCTGGACAGAACCCCCCCCGCACTACCGCCCTGCCCTGAGGAGAGCACAGCCAATTACAGAACCCCTCACTAGGAGACCTCTCACTACCACCCTGAGGAGAGCACAGCCAATTACAGAACCCCTCACTACCGCACTGAGGAGAGCACAGCCAATTACAGAACCCCTCACTACCGCCCTGAGGAGAGCACAGCCAATTACAGAAGCCCTCACTACCGCCCTAGCTAGCACAGCCAATTACAGAACCCCTCACTACCGCTCTGAGTAGCACGACAGCCAATTAGGCGTCACCCTGGGGCCTGCCAGCCACAGTCGGCATAGGAACGTTTCAGATTCCATACCAGACATTCGAAAGTGTTCTTTATGGTTTTCTATCCAAATCAAGGGTGAATACCAAGGAACTGCACTACCATTTAACAAGGAAGAAAGTAACAGAACGGAAGTGAATCCAAATCAGAGTAAGTCATAAATGAAGGAGTTTCTGGGGCACTTAGCATATTGCATAAAACAACTGTTAAATGAAGAGATAAGTAGGAATGCCCTGTCAGGAGGTAAACTGAGGTACGATGAGAGTAAAAAAACAACATTTCCTCCTGTGTTGAGCGTTGCTTCAAAGCCACCATTTTGTGCCTTCTTTTTTTTTTTTTTTGGCCTTTCTTCATAAGAGCAAACTTATGGCCTCAAAGAAACACAGCCATAGAATATAAAATTGGAATTTTCATTTCAAAAGGTATCAAGAGAACGACTTCATAACAAATGGCTTAATAAAGTAACAAAGAAATGACTTGCCATTTTTACATTAAATTCAGAATTGTATAATCACAGGAGCCCATTGTAGTCAGTAACATATTCTGTCTTCGATATTTTTTCTTGATTTCTTTCATTCCTCATAGATGTATTTTATATTGAAAATTATAAATCTATTCGTATACGGGCATATTTTTCACGGGATCAGAGCAGAATTATAAATCATGGACTTGCATCCAGTTAAAAGACTGTTCCAGAATTCACAGAATTTCTGGGTGGTGCGTTATTAAAAGTTTGTGCTGCTTTCAGCTCTCTTTGTCATTCTGAAATGGCCCAAGGAGGAACATGCACTATTGACCCCTATTTCCAAGGCACCAAAATACCTCTTGCTGAATAGCACATTTAAAAAAATATACATTTATATTATGAATGGCACAAGATAACGCCTATGTGAAATGTGATATTCTTAATAACATTTCCTTTCGGTTCATCTGCCTCTTCCTCCTTTAATATGATGGAACTTGTGAGAGTAGGAATGACTCTCCCTTTCATTTAGTTGTAATGAATGCTGAGGGACGGATCGCGCTCAGTGTGAAGCGCTTCATTACTCTCCTTCCTTTCCAGCCACTGAATGGACCGTGATCAAGGCAAAGATTACCTGAGAGACTTACCTGCGGGGGGAAAGAAAGCCTCTGAAATGCCTCGTGCGAAACGGCCGATCTGTGGAACTGGGCTGCCAGTCGTGCTGGCGCACGTTCGGTCACGATCCAAAGGCCACTAGTTGTGTCAAATTTAAATAAACAAAGAGGCAAAGAGCCCGGCCCGTCCACTGTTGTTTCATGCAGACAGATTATCGCTTTCAAGAGCAGGGTTTTTTTTTCTCCCCCCCAAATTCCAAGTCAGTGTTCTAGAACTTCATTGCACTCAGTTACCAGCGGTGATTGTTACATCGGCATTAGAATGTTCAGTTAAGAACATTCTCATCACATATTTGTGATCTCACACCGTGAAGGATTAAAGACAGTGTGGAAGGCAATGATTCCAAGGCAATGAATGTTGCTCACCAGCGACCCTTAGTGGCCAGCTGGTCACACCACAGTTTGCTTATTCAAGCTGCGCGCATCTCTGTGAAGGGAGTGGGTTTGGGGGGGGGGGGGGGGGTTAGGGTTTTACCCATTATACTACATTGCCGCCCTACAAAAAACAAGAAGGGGGGAAAGAAACAAAGAGAAAAGTGTATCTGCAACAAAATTATTTTGTGATTAAAATGACTGCCACAGAAGCAAACACACTTGTTATCACCCGAGGAAGGTGGCATATTGCATCATGACATCATCAAAAGGCGCATTCATGCACTCTTAATGCACTGTAGTCTGGGAGTCTGAGTCTGAGACCTGGAAATGACTTTCTGGCGTCTTCACCTCCTGCTAGACATCTTTCTATTTTCAAGTCATATTTCAAGCGAAGCAACTGAAGTCTTCTGCCGTCCTAGTTTTCAGAGCATAAACTAAACCAAACTTCTTGCTCTTTCTTCTTTGTTTGCCGTCCCAGGGGATGAATTACTTAGCTACCAAACTCATTGTGTATTGTGTATTGTTTCCACTCCGGGTTTCGCTATGGAGAACACATGGAGTGATGCACATTACTGTTCAGCATTGTAGCCAGAAAATATTCATATAGTTGGGCCTGCATAGGACTAGGTGTGGAATAGCTTGCCTGGACATGTAGTGGAGGCAGAAACACTAGGGGTATTCAAGGCCCGGCTTGATAACACTGTTAGATACTATCTAGCTTTTAGGTAAACTAAGCATTAAGTACAGTTTAGTGGTAGGAATAGACAAGCAGTGTTGGGCTGAATGGCCTGTTCTCATCTTAAGTTATGTTATGTTATGTTATGTTATGTTATGCTATGCTATGCTATGCTATGCTATGCTATGCTATGTTATATGTTATGTTATGTTATGTTATGTTATGCTATGCTATGCTATGCTACGCTATGCTATGTTATGTTATGTTATGTTTTATGTCGGGTGAGCCAGATCTACCTAGGTGGACATTCACAGGTGGGTGTGGTGACTCAGCCAAGATATACGGTTGGGCCAGGATACTGTTCAGCTGTGAGTGGCCTACCCATCCTTATGAGGTCATTCCTGTTGAAAACCCCCGTATGACAAGTTTTCATTAATGCTGTACTAGCCACAAGTGACACTCTTTTAAATAGCTTTGCATCGATCTTTTCCTTTTCTCTCTCTTTTTTTTCCTTTCTTTTTTTGCATGTGCTGTTTAGGATGTCTTGCCTGTCACCTCTGCCCATTTGAGCGCTTACTGTGAGTAAGTGCTTAAGAGAAACGAGCAATTCGCTTAAAGACCTCAGCTTTACAAACGTAATGTTCTGATTGGAAGCCGTGTGAACAGATGAATTCATCTTCGACATCAAAAGGCTCGCTACGACCCTGACCGCATCTGCGAAGGTAAAAAGTTAAAAGTTCCCTTTTGTTTGCGGTCACTGGGATTAATAGTCTATTCACTGTCTGTCCTATAGCTGTTCAGTTTCATTTCTCATGCGCTTTTCTTTTGGAATACTTTTTTTCCCCCTATTTTCTTTGCTGCTCCCATTCCGTTTCCTCTGTGAAGCATCTTACAGTGACACTGTCTCTGTAAAAAAATAAAAATAAAAAAAAATAAAAAAGTGCTATACAAATGAAATTGGATTTTATTGAATATAATGTGTGGTGAGCTTACCCTAAATTGTCATAAAGGACAACACTTAATTAAAAAATGTGTAGGTTACAAGCGGGCACTTTGCTTATGTTATGTTATGATGTTGTGCATTTCTTCGAACATATTTCATTACCAGCCCTTTGTATTTTTCTCCATTTTAGCTGAACCTACTTCACATAAAACAATATTAAGAGTGTGTTTTTAAACTGTGCGTATCGGTAATATTTTTGGAACTATATAATGCAAAATATAAAACAGTGGGGCATTTTATTGATACAAAATCAGCAGATATTGATCAAGTTTCACAATGGTAGTAGGTAATTTTAATATTTCAGCTGCCAATTTAGTCCCCCAAATCTTCTTTCGAGTTGTAGATTTTCTCTTGTTATTGCTATTGACTTATCTAAATAACACTCTGAATAATTTATCTATAAGAGACTTGATCTTATTATTTGGTTGTATGTCCTCAATATCAGTAGTCACTAGATAAATGACCAATGATTCGATTTTATGTAATGAACTTCGATGAAAGATTTAATGAAATTAGTGGTTCCATGTATGCATGCACACACTCACACTCACACTCATGCACACACACACACACACACACACACACACCCACACACACACACACACACACACATATAAATGCATGGGTACTCTGACACATACACATATGCATACCATATGCACAGTTAATG
>CM045887.1:61534004-61544004 GCA_025169545.1 Anguilla japonica | reverse complement strand
GATTGCTTACACCATCCCCCCACCCCCCACCCCCCACCAAAAATTCCAGTGTGTGGCCCCTGCGGGCCAGTCAGCACAATCTGTGTCCAGTAGCTCATAGTGGCTAAAATTTTGTGCACCATTTCAACACTTCCAAGTGCTTTTAAAATGTATTTCTTTTTTAGTTTGTGTATTGCCTACGATGGGCACTTGATTGCTTTTTGCCTGGCAGCGAATATATTATATATTGCCAGAAATTTCACCAGGTATATGTCTTATGTAAAAAAAAATATGTGACTCAAGGTCTGTATCTTTTTATTGCATATTCTTTTATCATCCAATCCAGCGTTGATAAGCATTTCAATTTATTTTATATTGTAAAAAAAAAAAGTTATTCTCTCTCACAACAAATATTTTAAAAGTTTTAGTCAGTGGCTTTAATGTGTATATGTATATATATATATATATATATATATATATATTTCCCTAGCAAAATTCTGAGCTGAGCCTATCCTAAAAATAAGAAAATAAACAAGTTTCACAGTGCAGACAAATCCAAGCACAGCAGGCTGACATCCAATGCGTAGGTGAAAAACCAATTCTGACGCAATGGACCAGGTGAGTTCACACTTCTGCGATTCTTCAGTGGTCCGTGCAGTTCCTACGGAAGCTGGGAGATCCTCAGCTACCCCCGCCCCCACGCCCTGGAGCTCTGGTTGCCAGATTGGCCTTTTACTTTGTTTATCAGGGATATCTGTGTTATTTTTAGTTGGGGGTATTAAAAGGCAGAAAGCCAGTGCTACTAACTGCTTCTTCGGTGTCTGTTCACCATGTGATGCCAGGGCCATCACCAGCTGTGCGTCACTACACACACACGCATGCACACGTGCACACACACACACACACACACACACAACAACACTATGCAACTAGTACAACTCTGAAGTTTTGAGAAGTTCACATTACCTTATATGACAGCATCAAAAATGTAATTTTCTTTCTTTGTCAATGCAAAAATTGAGGAATATTAACCTTGACATGGTGACATTTGCAAAGGATGAGAGATAAAATGTATTTAAATAGAGAGTGACAAGAGTAGAACAGTCAAACTGCAAAACTCATTCCAACTAAATGCAAAGACACATTAGAGTTCCACATATAAGCAAGAATATGTTCCATTTTAACACTTCACTGCACGCCTGGTCCAATCTCATGACACGGTCACCATTTTTTTTCTTCTTTTTTTTCTACCAAAAACCGTTTTCTCTCCTAAATTTCAGTCATCTCTCAGCATGAGGTACGTATAGAGCGTTTTTTCATTGCACCTATTAGGCAGTTATCACGTCACACTTCACCTCTCATCCACCCGGAGGAGTCCATTTTCACTGAATGATGGTTGATAATGAATAGGCTTCTTTCTGGTGATCAGTTTTTTTTTTTTTTACAGGTGATGAACAGCCACTGCACTTTTTTAACTGCGTGAGCTACCTGGAGTTGAACAGTTATTCACAGCCATGAACACATGAGTCTAGTTCACACAGTAAGTATAGACTTGCACTGTCCCTCTAATGTATTTTCAGTTTTCCTTCTTTTAAACCTTGTGCGCAAACAAAATTCAAAATTCAAATCCAATAGGTTAACATCAAATTTAAAACATTGGTCCTAGCATACCAGGCAATCAAGGGATCAGCCCCAGCATACCTCCACAAGATCTTCAAACCCTACATGCCAGCCAGACCCCTCTGTTCTGCTACCTCAGGATGCCTGGCACCTCCCCCTCTTCGCACCTGCACTTCCCGATCACGTCTCCTGTCTGTTCTGGCCCCACGATGGTGGAATGACCTCTCCGTGGAGGTCAGAACAACTGAGACCCTGACCCACTTCACGCAACAACTGAAGACTCACCTCTTCAGGCTGCACCTCTCCCCATCCCTGGCTACCTCCTTGTAATCTCTAAATTGACTGTAAGCTTAGGGTTGTAACTAGGCAGCTGTTTCGTAGGTGACTTAGTTAATGCACTCGTCTTAACTACTGCTTGTATTTTTGCATAGACTGCGTTGTTGCTGTTCTCGTTTGTGTTAGTGTTAATCAGTTTAACCTACAGGGTCCAAGTTGAACTATGTGGTTGTTCCCTACACTTGGAACGGTACTTCTCTCTAGGGGTTTCGACACACTTGTTCCCGGTTATGGTTGTACACTTTGTTGTACATCGCTCTAGATGAGAGCGCCTGCCAAATGCCTGTAATGTAATGTAATGCTAACATTTGATTTGGCTGAAGGACATTGCCCTGCCGTTAACGCCCTTGATCCAGCGCTGAACCGTAATGACGTTGAGCTTATCTCCTGAAACAGAAACTCTCGTGTGCAGCCGTTTCCCTGTCTAATCAACAACAGGCTCGTTGTAGCTAATGTGAAACATTAACTAAGGACACCATATTGAATGAGGCACTTTCGATCTTCCTAAAGTTCCCCGCTGAAATAAAATTAGCCTGCTTGAGATTCAAGTCGAGGCTCTATTGTAATTGCAGCATTTTCCAGTCTTTTAATATTCTTGTGTAAAGAAAGGAAATTAGCTTAGCCAGGTTGTTGCCAAGCCTCTAAGTGCATAACAATGTAGTGATTGTTATTCCATGCCAGTCACCAATATTTAATATGTTTATGCCCATCTCTCATTTGTTTCTTTTATTTGGTTATTTTTATAGCAAACAAATATATGGAAATATTATAAGTGCTTTGCCCTTTGAGCACAACGTAGCTTCAGAATTGTTATGAAGCCATTATTCATAATTGAGAAAATGATTCCCACAATGTATTTTGTGAAAACTTTTTATTCTGTTGTTGACCTGCATAATTGCTGTTTGAAGCTGTATTTAAATTATTCATTTACTGCTTAAAGTGTGTCTTTGTGGAACTTTTGAATAGCTCGTGCTATCTTGCTGAAATGTGATGTGCTGTTATTAAATGAAGAGAAGTGGTAAACAGACGGGGAATAAAAAATGTGTAGTTAAAAAAGTTGGAAGAAAAAATGAGTCTTCCTGAAAAACTAAGATGCCCGTTTTAAAAACTGAAAAGGATTATGGGATACATTACCACACTGAGCAGATTCATCCCGAGAAATTTAAGCAGATTATGTTTTTGCACAAGCAATTTATACAGCTGGATCGTTTTACTGAAGCAATTCAGGTTAATAACAGCATCAAGCCCATTGAAAATAGAATCCACATCCTTTGAGTTACAAACCCACTTCCATAACTCTTACACTACATTGGTTCCATAAGCCGTAACCACAGCTTAGTGTTGCTATACTTGTGAAGCTTGCAGATTCAATTTTCATAGATACCTGTCCCCAGCACCTCAGCTATTTAGGGTGTGTGTATACATTTTTAGTTATGCACATCAATAAAGTAATTATAATAATGATAAACTGGTGTAATTAAATAACATGAAATCTTAAAGTGCTACCCTGAGCAGCCAAACATATGAATAATTGATCATTTGACAGTGAAAAATATTCATGGCCAAATTTGCCCCATATCACTGCAGGCGTATTAGTGGGTAGCATTTCTTTTAACCGTAAAGAAATACGGAGACGAGTATGTTCCTGGCCATTGTTCTTCAGTGCATGCACTCAGGCTGTGTCTGAAATGTGTCCCTAGAATTAATTTTTAATTCATAAGAGAAAAGTCCTCCTTAAGGGTGCCTCTAGCGGCGCAGCCCGTAGAGCGCTATCCACATGCTCAATGCAAGCCGCGACGTCGGCGGTTCGAATCCGACCGCCGACCTTTGTCGAACGTCTCTCTGTCTCTCTCTTCCTAATTCTTTCTGTCTCTGTTCTATCAAAATAAAGCTGAAAAAACCACTAACATACATGATTGACAAAGAAAAATCTACTGAGGCTGAATACTCATTGGGTTGATTCTAATGCTGTACTCTTAAGTCACTGTACAAGACACAAGAAAGCCAACAGGAAATAAGCCTGCTGGCCTTCTTGTGTTTCTCTCCTCAAACAAAGGATTACTGTCTGCTTTGCAGTTTTATGAAATTTAGTCTTTAAATTGTCAAATGAATAAATTGTCATATAAGTCTTTATTTTCCACATACACATCTTTGCCCATAATGCCCCCTTGTCATTGGTCAGTCACAGTTCTTTTATGTTTTGCATATGTAAATTTTCATCACTTTTTCCTTTTCTGTGTTTTTGTCTTACGTGCTTTTTTTAGTTTTTATTTTTCATACTTTATTAAAATGGCCTGTAGAACAGTTTGCACACCTATAAACGAGGCACTGAATACATGCATGTGAGTGTGTGCCTGTGTGTGTATGCGTGCGTGTGTGTGCATGTGTGTGTGTGTCTGTGTGTGTGTAAGAATGCCTAAATTCAGGCAGCTGATGAAAGACAGCAATAAAATGAAGATTAAATGAGCAACCTAACTGCTAATAATATGAACCGACAAACCACAACAGACACACGCACGCACACACACACGCATACACACATGCACACACATACATACACACACACACGTGTACACACACACACACAACACACATGCACACACACACACACACATACACACATACGCACACACACACATACACACACACGCACACACATGCACACAGATAAGTTTGAACTGTACACACAGAATGCAAATGCATTCTCTGTAAGGCTGAAGTTCAGTGTCCTCTGCTGCTGGCAAATATATATATTGCAGCAAAATTAGTAAAGTGTTTCTGAATTTTAATGCAGAGGCAGTTTTTTTAAAATTATCAACCACGGAAACCAAACAACTAGGAAGAGCTTGTGTAAATCGGGGGGCGACATAGCTCAGGAGGTAAGAGCGGTTGTCTGGCAGTCAGAGGGTTGCTGGTTTGAACCCCGCCCTGGGCATGTCGAAGTGTCCCTGAGCAAGACACCTAACCCCTAAAATGCTCTGGTGAATGAGAGGCATCAATTGTAAAGCGCTTTGGATAAAAGCGCTATATAAATGCAGTCCATTTCCCATATTCCACATTAAAACATTGGCATTATCGTAAAATGCAAATGCACATGCATGTCCAGTTTGACCTTAACACACATTTCTGATATCCAATGCATTAAATCTGACAGTGAGATTATTCCTGGCATTATTTACACGACTTTATATCTTTATTTGTGATGTGACACAATTTGTTATCTCGACTGGCCGATGAACCGTGCTTTCTAAAGCAATATCTGGTAATCGCTGCTCGATAACACCGTGGTGAAACAAGATCAGATTTGGTCAGGAAGAATGTCTTTTAGGTCGAGTGCAAAATGCAGCTCTTTCTAGATAATGGTGTAGATCAGTAATTCTCATCCTTTTTGCTTCCACAGCCCCGCGTGACCATGGAAATATACAAGAATCCCCCCCCCCAATACAGGAGCCATGATCACCTGTCTGTCGTGATCATGACACACTCCAACGCAGTTAGTCAAGCATTTAACCCCATAAAGGCATAAAAGTGATTTTAAAAGTGAAAGCAAAAATCCAAAGGTTATTATATTTTAAACACTGTTAATTGCTTGCTTGGCGTTATTTATTTAGCTGAACAATTACGTATGTCTTGATGTTTAGTGATTAAAGTTATTGAAGCTATTCGGGGGCGAGTCACGGCCGCGGAGACTCTATTCAAATTCCACCGCGGTCTGCGCTAATCTGGAATCTTAATGGAGGTCACATCTGACAGAATAACGGCTGGATTGCTCCTGTCCTCTTTCACCTCACGGCCGTTAAGAGTCCAGCATAATCTCCCCCATTTTCGTTTTAAAAAAAAAAATCTAAATTCATGTTTTTGGACATTGGGGTACATTGGGCTTTTTGTTAGGCACACCCCCATTCATTTTGAACTGGCGTTCATAAATAAAAATGATTACAGACTATTTGAATAATTTTATTTATTTTATTTTTTTTTTTTTTTTTTGTACGGGCATAATGCAATATGCTGAATCGCCACAGTCAAGCCCGTTCACCGCCGGCCAGTGCATTAAGCACGGAGGCACCGGTGTAAGGATGCTTAATTGAAAATGTCAATGCCCGAAATTCAAAAAGTGCTCAGTACACAAATGGCAGGCAACATTCGGCTTTTTTTTTTCCCACTAGCAACTCCGTCATACCCCCACGTTTACACTGAAAGCAGGACTGTGAACACAGAAGAGTAGCGTGGGGGGGGGGGGGGGGGGGGGCATGCAGTCATTATTTGCTACGTGCTGAGCAGACCTGGGTCAAATACGCATTTGTTTTGGATTCAAATACGTTTCTACGCTTTACTGGTCTTGTCTGGTGTATTGGAACCGATGAAATACTCTCAAAAAGTGCAAACCCCACCTTCTGGTCATTTTGGCGAGCTCAATTACACCAGGCAAAATCAACAGAGCACAGAAAAGTGTCTGAATCCAAAACAAATACGTATTTGACCCAGGTCTGGTGCTGAGTGACTGTTACCTGCAAAGCCTGTTCAGTTTAATGATTGACAGTCCTGTGAGCCTCACAGTCTCAGGTGCTCTGTGGCGTATGCGCAAACCTGCTCTCAGGTTCTCCTATACAGCCGCTATTTTTTTCTCGGCGCAAATGCCAAGAACCTCACACGCGTGGACTCTGGCTGTCTGCAGAGAAAGCTGGGATCTTTACATTCTCACGAGCGTCTTCTGCTCTCGCAAACCAACGAATCACTCTACGTTCAAGTATGCAACAGCTGTCAGTCAATGACTTGAGTACACAAATTAAAAGGTTTCGCTTATCACAGCAAAACAAAAGAATTTGTTTAAATCAACGAGTCACTGACAAGATGTGGCAGCTCAGCTCATTTTGGGGTTCTTATTTCTCCATAACTACCTTACACAGCATGCTGGTTTTCCTTGTGTTTCAGCAAGAATGATTCATTTAAGTCACTGATTGGCTAGAAAGTCCACACACCTTGCGAAACCACAAATACCTGCAGACACTGTGGCCTGAATGCCTGGCCTGAATGCGTCCAGGAAGAGGAATCAATGCTAGTTGGGAGAATCACGTTGCTTCATGACTGAAATAACTAAAACAGGGACAAAAATTCAAGCATTTGATTATAAGTCTGTTTTTCTTTTTGTTTTTTTATGTAATTCTGTTGATCGTTCGCCCGTATTACAATCAAAAGGGCTGGCACAAGGTTGTCCGTTCTTTGTTCCGGCAGAAATTAAGTCCACTGGGTGAGAAAATGTTCCAGTAAGTTCATACGCCAAGTGGACCAAAGTAAGATGCCTCCATGAAAGCATTTTAACCCACAATCACTATAGCAACATAGCAATTGCTGCAGAGTTTTTCGATCATATAAAGCACAGACATCCTTTTCTTTAACTTTTTTTTTCTTTTTAATGACAGGGTGCAAAGGTTTTCAATTATGAAGCCAGTATACCTATAGTTAAAAAAAGAAAGTATAGTGCAAATGAATTCTCAAAAAAGAAAAAACTCACCCCCCCTCCTTAGTGTGTTTTACCAAGCTTGAAGAGATTATATACCTTAAAGATGTACTCCTTTTGAAATTATTATAAGTGTGACAAATTAGGCTGTTGCCTTCTACCTTATTGTTTCAAGATGTCTCCTCCACATGAGTTGTGACCAAATGGCCAGTACATTTGTAAATTCTGTCACACAGTATTCTGTGCAGTATGTTACATTACATACCAGGCATTTAGCAGACGCTCTTATCCAGAGAGACTTACACAACATTGTACATACCATTGACATTGCATCCATTTATGCATCAGGGTATATATTTCACTGACAGTTTAAAAGAATAAACTTATTTTCTCCAACACTGTGGACAAATGTTCATTTTTAGTAACCAAAGGAATCTGAATGTCAGTTGGGGTTAAAACAGTTCAGGCTATTTTACTTGGGTTTGGAATTAACCTTCTCTCCTATCTACAGACAATAAAGATAGCAAAGCATCACGATTCCGTGTCTATACTAAGCGATTACTTGCCGGGGGGAAGTGAAATTATTCAGTTCAAGAAATCTTTTTCCTCTTCTTGTCCGCCTCCTATCAGTTTATGGTAGTGTCGGTTCAACTTTGCTGAAATCACAATGGTGGAAACAGTACCTTTGGCACATCTATCATTTAATTATATTCTGCAACCCAAGAATGGAGAATATATATACAGTTCTGCTGATTTTTTGCTGTATCAACAAATGCCACATTTTGTCAGGATACAATAATAAAAATAGTGTGCATAGCTAAAAATAATTTTAAAAAAGAAATTATTTGGAGATTGGACCAGTGTTGGTCTCAACACCTAATATCAGTTCATGAATAATTACCATTCATATTCATGGCTGAAGTCTCTTGCTCAGGACCCTTTACCCAGTCTGTCTGGAGGAATGTTGAAGACATCTTCAAGTCTCCAGCTGGCCCGCTGTTGGGTCGCTGGCCTACATGGAATGGCTGGTCGCAAGGCCAATTGTTGCCAAGGCTGAGGTGAGCGAAGCTTGTTTTTGAAAGCCTACCAGACAGTGTTCGCTTGGGATAGAAAGGTGAGGCTGGAGTCTGTATTTTTCCAGTGTCTAGAAAGGACTTTGTTCTGAGAAGCTGGTAGGATTATCAGTTTTTTTCCAATCTATGTTGACTTGGAACAGGAAACAGGAATGAAGATTCAAACCACTGGATAAAGGCAGATCTTTGAATGTTGCCTAAAATGAGACTAGAGTGTGTTGGAACTCTGGTAGAGCTTCCACTAGAGTTCCCACGAGTCATTCACTGTACAAGTGCCACATATACTGTAAGCTTCTGATATACTGGTGGCTGTTTCCCTAGGTTCTGGTCATTGCTCCACAGACATAATCCCACATCTTGAAAATGAAGTTGTGTGTAAAGTTCGAAGTCTCTGCTTCATCCCTGGCAGCCCTACCTTTCTCCTGGTAGAAGCGCTCAAACTCAGCGAGTTCTCTCTTGTGCTTCTCCTCCAAAGTCCTTATCTTGAGGTCCCTCTCTTTTCCCTCATCTACTAGCTTTTCCATCTTCTTCTCCAGGTCTGTCTTCAGCTCCTCCATGTCCTTCTCAAACCTAGCCTTCAGCTCCTCCTCTTTTTGACGCAGTTTTTCCTCATAATGCCTCCTGAGCTCTTTCTCTTTCTCTTGAAGCAACCTCTCCACCTCACGGAACATCTCATTGGTGTAACACCCACCACCGTTCTCCTTCACCATTGCCTCAATTTTGTCAAGAAGATCGGTCACTTGCCGACGGTCATCGAGATTACTGTTCTCAAAGACATGGTACCTGTTTCCACATTCGGACAGCATTGATCTGAGACCGCTGTCTGCTTCTTTAATACAGCCTTCTATGTCGTCCGAAAGCTCGCTCCCTCGCGTGAAAACAACTATAATGTAGCGGGAGGCCCCTTCCCCAAACAACTCCTGTATGTGCTGCACCGTTCTTCTGTCCTCCTCTGTGAATCGATCAAGTTTTACCACCAGCAAGAAAGCATGAGGTCCCGGGGATGAGTAGTTGATGGACCTCCCAATCTCTCGCCTGACGTCCTGCTCGTTCTGTTGGTTGTCGAAGAGCCCTGGCGTGTCTACCACATACACACTGCGTCCTGCTACCGTGCCGTCCTGTTTCTCACATGACTTAGTCTGGGATGAAAAACTCATCTTTGACTTGAATATTTTTCTGCCGAGGATTGTGTTTCCAGAAGCACTCTTCCCCACTCCTGTCTTTCCCACCAACACCAGTCTGAGTTCAGGATTTTGCTCAGTTCCAGCATCTTTGGACACTGTTGCAGAAAAGGATTAAGTGTTAACCATTAAGTTTTAACGGTTCAGTGACATACAGAGCAGGCCAAAAGTATTAGGCCACCTGTGGTTTATGAAATAAACTTTAGTTAGAGAAGAATTAAGTTAATATATGGACAGTTATTGAATAATACACCAAAGTATAACAAATTATTTAAAGTCTATCCAACCTTTTTGCAAAGTTGGAGGTGAAGGGGTGGGAGGGAGGTGGAGAGGTAGTTAAATTGACTGAAATC
>CM045887.1:61277406-61533504 GCA_025169545.1 Anguilla japonica | reverse complement strand
TAAGCCTTTTTGTTATAAGGTTACCTCATATTATTTCGCCCACTAAACAAAACAAATGTTAAAACTGATTAAACTGTTTAATGTTGTATACAACAGCTTTAGTTTTTTTGCATGAGAAGGCCATGGCTGGAATTTACATATTTTTTTTGACATGTTTCAATACATCTTTCATGAAGCAAAAAACACAATCCATTTTGCTCCCACCAGAAAGGTTTTAAAAATTTTTTTGAAACTCCACTTTTGGTATTCTCGGTTTTTAATGACCACGAACCCTCCTCCGGAGACCTGGCGTTATTTTCAAATATATTTATTTTTTATTGAACCTCCCTCCCTTTTAATGTAGGTTTCGGCATCGTAGTATATATGGTTTCACGATATTAAGCCCATATACTTGTAGGGCTGCAGGGCACAAAAAATGAAAACGCCAGGTCTTGGAAAGAGATATGCAGGACAGTGAAGTTGTTATAGAGATGGCAAATGGCTTTCAGTAAAAATGGATTCAGTTAAGGAAAAAAATAAGATATTTTTTTTAAAAAAAACTGGGTTCGTCCCGTTTGGCCCATCTTACGTACAGAAAAACCACGTCCGGCCCCTCTCTTTGTCATGGCAAATTATGTTTGAATGTTTTCAATCAAGTGCTATTGATCTGCGGCAGGAGGATTCAATTGCTATCGATCCTACGCGCCGTGAGTCCGTTTGGGTTCACGGCGCGATGAAGCCGTTTTCGTGTCGGTCGCCGCGGACGATTGATCACAGGTCTGGACGGTATTGCGCTGTACCAACATCACTCTGTGGCGAACAACGTTAAACGGTAGAGAATGCCGCCGTAGGGAGGCCGTGCATAATTAAATGTGCGCGCGGTTTTAAAGGCAAATCGCATTGCGATTGTGCCGCAGATGTGTGAGAAAGTTCGGGAGAAGAAACGCCCTTCTGACCCGCCTCCATCCCGCAAACCGAACCAGATGCTTGGCTGCATCCTCACTCATCTTCCTCATCCTCATTTTACTTGTACGACCGAAGCAAAGATTAGATTAGATTCAATTCGATTCAGGTTCATTGCCTTCTAAGAAGACAACTAAATGCGTCCCTGCACTTGACCCATCATAATTACTTAGGAGCAGTGGGCAGCCACAGTGCAGCGCCCGGGACCAACTCCAGTTCCGCCTAGGCCAGTGCCTTGGTCAGGAGCAATGGCGGGAGTACACCTAGGGCAATTTAGACTCTTCAATTAACCTAACCTGCATGTCTTTGGACTGTGGGAGGAAAACGGAGTACCTGCAGGAAACCCACGCGGACAAACGGGGAGAACATGCAAACGTCCACACAGGAAGGCCCCGGGCGGGGGCTCGAACCCAGGACCTTCTTGCTGTGAGGCAACGGTGCTACCCACTGCGCCACCATGCCGCCCGTACGGTTGCCAAACTACCAATGATTAAAAAAAAAAATTTCTGAAAGGGATGTTCCTCTTTATTAAATGCAACATAACCAATCAGTTGCTTTTGAAAGAGGATCTTAGTTTGACAATTGGTAATATTATTTCCGTTGGCTAAGTGTTGCATTACACAGGTTTTTGTATGCACTAGTTTAGTAGTCAATGGAGCCCGACAATTTATAGCAACAGGCAAGCAAACCCCCCCCCCCTTTCACAGCTTTTCTGAACGGCTGGTCATGTGACTGTTTCATGAGCACATGTCTCGCAGTGCACGGTGACGTGCTTGTGGGCAGAAGGTTTCCTTGTCTCCTTCAAATTCAAATTTGAATTTGCTTTTATCATTACGACATGTTTAACACATGGTGCTGTAGTTTACTTGTTGTGTATCTGTGTCACATGGTGCATTTTGTGCCGCACGGTTACGGTTGTTAGGTGCAGCCAAGCGCACACAGAAAGCTCACACTGCATATCAACGTGGCTTGTAGGCTGTAGAGGTTTTCCTTCTGACTTCAAATTCAAAATCAAATGCGATAAAAATCTTTATTGATTTGCTGAGCGTTCGACGCAGTTTAGGAGACAGTGGGAAGCGGTTAATCTGGCACTGATTCGCTTTTAATTCAGTTTAAGCAGATGATGCATGAGCCCTCATATAGATTAAATAACCCTGGTGCATTGCGGTGATTAATAGTATCAATTCATCTTTTGAAATGAAAGGAGCACGGAGTGTCATTTTATTGCAGGTTTGAGATGAGCGGGGGCTATACGCTGACAACGGTTTCTCCTAACAACGGAGGACGTGAACCGTTTAGTTTCAAACAGTTTTCACATTTTTTGTTTCCAGATATATTTAGATATGCATCCATAGAATGGGAAAGAGATGGTTTTTTAATGTCTTTAAACTTAAATGCCTTTTTTATCTTTTATATGTTAAGTCCCTTTTCGTGATAAGAGAGAGAGAGAGAGAGAGACAGAGAGACAGAGAGAGAGAGAGATAGAGAGAGAGAGAGAGAGAGAGAGAGAGAGAGAGAGAGAGAGAATTGTTGGACACTGAGCAGTTTTAGAGGAAGCGATCATCTATGGACGGATTCAAATCGTCCCACTTTTCACCACACAAAGGCAGTCACTCCTGTAATTAAGGTTTTGTCGGAATTCAATCACTTCGGTGCACTGCTTGTTATGGCTATAGTGTTCTTAATTAGCAAGCTTGGCGTGGTTAAGAGTAAGCGCCTGGAAGTGCTTTTTGTGTGTGTGGAGTAGAAAGACGGTACTTTCTTTAAGACTTCACAATGAGCTACTTATCAACTCTTTGACAGTTGGTTTTCAGGCATACCCCCGAGTAAATACAAGTTCATCCTAGCAGAACCCACACTGTGTTTAACTTTTTAAAAAAAAGAAGCTCTATTCACATTTATCATGCAAGACTGGAATAAAAAAAATCCAACAGTGACCTTAAAACGGGTAACTGGCTACTAAGTAAGTTATGTGTTTATGTGTTTTTCTTTACAAATGCTTTGGTTTTTACTTAATAGTCCGACCGCTCTCGTGTACCTTCATACTCACGTATCTATGCAGAATATAATTAATTCTTACGGCTCAGAATCAGGACTCAAAGGCATTGCGACATGTATCGATGCTCTGTTTTTCATCACTGATATAACTGAAAAACAAAAGTATCAATAAAAATTGCTACGTTCCATTTTCCCTTTGATTGATTTCGGGTCCGTTTTGATCTCGACCCAGGCAGGCTGTGATGGAGCGTTTGGGTGGGGTAACGTACGACTTTCCATACCGCTGCCAGAGAACGTGGGTTTTTCATTTGGTACAGAAACCTCTGCCTCAGTTGCTGAGTGGCTGCGGTCTCTCTGCGTCGTTACTGCATATTAGACTGCGAATGTGTAGTACCATACCGTATGTGTTGCTAATAGATACTGTAGCCTGTTGCACTAAGTACACTGGTGCTATAATTACAGTAAGGAACACTTTAAATGCACGTATGCAGCACATTTAAAAAAAAAAAATATCATAAACACAAAATGTGCAATTAATAATTTTAAATGCAACCAGTGTGTACGTGTGTGTGTGTGTCTGCGTGCGTAAGTATATATATGTATATATATAATATATAGCCTACTATAAAACATACCAGCCCAGAATACTGTTGGAATGGGACAAATGGAATGATGTTCCGATGGAAATTATCACAGGTGTCCGGTTTCCCATTTTCCGGCCGAGCGATCTATCCAAATGCCGGAAAGCTTTACACCCCTTATTTCGGGAATAAGCTGACCGGGCAAAAAAAATAAATAAAATGAAATCAAAGAGACTCCGTCAGAGTGCTTTGGCTTTTTGATGATGGCGCTCTATGGGAGGACTAAATCAAGCCCTTAAAGAGCGCCGAGAGAAGAGGCCGCTGGTTCCTCCTCAGGAAAACGTTTGAGAGTTATCAGCTCGGGAGTGAACGCCTCTTGTTCGCCGTCTGACCCAGAACGCATCGGCGCACGGCGACCAGGACCACGCAGGAGTCGCCCAGCTACTTCGGTGTCCCGGCTAAATGCCCAATCTGGCTTTCTCCAACTTGCCACGTAATCATCCCCTGATTTAATTGGCTAAAAAAAAAAAAGATGTTCTCTCCCTCTCCACCTTAGCTAATGTGTTGAGTGTCCTGGCGCAAAATGGCTGCCGTGCATCACCCAGGTGGGTGCTACACATTGGTGGTGGGTGAGGTGAGTTCCCACTCATCACTGTAAAGCACTTTGAGTGTTCGGAAAAGTGCTGCATAAATGCAATGATTCATTCATTCATTCATTCATTCATTCATTCATTTATTCATTCATTCCTGTGCAACGGTGGCGCGATGCAGCGTTAGCGCTTATCTCTGTGAAACGTGCGGGGGGGGGGGGGGGGGTCAAGACTGGTGCGGTTCATTTCGGTCAGGCCCGATAAGGCACTACACGCACTAGCGGGAGTGGGGCATTAATCCTGTCCTGTGGGGGGCGTGGGGGGGAGGCCAGGGGGCCTGGGGAGGGGGGGAGGCGGGGGGGCCTGGGGAGGGTGGGGGGTGGGGGGTGTGCGGGGGGCTGGGGGGGGGGGGGGGGGGGTATATCACGTATCCAGGCGCAGTGGCACGCAGCTCTACTCGTGCATTAAACCGTGCGATTAGCATATTAAAACACAAACGAGCGCAGACTCATCCACGGAGCCCTGTTGATCTTTTTTTCGATGCAATTTTTTCTTCTTTTTTTTCCAGTTCACTTTTTTTCCCCATAATTACGTGCTCATGTATTTTTCAGAGCACTTGATCCAATCTCCACTCTGTGAAAAGTTAGAAATCAACGGTTTGATTTCATGTGCTGGATTTCAATTAATCAGTTCTGCATGCTTTTTTATTATTACCGTTTATTTATTTATTTATTTATTTATTTATTTTCCTCTTTTTTCTCTCCTGCTTCAGTGGCCAACATTCTCTGGAGAGAAGAAGGTACTTATGCATGTCATACATCCTATCATATCACATATGAGATGCACCTAACAGATTACATATATGACGCTCCTAACATGTTATGTATACGATGCACGTGTCATATCACATACTGTATATGGCGTTGTATCTACTGCTTTTCTGGACAGTGTGTCATATTTTAAGGGTGTTATTTGTTCAGTTTTTTTTTTTTTTTTTGCATTGTCTAATTTTGTCTTTTTTCCGCCCACGTTACAGTAAATGGCCATAATCCCTGTGTAATTGTTGTGTAATTGCAGTGTAATCGCAGTGTAATTACATTGGTAGATACTACTGCTGTTAACACTTTGTCATGTGTTGTTTTCCATGCAATTTGACTACAGATGCAACATTAGCCACGGTCATAATCACAAGTGCTAATGAGCTAATTAATTTCCATTTTACCATAACACTCATAACATGAACCAGCATTCAGAGAGCAATGTTCAAATGTTTGAATGCCATTCTTTTTTAACAGTCTCATTATTCAGCTATGAGTATCATGTATGTGCAGTAGTTACACAATAACAACCATGTAATTACAATGTAATTACACACAGGGTTTAAAATGGAGTAGCCTATACACACAGTGGTTGTTCTAATTGCACAGATTTATTTATTTATTTTGGCTACTTTGTGTGAAGTGAAGATTTGAGAGCTTTGAGTGTGTCATGTCTAATAGATTTATTTGTTTGTTTGTTTGTTTGAAAGGGAAAAATGGACAGTTACTAACTACCCCAGAATTGGCTTGACAGCTGCTGTAAATGTCACCTGTAGTCCCTTGGCAGGTAAAAATGTGTGGCTCTTTTTTTTTAATTTTTTTTTTTTTTTTTTGTCTTTTGCAGGTCTCGGGGTCAGCAACATGTTCTACGTGTTTTACGAGGATGGCGTCAAGGTCATCCAGCCCGTGCAGTGCGAGATCCAGAGACACATCCGACCCAGCGAGAGGCTGCTGGGCCTGCAGGTGAGGGGGCCCGCAGGTGAGGGGGCCCGCAGGTAAGGGGGCTGCAGGTGAGGGGGCCCACAGGTGAAGGGGCCTGCAGGTGAGGGGGCCCGCAGGTGAGGGGGCCTGCAGGTAAGGGGGCCTGCAGGTGAGGGGGCCCGCCGCTCGTGGAGAGTAAATTAGGAACGAATCGAGATTACGGCAGGCGGCCCCCCCGAAAAACAAGCCCCACGTTTTTATTAACACGCCGGGTCACTGCGAGACACCCCTGAATGTCCGAAAAATGATTCAGGGCTCGTGTAAGTTCTCTAACTGGGGCAGGATGGGGGGGGTGGAGGTCTGGGGGGAAGTGGGGGGGGGGGGGGGGGGGCTGGGGGTAGGCAAACAAACATGACATTATTATGTATATTCTTTTGTTATCCTGATGCATTGCGTGGTTAATTTTATGAGTTGTGAGCTGTCGAGCGGTGCTGGGCTCTCTCCTGCCTCACACACAGCAGATCTTTGATGGGTTTATTCATTATTCCTGCCAGGCCCCGCAGATAGCGGGGCTTGGAATTCAGCGCATGTACAGTATTACTTCTTTTTTTTTTGTTTTTTTTTTTTGGATTTTATTCTGGGCGCGGACCTCAGAGCTTTCATTTGAGCGGTAATGCTGCGTAGAGAGAGCGCGGAGACGAGGGGGGGGCGGGGGGGGGGGAGAGGCGGCGCATTAGAAAATCAATCAAACGCAACTGAATGAGTGTCACGCACACCGTCTGGAGCTGAGAGGGGAGAGAGCAGGGCAAGGGAGGGAATGTGAGTCCATGCTTTTCAGAACCCCCACTCTGACCCCCCCCCCCCCCCCAGCCTCACCCCCCCCCTTAAAGAAATAATATGAAAGGGATGTGTAATGTTCATGTAACATTACGTGTGTGTGTGTATGTGCTGTCAGTGTGTGTGTGGGTGTGCGTGTGCTGTGTGTGTGTGTGTGTGTGTGTCTCTCTGTTTGTCTGCATGTCTGTCTGTGTGTATGCGTGTATGTATGTGTGTTCATGTGTATGTGCGTGTGTGTGCATGCGTTTATGTGTGAGTGCTTGCGTGTATGTGTGTGCGCGTGTGTGTGTGTGCATGTGCGTCTGTCTGTGTCTCTGTCTATGTGTGTGTGTCTGTCTGTGCGTGCTGTATGTTAGTAAGGTTAAGATATTTGTGTACAGTGTTTAAAACCCATACACGGCAGGTATTTTATACAGTGCATTTCTGAGTACGCTTTGTGCTGTATCAGCCATACTGCAAGCGTCCTGTCTGATTTGAGAGAAACCACAGGCGACAGGAATGACAGGCCCCTCCATTTCAGCGCCTCAGCAACGTTGTGTGTTCCGCGCAGTTCGGCGCAGTTCAGCGCAGTTTAAAGTAATGCGACGCGATATCTGCGTCGGACGAGAGCCGCGGAGCCGCTGGAGGAGATCGGTGCCAGATGGCGTCCCCCCACCCCCCCCCCCCCCCCCCCGCCAAAAACGCACCGCGGCGAATTAGCGAAAAGTATTTCTGTCTCGGGCCGAGGGGCCTCCTCGCAAATTATTGATGCGCCGCAGTTTACGAAACAGCGTGGGGTTGTCGCGTCGCCACCCACGTGTGTGGACGGGGTACAGAGTGATGCGATTACACAGTAAAGAAGGTCCAGTTCAACTGCTTCAACTCTAACAGTGTTAATCCAACTCTTAACAGATGACATTCTTCCATCCATTATTAATACCCGCTTGCTCCTGGTCAGGGTCGTGGGGGGGGGGGGATGCTGGAGCCTATATCCCAGTGTGCATTGGGCAAGAGACAGGAATACACCCTGGACAGGCTGCCAATCTGTCACAGGGCACACACACCATTCACTCACACAGTCATATCTACAGGCAATTTTTAGAGTCTCCAGTTAACCTAACCTGCATGTCTTTGGACTGTGGGAGGAAACCGGAGTACCCGGAGGAAACCCACGCAGACACGGGGAGAACATGCAAACTCCACACAGACAGGGCCAGGCCGGATTCAAACCCAGGACCTTTCTTGCTGTGAGGCGACAGTGCCACCCACTGCACCCTGGCACCTGAACAGATATCATTTGGTCCCTACTGGGAGTAAGGGGGTAAGGTGGAGAATCACTAACAATCACTAATAATTAGATAGTTCCTCCTTCGTCTCCCGGTTGTACAGAAGGCAAACTCTGGATGACAAGAAGTTGAGAAGTCGTTAAAGTCGAGACGCCGTCGCAAAGACACAAAGCGAAGCGCTGACATCCCGCTGTGAATCACTTTATGAATCTATAAGAATAACTGGAAGCAGATTAAATTTAATCTGCGCTGTTCCTCTTGTGCTTGAAATGGTGTTTCTCAGAGGTAATCACAACACAAAGCACCATCATCGCACCACCGTGATTTAATACGCTCTTTACCGCTGTCGCTTGGACTGGCGACAGGAGGGCGAAGCTCCCCGATTCGCCGAAATGGGCGGCTAACAGATGACGTCAGTGCAACTTCCCGGTTTTGAATATTCATAGCGCTTTGCCTCGGAGGAAAAAAAATTAATAAATTATACGATTAGTTCCAGTGTGTCAGTTGATTGACAGCTGACAGCTGACCATTGCGGTTCCGCCCATTAAGGGGACTGACGGTTGGACACATGCCACGCATTAGCGACTGAGTGGGGTTTCCATGGCAATGTCTTCCTTACGCTGACCGCCTAATGGGATGACCACATCTACGCCTGGTCGGCCTGGAAACCAGTGACATTACACTAGCATGACATCACAGGCATTTAGCAGACGCTCTTATCCAGTGCGACTTACATAACCTTTTACACTTTATATATAGTTAAGCGCCTTGCTTGGGCGGACACAGTGGCACAGTGGTTAGCACTGTCGCCGCACAGCAAGAAGGTTGTGGGTTTGAATCTCGGCTTGGGGCCATTCTGAGCGGAGTTTGCATGTTCTCCCCGTGTTCTCGTGGGTTTACTCCGGGCACTCTGGTTTCCTCCCACACTCAAAGGCATGCATGTTAGGTGCCCTCCTGCAGTTGCCCTTGACCAAGGCACTGGCCTCAGAACTGGAGTTGGTCCCCGGGCGCTGCATTGCAGCTGCCCACTGCTCCTTAAGTAACTAGGATGGGTAAAAATGCAGAGAACAAATTACCCCACGGGGTTCAATAAAGTATATCTTTATCTTTTGTTCAACGGTACAACGGCAGTGTCCTACTTGGGAATCGAACCTATGACCTTTAGGTTACAAGACCAGCTCCTAACCCATTAGACTACATCTGGAAGGGCCTGAAAATTTGTATTTGCCACAGGTTTCATTGAAAGGAAAGTGACATGTTGACAAAGCATCATTTTGCTGTCAGATTTGAATGACGGTTGGCGCACAAGGTTTGCACCCAGGGGGTGTAATCCCACCACATTTGATTCATTGGTATAAGAAAACATCCTTCGTACACCAAAGGAAAGTGAGTAACCACATATTATTCAACAAACTGTCACTTCTATGAATTGATGGTAATGGAGAAAATGACAGGTTAAAGTACATAATTGCCCCGGGGGAAAATAATTGAAAGTAAAAATACAGACATTTAAAAGAAGTATGTCACATTTGGTGCACTTGTAAAAATATCACATACAGGTACATGCTTTTTCAAATTATGCATTTCCACGTAGGTGCATACATGCACATATGCATGAACATACATGCACACAGGACACCATTCGTCTTCAAATGATATATTTACACTGAGGCGCATACGCACACGCATAGATACACATACAGTACATGCACACAGGACAGCATTCTTCTTCATATGATGTATTTACGCACACACATGAATACATATACATGCACACAGAACTCGGCAGTAGCCGGTGTTATACTGTCCCTACATGATGTTCCGCACTGTCAGCATCTTTTTAATATGGTTCCTGCTGCCTGTGTGTACACTGCGTAAATATTTAGTGTCTCTAAGTGTTATACTGTGAATAAAATGGCTTCTAATTAATGGGACCAATATATTACTACTACGAGTACTACTATGATTACAACAACTGCTACTACACCTAGTACAATAACTGTTTTCAATACTGCTCCTGCTAACATGACTACTGCTACAACTTCTGCTATCCATACAAGATTTACTACTGCTATGATTACTACTACAACCACTATTACTGCGACCACTTCTACTACTACTACTACTACCACCACTACTACTGCGACTACTACTTCAACCACTATTTCTGTGACCACTATTACTTCTATTACTATTACTACTACTACTAACACTAATATTGCTATTACTACCACTACTACTACTACTACTACTACTACTACTACTACAACCACTATTACTGTGACCACTATTGCTACCACTACTAGTTCTCTTCATTATGTTATGTTATGTTGTGTTATGTTACTTATTTAACTGCTAATACTGCTACTACTGTTACAGTTATGACAGTGATTGGTGCTGCTGTGTATTTTGCGGTGCATGTGCTGCCTGCCGTTGTGTTTACTGTGTTTCACGGGTCTTTTCTGCAGCAGGAGGTTTGCCCAAAATCTGAGGGCGACGCCGAGCAGAAGTGCGTTTGGGCCTCTGCGGTCAGCGTGAAGGACAAGTACATCTACGCCAGCCAGCCCACCCTCGGCCGCGTCCTGATCGTGGACATTCAGTCCCAGAAGGCCGTGCAGGTAAGAGATTTAGTGTTTTCATCCTGCTCTTTTTAAAAAAGAAAAAAATCACGAACGGCGAAGCGACAGAGTGCTGAAAACAAGCAGAAGTATTATGGGTGTGTGTGGCACAAGGCATGGATAAAATGCATGTACTGTAGTGCATGTACTGTACTGTAATGTTATATTAAACGCTCTTATCCAGAGCGACTAACGCAACTTTTACTCATTTAGCATTTACATTGCATCCATCAATTCAATTCAATTCAATTCAATTCAATTCAAATTCAATTCAAATCACTTCATTGGTCCCCGAGGGGCAATTGCAGAGGCACCTAGAGTATTACGATTAACAAGTAACGCATTACAGGAGACAAATTAAATATACAGCTGGACATACCATTTATACAGCTGGACATATAAGCAATGCAGGTTAAGTACCTTGCTTAAGGGCTCAAAGGTACAACAGTGGTGTCCGACCTGGGAATCGAACCTGAGACCTTTAGGTTACTTGGCCAGATTCTGTAATATACTGCACTGCTGCCCGTAAATTGAATATTATATTTGCAGGTAAAAGCCATTTTACTGTACCTGGGACTTGATCAAAATATACAGTGTGTAAATCTACACTGGCCTACATTGAATTGGCGTTTGTCCTTAAACACTTTACCTTTAGATTTAAGGACAAAAGTTGTTTGAATCCAGGCCAGAGTTTTATTGCGCCATTTGAAAAGTTAAATGCTAAACTTGAATATAAATGTAAAACAAAAGCACTGTCTGTTTTAACCTGAATTTCTTGTTGCAAAATAAGCGCTGCTTAGCACTAATAGTCTAATATTCTCAAGACAAATTGATGACATTGTGTTGCCGTGTTCTTGCTCGTCTCATTACAATTTGTTCTACTCCTGGCACGCAGAATTCATTATTATGACTGCGTCCATTACCCTAACAAATGTCCCTCTGCTGTTTAGTTACAGACTGAGTGCGAGTTATTTATTTGCCTGCGTTATCCACAATTAAAACATAATGAACCGCCTTTGTGTCAAATCATCGTTAAAAAGTGCAGGTCTAAACGACAACCCCATAGCTTTATTGGAGCTGAAATTACTGTTAAAAATTGTTCTAATCGTTTTCTCCGGGAAGTATGACTGCTCTCTGTCGACATTATTCATAAGCGGGTTTAAAGCGTAATCCAGCCGCTTAAATAGTGTTTGTAACTGTTCCGTACTCTCACACTGTTGAATTTATAAAGCTTGACAGGCGGTTCACTTGTCAGTACACATTAAATAAACTTTAGTTATGCGGCAAATCAACACAGCACAGCGCAGCAACTGTCATTCCGCCTACAGGCCAGTGGCTTTTCATTGCCACTGTGAACTTGTGATGTTCGGCTTTAAGGCTTCTGTCTGTCTCAGTCTAATACCGTACCGTATATATTCTCCAGTGTTCAAATTCTTAGTTTTACAGTTTTTCAAATATTTTTCCCCCTTCGCCTCTTTCAATTTTTCCCCAATCCGCTCGAGCCTGGCCTGATTGATATTGGCTAGTAGAACTGGATAACACTCAAAACAAAACTTGTGTTGACTCATGATATTTGTGGACGCAGAACACATTGCACGTTTTACTAAACCTGGGTCTCACTGTAACAAGTAACTAGGCCAGACCTTATGGTCTTCATCAAAAGTTATTTTTTATATTTTATGCTTGTATATCATCTGGTTCTAAAGCAGGATTGTGTTTGGCACTGAGAGAAGGGACACTGTTCCCCTCCCAGCAGGGGGCAGTATTTCTGCTATGCCCCCCTGCCTCTCTCTTCCACGCCCCCCTGCCTCTCTCTTCCGCACCAGTTCTCCTGCTCGCAGCCGTGACGCAGTCATTAGCTGGTCACCTGGAGCTTTGGCTTCCCCTACAGCACTTAGAGTGCTAGCTGCTACAGTAATTAGCCACCTGGTCCCTCTTCAGCTTTCTAAGAGAGGCAGCGACAGGGAGGGTGGGGTGAGGGGGGAGGGGGGGGGAGAGAAAGAAATGTAGAGAGACAGCAAGAGAGAGTGAGACAGAGAGGGGGGGAAGGAGGGGAGAGAGAGAGAGAGAGACAGGGAGGGTGGGGCGAGGGGGGAGGGGGGAGAGAAAGAAATGTACAGAGACAGCAAGAGAGAGTGAGACAGAGAGAGAGAGAGAGACAGAGACAGGGAGGGTGGAGCGAGGGGGGAGGATAGGGAACTAGAAGAGGGGAGGTGGGCAGCGAGAGAGAGAGAGAAGGAGGAGAGAGAGAGAGAGAAATGTAGAGAGACTGCGAGAGAGAGTAAGGAGGAGGGAGAGAAATGTAGAGAGAGAGAGAGAGAGAGAGAGTGAGAGGGGAGTGAGAGAAAAGCAAGGGTTTGCCTTTGGACTGTGGAATACCTTTTTCTTTACTTTTTGAAGCCCCACTGTTTGCTTTCCCAATAACGGCCCAGCTCCCACACCGGGTGAACAGCGATCTCTCTCCTGGTGTAAACAGCTCATCTGTTTTCTGCTGTCTGTGTAACTTTCTAGTTTAAAGTTCTGTGTGAAAAATGTAGTTGTATTTTCTTTGCCCCCTCCCCAAAGCATTCAAAGGAGCAATGGGTTTCAGAAGTTTAAAAGAAACAAAACACTCTGTCAGTAGCACAGAGGGTATAATCAAAGCATAATTAAGTTACTGCAGAGTCCGAAGTAACCACAATGTTGTCTATTTATTGTTTTAGTCAATGGAGTCAGTGGAAATGTAATTATTCGTTCTCTTAATCCAGTGTGGTTCCTTCCCTCTTTTTTTTATGAAGTTGCTTTCTGAGGAAAGTACATTTTGTGAATACAAATGAGTTGTGCGGAACATCGCCCAAGCGCCTGAATTTTAAACCGCCACCATACGAATCAAAGCACGAGCGTATCTCGCACATCTGTTTCCTCCGGTGGCCTGATAGACCGAGATTATTTTTTTTTGATTCCTAGAACCGCGAATGCGCTTGTGTCACCTCCCGTGTGGAAAAAAAAAAAAAAAAAAGAATTTTGTCAGTCGCTCCTTCAGAGAAATCAGTCTCGGCATTTCTGTGCGGTCGGTCTCCGCGGCGACGCTTCCCAGACTGCAGTGCGGCTCTCCAGGAAGCGAGAAACGATCGCGGCGCGGATAAAAAGCCCCATGATTGAGTTTGGCGAACGAGATTCGCGAGGTTTCAATCATTAATATTTGTCTTGAAGGAGTGAGTGTTCTCATCCTCAGCACTTCCTGCGCAGTGTGAAACCACCCCCCCCCCCCCCCCCCACCAAATACCCCCGAGTTTGTTACTCAGCTGTGTGGCACTGCCGAGTTTTGAGATGCAGCTGTACGCTAGCATTAAACGCTAACGTTTAACGCGCGTCCTCCGCTACGTTTGTAGCACGTTCCGTTTCGCGCGGACGGCGACGCAGTGAAATATTTGCCGCCGAAATACGAAAGACGAGAGTGCGGGGAAACGGTGAACGGCGGCCGCCGGTGCGCCTGCGTCCGTGGCAACGGGCTCCGTTCAGCCACGCGAAAAAATCGCCGACAGCTGCGGGCGATTAGCCGGAGCGCATCGTATCAGCGTGTCGGTCTGGAGCAGCGCGCTTCACAGACTCCCCTGTGGTTCCTCCCCGTGTCGTTCTGTTATCTCCTGGCGCGAAGCTGGCCGAAGGCGTCGGCGGCTCGGTCCGTCTCTCCAACAGGGTCGATCGCTGTGACTCTTTCGATGGCCGGTGATGCTGGTTTCAGCTGGTTTCAGCTGGTTTAAGTAAGGCCGGTCGCTCGGCTGCGGTGGCCAGGTGTACAGGTGTCAGAATCTCCAGGTGTTTTTGATCCAGCTGTTTTTTTTTTTTTTAAATCTGCCGCACCGTCTTTCCAGATGCATATTGGTCTGGCATTTGTGAAACTAGTGTAAAAATATGTAAATACAATATCACAGCGTTATGTACCTAAATCTTAAAAGATTTACATCAAATAAATGTGTCGTTTCAGCTGGTAGCCGGCCTATTGGCTGCTTCACTTTCCTCCTACGTGGTATGCAACAACCAAACCCCCCACCCCCCAGTACCCAATCACAACCGACCCCCCCCCACCCCAGTACCCAATCACAACCAACCCCCCCATCCCCCAGTTCCCAATCACAACCGACCCCCCACCCCCAGTACCCAATCACAACCGACCCCCCCCCCCCACCCCAGTACCCAATCACAACCGACCCCCCACCCCCCAGTACCCAATCACAACCGACCCCCCCCCACCCCAGTCAATGCCACAGTGCAGTGTCCTCCTTTTATGGGGTAGTGGACGGGGCCCAGCTATGTTCATCAGTTGAAATCTTCCCATCACTGCAGTTGACCACTTCTCTCCAATGAGGTGGTCGATTAATTGTCCATCAATGAATTTCCAAGACTGAGATATAGTTAATAATTTTTTTGTATAAACACAAATAGAGTAAAATATGTCTATTTTGATGCATGATAGGCTTTTAGTCTATTAACCACCAATTGTTCTTCTCATGGTACTAATAAAGCACTTAACCATTTTGGCATTCTGAATAGTGGTTTTATTAATTTTTTTTTTTTTAATTGAAAAACCTATTAACAACTACCCGTGTATTGACTGAGCCTGTGTTCGCACTTTCTCTATTTGACGCAAGTGCATTATTCCACACAAAACTGCCAATATGCAGCCAGTCAAATTCAGGTCACGGAGAAAACAAATTGTTATGGATTTTCATTTGGAAAAGAAAAAAAGAAAAGGAAAAAATTGGTTTGGAAGGTACAGCAATACTACACCGCTGAATTGTGATGTCGGGGGCAGGGGTGGGTGGTGGCTTTTTTGGGGGGGGGGGGGGTATTGCGGTCAAAGGCACAGAGTATCGCTGTCTTCTCTGTGTCGCCCGATTTCATCATTTCTGCCCGTAGAAAAATATTAATGCATGTGCACCAGCCCAGTGAAACCCTGTGGAAGAAGCTGGACCAATCGCACAGAACTTCTCGGCCTTTAGGGGGGCGTGTCCTGTCCAGTGCCTTCCAAAACCACACCCCTCACAGCACACTACTGATCACATTAACATCATACAGAAAATATCATATGCTGGGAGAAACCATACATAATTTAATCATTTTATTTCTGCTGGATTTTTAAGGAGGTAGGCGGAGCCTGTCACGGCTGCTCTGATCACACGTCCCTGTCTGAGGTGTGTCAGAAAGCAGACGGCTGTTCTCTTTTGCCGTTGCAGACCGTGACCACCGACCCTTTCCCCGTGAAGCTGCTCTACGACAAGTCTCACGACCAGGTGTGGGTCCTAAGCTGGGGAGACGCCCAGAAAACCACGCCCACCCTGCAGGTAACTGCACCCATTTTAGCCCTTTGAAGAGTAGGGGAGGGGGGGGAGGGGTTGGAATGGTTTTTTAAATTTTTTTTTATTCTAAGTGTTCTAGAACTCCACTGCTTTCAATCACCAGTAGTGATTGTGACATCAGCATTAGAATGTTTAGTTAACATTCTAACAGTCCAGAATGGGATCAAATGTCATCTGTTGAATAAGTACCGTTAGAGTTGAATTAACACTGGACATTTTACTGTGTGCTACTGTAACATGGATGTAGTGCATAGCAGTCCACAAGAGCAGCGTTTACCTTAAATTGCTGCCAAAATGGATTCCGACCCCCCCAGATAAAGCACAATATAATATCCATCAACATTAATGTTGGAGAAACAGAGGGGCTATTCCAAAATCAGCGCAGTCAGGTCAAGGATGATTTTGCTCCAACTACTGCTATGAATTTCTTTATTTGCTTAACGATCAACTGTGCATGACTTAAGTTTGCATTTGTGGTTGTACCAATATTACACATGTCTTGGCTGCTGAATAATTCATTATCCATTCCCTGAAGACCTATTAACGAGCGCACCGTGTAATAACTCTGTCACGCTTGCTCTTATTGTCCAATTTTTTTTTAGAAATATTATACATCTTGGGGGAAAAAATGAAATGCATATTTATGGTAAGCCAGTGCTAAAGAGGAAGGCTCACCTGCTCAATACCCAAGTGAGAGGAGATGTCAAAAAGACTGTCACAGGGAAAAAAGACTAACAAGCATTTACTCAGCTCAGCTTCCCCCAGTGATCTCCAATCACCTGTCTCAGTGCTGCGCTTGCTCCAGTTGGCACTTATCTGTGGTTCCTCCTCTCTAGGGGATGGAGGGAGGGAAGGGAGGGAGAGAGAGAGAGGGAGAGAGTGTGTGTGTGTGTGTGTGTGTGTATGTCTATACATATGATAGTGTGTGTGTCTGTGTGCGTGTGTATGTCTATATGATAGTGTGTCTGTGAGAAGCTGTGTATGTCTGTAGATGTGATAATGTGTGTGTCTGTGCACACATGTCTCTCTCTGAGTAGCTGTGTATGTCTGTAGATGTGATAGAGTGTGTGTGTGTGTGTGTGTGTCTGTGTCTGTGAGTAGCTGTGTATGTCTGTAGATGTGATAACGTGTGTGTCTGTGCGCACATGTCTCTCTCTGAGTAGCTGTGTATGTCTGTAGATGTGATAGAGTGTGTGTGTGTGTGTGTGTGTCTGTGAGTAGCTGTGTACGTCTGTAGATGTGACAGAGCGTGTTGTGTGCGCATGCTGTAAGTCTGTGCATGCTGCAGGTGGATGTCTCCGGGATCCTGTCATCGATTTTAGATTTCTAGACACACGCCTCCCTCAAACTGGAGATGGCACTTTGATTCACTCCCTGTCCCCGTAATTAGGACTCCCCAGGTGCGCGCTGAGGAGAGGATCTCATCTCCTCGTGCGGCAGGAGGGCGCTGAATTATTCATGAGCGCATGTTAAGTGCATTATCCCCCCTCCCCCTCCCCCTCCCCCTCCCTCTCTCCCCGTGCAGGTGATCAGTCAGGCCAGCGGTGCCGTCCCCCACCACACGGTGCACACGCAGCCCGTGGGCCGCCGCTTCGACAGGGTGGAGGACTTCTTCATCCCGCCCTCCACCCTCCTCGTCGATCACGTCAGGTAAGAGCGGGAGGGGAGGGAGGCCGTGCAAGGGGAGGGGGGGGTGTTTTGGGGGAAACGCCATCTCTTTCCCCTACCCCTGCGACCACCCCGCCCCAAACCCCCCCCCCCCCCCCCTCGGCTGCCCCAGACTCATGCCGTCCTCTCCCTACCACCCCCCACCTCGCCCTCCACCCACCTCGTTAATCACATCAGGTAAGAGCGTGAGGGAGGCCGCGAGGGGGAAAAAACCCACCATCTTTCCCCCTACTCCTACCACCCCTGGCCCACCCCCTCCTCCCCCCCGCCTGCCCCTGGCCCACCCCTCCTCTCCCCCCAACCTCTACCCCACCCTTGGCCTGCCCCCCTCCTCTCCCTCCACCCACCCCACCCACCCTGGCCCACCCGCCTCCTCCCCCCCCCTCCCCCCCTCCCCCCACCCCCCACCTCGCCGCACGAGACCGTCGGCCGCGGCGTCGTCGCGGAAACCGCCGCGCAGTCCATCCGTCAGCGGCCGTCACGGCGGCCGTGCTCTTCCTCCGCGGCCGTGCCAGGAAGCAGATGGTATAAGTGGGGCCGCTGCCGCCGCCGCGCCGGGGGGGGGGGGGGGATTAGGCTTTTATGCACAGGAGCCGCTGGCTCTCGCTGAACTAAAGATGACTGACAGCTTTCCCACAGGGACCAGGCGGAGTTACAAATGAAAAAGGAACTTTGATCAGCCAAAAATGAACAGTATATTTGTGAATAAGCAAATTAATGGACGTGGCCTAAAGTAACCCCACCAGTTAAGAGTCTGTTTTTAGCCACCCTGGGAGGCAGCCCCGAAGCATGGATTATCAACTGTGCCTGGTTTTTTATTTTTTTTTTTTGTTGGAAGGGAGAGATTTGTTGTAAGGGATACATTTTGTTATGGGTGCGCTTGGATCCACGGGGGGGTTGGTGGGGCCGGGGGGGGGGGGATGGGTTCTAGGCAGGGGGTACCAGGCAGGGAGGAACAGGCAGGGGGGAACAGGCAGGGGCCCATTCTAGTTCAGGGTCCCAGCCTGGCCTGCAGGGGGCAGCACTGGGTCCTGCTGACAAAGTCGCGCAACAGCAAAACTGCCCGCGGACCTTTGAGTGTAGCTGTGCCCCTCCAGTCCCACTGTTCGTTATTAATTCATCTGTCCGGCGAGTTCCTGTTTGCTTACCAAAACGCCTTTGAAGATACGACCGCACCACAGAATATAAAGCAAAAATAACCATTACTCAGCAAGAACAGCCTGTGCTGCGGTCGTGCACCAGTGGATTACAAGCTATTGTGCTTAAGGCATTATTATATTTTATTTAGTTATACGCTATTTATAGCCATATCCAATTTACAGTGTCATTGTAACTACTCTTCAACTGCTACAGTCCTGTATGTATCCGTATCATATATTCTAGTAATTAATGTGTAAGATATGCTTATGGGTAGTGTGAGAGCATGGCAATTACACAGTAGTTACAATGAATAGACCTAACCCTTAACACCCGACATAACCATTGCCCATCTCCCCGCTCCAAGCCTGCCCTCACCTTGATAATGTAATTACATGCATTGGGTATTCAGGTCTGCTCATGTGCTAAATAATGTTTGTGGGTAGTTGCAATATTCTTCCCTTCCCTTAGATGTATTACTGGAGCGGCTCATAAGATGCCTGTGGGCAAGCCAGACCCATGTATTCTTCTTCCTGAAGCAGCTCTTATGAGGTTAGACAGGGAGAGCCGCATAAGTGCCCCCTAGTGGCAGCCGAGTGCCGCTTCGCCGTGAACGCTGCAGCCCCCGGGATAAATCAACAGGTTTATGCGCGGCTGCGTCCGTTCCTCACCGCCCCCGCTGGCGGAAGGGGGGGGCGGGGGCGGGGGGGGGGGTAATAGAGATCAGATTTAGCGGTAATGTAGATCTTTTTGTCCGCGCACAATCGCCGTTCATTTTACGGCTGATTCTTCAGCTGATATTATTATTATTATTATTATTATTATTCAAAGTGGCTCTCGTATGATTCACCTCATGTGGAGAGCTTCACCTTTAGCTTGTCTGCTGCGTTGTCAACTTCACTCAGGAGTGGAAATGGAGATTAAATCATACCCTCTTCCTACTCTGTGTGTGGCTCAACGGTTAAAGGCTACCTGGGTATTTCCTGTACATGTATCTGAAATATGGGTAGCTCTGTAATTGGTGGGATAAATACATATATTTTTGTGATTTACTCTGAGCTTACCATTTTTCAGTATCAGGCTTGTAATTGTTCTTTCCTGTTTACGTTACATTGCTAGATTTGAAAGTAAGCCAAACAGCTGCCCAGCTGATAATTTGAAGTCACTTTTTCTGTTAAGCTGAATGTTCTTTTAAGTATCACAGGCCGTTGTACAAGCCTACTGTTTCTATAAAGATCTTGTTGTGCATCCTTACTAAATAAACAGAACCCATCTCTTGTGGTTAGACTATTACATTCTTATCATTTGAAGATAGATGAGCCCAGTACTATAAAAACTCGTGATGCCTCATTTATTAACAAAACCCTTATAGAATGGAATGTACTGGACAATGTTGCAATATCTTTCATTTTCTGATGGGAACAATTTGTAGTTTGGGTGAAGTGTATTGTGGAGTGTTGCAATGTAACTTTGTGAACTTAATAATTTATACTTTATTTCAGTGTATTGCAGTAGGCCTATGTTCTATTTTGGCTTTGAAAAGTGTTAGGTCTGGTTGCTCTTTGCTTGGTTGCCTTTTATCCAAAACATAATTTTATTCCACCACTTTTATCTGCTGTGAAGCACACAGAGGTTCTCTTCTATGGAAACCCATCGTCTTTCTTTCATTTTTACAGAAGAAAGATTTCCCTGGAACGAATGAAGAGCTAAGCTGAGAGTCCACTTCAAAGGGTCAAGGAGACATGTCTTATGAATTAGCTCAGCATAAAATATAATAGAAGTTGTCATCCAACCGTGTCTGTTCGTTAAAAACGATGAATAAGTGTGTGTGTGAAGGGCAGAGTCATCAAGTCCTTGTGCAGAACTTGTAGAATGCGCAACGCTTACGATTTCATGGTTAGTCATTTTATTCGCTCGTTGAAATCACGACGAAGTCGTTTTCTTTATGTCAATATTCCATCATACGGAGACTAATTTCTTGAACTGTATAATTTACGATATTAGTCAAACTAGCCAGATAAAAGTAGCAAAAAATGTCACAGCATCAGCATGTGCAATCTGCAGCAACCAGTCCAGTTAGCAGGAGTTTGCCAGCGCGTGTTTTAACTCGCTGAAAAAATGCTATTTATTTAGCGGGAGCGCGATTGTGTCTCCCGGGTGACTGCGGTCGGATCTGGCCGAGGAGACGGCGGCGGTCCGTGGCCTGGTATTGGCGTTAGCTAACGAGCCGCCGGACTCCGCAGCCGTGCGACACGGGTTGCTTTCGTCCTGCCCCGGGGTACGCTGGGATTAAATTGGCCAGCGTCCCTCTGGCTGCCGTCTTGGCGAGCTTCTCCCCAAAAAAAAAAAAAAATGCGCCAAATTAGCCGCAGGCTGCCTGTTGTTTTGTCAGTGAGCGATAGGGCTCGCGCTCGGCGAGCCGCGAACTCCCTCATCACGCACGGACTGTAGTCACCGGGCGAACAGTCAAGTGCGCAGGAGCGCCCTGTGATCTCGGTGTGCCGCCCAGCAGTGCGACTGTATTCTAAAGATTTTATGGAAAGCGTGTCTCTCATTAGTTACATTACGCCGCAGAAGAGAAACAGTCGATAGTCTGGAATTTCAATTTGTCTATAAATTATATATGTATACAAAATCAGAGGCAGGCGCACACACATTTATAAAGAGAGAGAGAGAGAGAGAGACCGATTTGTATAATTAAGTATGTATGTGAAATGTTGTTCCTTGAGCGGGGGAAAAGGAGAGAGAGACAGACACAGGAAAGTATTTTCATTCATTATATTTATTGTGGTGCTCTGACAGCGATTCAGATTGAAACAAAAAGCTGAAAAAAATATAGATGTTTAATATCACGAGACAAAAAAGCCAGACTAAATGTGTTTTTTTAATAAGTCTAGTTAATAACATTCAAATTTTGAGTGCTGAAGCTTGTAAAATGTAATATTAATCCTTGCACAATACATGTGAGAAATGCTTCAAATATAAACAAACAATTCATTTTTAATACTTTAAATCCCTATAGTTTTTTTAATTTTTATTTTTCTCCCCAGGGGGCAGGCATTGTGTTTCTGTGAAACAGTGATTGGCAGAGACATGCAGCAATCAAACTGCAGGCCAATGGGTGCCCCCACAGGGGCGAGTAACTGCCAGAGCTTCAGTTAAAGCCCAAGCTCGGTTAAAGCCTCACAGTTAAAACTGCTTGGGCTTACTACACCCACAGTTCAATGGCAGCACAGTCTCATTATGGGTTATTATTTAAAAAAAAGACTTTTAATATTTAGTACTATATTATATACATACATGTCTTTTTTTTTTTTTCTTATGCATTGTCCTTGCTTCCCATAGTACATGAAGAAATTGGAATCTGTACTCAGCGCATATACTGTATATCATTAACTCCAGACATTTACGTGGCAAAATGCAGGCTAGCCGACCATAACATAAAAGTCACAATAAGAAATAGGCCAGAAACAGCTTTGCTAATGGAGGCAGTTTCCCTATTTGTCCAACCGTGAACCCTGAACGAGTGTGATGGGGTTTCGGGGTTTGTATTCCGAGAGACGTGAGGTCAGGCTTGTTAAATTAACACACCAAATAACAACACGTCCAGTCTAATAAGTTTTTGATTACTGTGCCTATTATTTTCATGCTCGCTGGGTAGCTCCCAGTAGCCGGCTATGTAACGGATTTTATATAACAAACCCGGTGCCTGAGAACGACCGTCCGCTCCAGAGCCTGCGTTTGATTTGTTTTAGTTTTACCGTGGCGGCAAAAAGTCCAAATGGAACGGGCTTACGATTACAGCTGATGAGACAAAAAAAAAAGTTATTTGTATACTATACAGTAAATGGCTTGTGCAAGCCATTGCACGGTCGTGCTCGCCAGATGTTTTTGTTTTCCCCGCACGATTCTCCGTGCCTTTAAGCGATCGGTGGCCGCAGGCAGTAAAGCCGGGGTTTGGCACCTCTCTGTGGGTCCTTGTGGAAACACCGGGGGGTTTTTAATGAGAAGGGGTCGGTGTCAGAGGGGCTGCAGGACCTGGCGCAGGACACTCAATCACACATGTAAGCGCTTGGAGAGCATCATAAAACATACAGTGTCACAACGATGCCTTTGGTCCGGGGCCCCAGCTCTTCGGGGGCTAGCCAAATTATTTTTTACAGTTCCGGGGGAGCGGGTTTGACAGCTGCACTCCATCTCTACCAAAACGGCTATTTCAGCCCGATGACCTTTAACCCCGTCTGCTCAAAGTCGCATTTAAGCACATCGATGCAGGTACGTGAACGGAGTGCGCGCACTTGTGTCTGCAGGGGACAATCTCGAACCGGCACCAGAAAGCAATCTCTGCCCTAAAGCCACCTGCTCTCACCCCATCCGTTTTAATCAACACCTAGTCAGGTGAGAGAAGAGGCCTAGCTGGACAGAGTGCTTTCACCCCCGTTCTTTTTTGCAAATCCTCATCCTCCCAACGCTGAAATGCTCAGCGCAACAGGGCTTTTACAGAGGGGCTTAACGTGCATGTTACGCAGAGAGGAAAACATTTTTAACACGGCTCTGTTTCTTAATGCCATTTTAAAGCAGCCAACAGGCTCCTTTCCTACCTCAGTTGACAGACGTTGGCTGGGAGCGCGTATTTTTAAAGAACCCGCTCACGCCACAATAAATCAGTTTCATTCCTAACACTTTCCATGCAGCAGTGTAAAAAAAAAACGATCCGATAAACAGTTTTTTTTTTAAATTATTTTTTTTATCTCCCGTACTGAAGAATAGACACAGAAGCAGAAGCCGAACAGGAAAGGAACACAGCCACTGGCAATCCCTCCCAACTCACCGCAGGGGGTTACACTTCCTCAAATTCGTTTGAAGGATGGCTTTTAAAGAGACGAGCGCTTCCCTTCTCTTTAGACGCCCGCCACCTTCAGCTTTACAAAATTTGTTTCTTGATTCCCGTGCTCTTTTTCCCTCCTTTTTTTTTGATCCCTCCTCCCTCCTTCCTCCTCCATGTTCCTTCCTCCTTTTTTTTTTTTTTTTAGGTTCGGATACGTCTTCCATAAGAACGAGCCGGCGCTGCACAAGGTCGACCTGGAGACCATGTCCACCGTGAGGAGCGTCAGCTTGCGGCCGCACGGCTGCGTGCCCACCTCCCTGGCCCACACGCACCTGGGGGGCCTGCTCATCGTGGGCTGCAGGCAGGCCGCCACGGGGGCCGCCGGGCCCCAGCTCCTGCTGGACAGCGTGACGGACTCCGTGATCGGGCCCAACCGGGACGTCACCGGCACCCCGTACGCCTCGCCGGACGGGCGCTACCTGGTCGCCGTGGACGACGCGGGCGGCCTGCTGCGGGTGCAGCCGGTCTCCGAGCGGGGCGAGGTGGGCGAGCCGTACGACATCCACACCAACCTGCACGTGTCCGACCTGGCCTTCCAGCCCTCCTTCACCGCCGCCCGGCAGTACCACGCCTTCGCCAGCTCGGGCCGCCAGACGGACGCGCTGTACGTGGAGCTGGCCACCGGCAACCTGCGCATGATCGAGAGCCTGCGGGAGCCCACCGGCGCCGCCGACTGGCCCTGGAGCGGGCGCAACCGCGTCATGGCCGGCAGCGGCCTGTTCGGACAGTACCTGATGACCCCCGCCCGGGGGTCCCTCTTCATCCTGGACGGCCGGCTCAACAAGCTGAACTGCGAGATCACAGACGTCCTGAAGGGGAACACGGTGGTGTGGGTGGGGGACGCGTAGGTCCCACCTGCCCTCCCCCCCCCCCCCCCCCCCAGCTCCGCTCCCCCACCCCCCCCCCTCCACCCCAACCCCCCCCCCCCCCCCCCCCCCCCCCCCCCCTCGGATCCGGCTGCAAGTAACACGCCCTCTTCCTATGGTTTATAAAATGTAAAGAAGAAACACAGTGAAGGCAAAACAATTAAATTAAAAGTTTCCTGTTCATAAGCTGGATGTCAGTCCCTCATTAAAACAAGTGAATAGAGCAACTTTGCTTACATTTTGGGTGTAAAGAAATTTGAAGAAAAAAAAAATGTATCCGGAAGAAAAACGTTTTTTGAAGTCAAGGGCTTTCTGAACTATGAGATTAGAGCAAATAATGCTGTGGGCCTTGTTCAGAACAACTGTAAAAAAAAAAATTTTAAAAACAGGAAGAGAAATCGTTCTTCATTTACATCGGGCGAATCTGACCTGCTGGTGTAAAATTCCCCTGTCAAGTGTGGCTCCTCTGTCCAAACTATTTTCCTCTTGGCAGCAAACAGACAGAGGACATACGTTTTTTCTTTTCTTTTCTTTTTTTTTTTTTTTTTTTTTTTGCTTTGGCTGACCTTTCCTTTGGTATCTCCCCACTGCAGAGACTGGCCCGTGGTTTACTCTTGTGTTTGTGCCTTGAATGAGTGCACTTTCAAAAAGAGTAATGATAAATAACCGCCCATTTATCACAAGGAAAGAGAAAAATAAAAAATAATTCTGGCTTCCGCTAGTAAAGATAGAGAAGTAATTTATCTGAATGTATGTTTGTCCATGACATCCATACCTCTATTATTATTAATTTTACACTTCCTTATTATTATTATTGTTATTATTATTATTATTATTATTATTATTATTATTATTATTATTATTATTATTATTATCATTATTATTATTATTATTATTATTATTATTATTTCAGAGTTCCAGCTTTGGGTGAACTAGTTTGGGTTGGAAATCTCTGTTTTAAAATTGTTTTTTATTTTTAAAATATTTACGTAGTTTTCAGTCACAATATTCAGCAAAGCAGATTACAGTAGTTTACCAGAATAAGTTTTTTTTTTTTTTTAAGATAGCAAAGAGTACTGTGTACAATCAGTCATAAAATGTTCCAAATTTATCTTTACTTAACCAACCTTGTCCAACTATCTAAAAAGATTCAGGTCATCATTTTGATAATCATTTTGAGTTTTTTTAGCCCTGGAAAATAGCTTTGGGGAAAAAATGATGCAGTTATTCAGTAAATTTTAATGCTTGTGACTATTATTAGGAATGTTAATTTGTGGTTCCAGGTCTTTCAAATAATTTTATAATTTGGACAAGTACAAGAGCCATTCTTGCACCTTGGATTAATATACTTGACAAGCATAGTCTATGCATTTTCATTTGTTAAACTCCAGATGAGGGTATTGCCACTTTTTCCATTTGAACTTATTTGTCCCTGAATTATTGCCTGTAACATGGCTGCCAATTCAAAAAAATGTGTCATCAAAATTTTGTATTTTTTAAGATTCATGCAACCTGTTGAGTCCTATTGAATCTTTTAAATTTGTTTAATGCAATCGTTCAAAATACACTCTTTTTTATAGTACTTGATTTGATGTAGAGCTGCAGTTCTCGAACTTCATAGCTTTTAGCTGATCTTAAAAGTGTGGTTACCCATTTTTTTTGTGTGTGTTCTGTATATAGCACCTGAGTGGAATTTTGGACATACCACTTATTAGTTATCGTAAGTTCACCTGAGTGACCAGTTTATTATTTTTTAGAAACCAAGAGTACCTGTTGAACTAACCACTATGTCTTTAAATCGGAGTGACAACATTGAAGGACAAGAGAGCATAACAGCGTGTTGTTATTTATTTTTTTTTTTTTTTGTCATCTAGAACGAGTCACCCTTTGAGTTCACCTTGTCATTTCCAGCACCACTCAAAATGTGGCCAGAGTCGATGCTAAAAGTTGCGTCAGCAACACGTAAGAATCGAACACAGTCGAAATCCGATGCTAAATATTACCCAAGTGTAAGTATTCAAGCGTAGAGTGAACTGTGGTGACATTGAAATAAGCCTAAATTTGTTTTTTCCTTTTTATTTATTTTTTTTTTTTTAAAGAACAGAGTCCTTTCTCCGGGATGCATTGTGATGTTCTCAATCATGGCACTGTCCGTCCTTTTACGTCTAGTCATGTGGTGTATGTTTACTCACGTGGTTCCTGATCCTGTAGAGAAAAAAAAATGCTTGACATTGACAAAAACAATAAAGCCAACACCTTTTAAAACGTACTTTGCCCTTTTCTTTTTTGTGTTGACACAACGGTTTGCTTCGATAAATCATGCACAGCGTATTTCCGCCATGACACTAAACTTTAAGTAGCGCGACATGACATTTTCCTTTACACGCTGCCTTATGGTATTTACATTTCAGGCCTTTAGCAGTCCCTCGTATCCAAAGTAACTTTGCTTGCTTGCAACACATTTATACCGCTGGGTATTTACTGAGGCAATTCAGGTTAAGTACCTTGCTCAAGGGTACAACAGCAGTGTACATCCTAGATGTGTATTTTCATGTGTGAAATTATTCCTCATATTCTCAAAATAACTTGCTATAAAATATGTAGTGTGGATGATAGATTCCCACTTTCCGTACAGCAAACCTCCATCTGAGTTTTAGGATTTTCAGGGAGCTTCTTCTTCAAACATTACAGCACAGCACAAGGTTGCAGGTTTATGATGTCATTACATGTCCTGAGAGGCCCAAAAATCGTTACTTCCGCTGACGTGCGCTGGGAGAGAAATCCTGCCCCCCTGGACAGAACCCCGTACTACCGCCCTGAGGAGAGCACAGCCAATTACAGAAGCCCTCACTACCGCCCTGAGGAGAGCACAGCCAATTACAGAACCCCTCACTACCGGTCTGAGGAGAGCACAGCCAATTACAGAACCCCTCACTACCGCCCTGAGGAGAGCACAGCCAATTACAGAACCCCTCACTACCGCCCTGAGGAGAGCACAGCCAATTACAGAACCGCTCACTACCGCCCTGAGGAGAGCACAGCCAATTACAGAACCCCTCACTACCGCTCTGAGTAGCACGACAGCCAATTAGGCGTCACCCTGGGGCCTGCCAGCCACAGTCGGCATAGGAACGTTTCAGATTCCATACCAGACATTCGGAAGTGTTCTTTATGGTTTTCTATCCAAATCAAGGGTGAATACCAAGGAACTGCACTACCATTTAATAAGGAAGAAAGTAACAGAACGGAAGTGAATCCAAATCAGAGTAAGTCATAAATGAAGGAGTTTCTGGGGCACTTAGCATATTGCATAAAACAACTGTTAAATGAAGAGATAAGTAGGAATGCCCTGTCAGGAGGTAAACTGAGGTACGATGAGAGTAAAAAAACTACATTTCCTCCTGTGTTGAGCTTCAAAGCCACCATTTTGTGCCTTCTTTTTTTTTTTTTGCCTTTCTTCATAAGAGCAAACTTATGGCCTCAAAGAAACACAGCCATAGAATATAAAATTGGAATTTTCATTTCAAAAGGTATCAAGAGAACGACTTCATAACAAATGGCTTAATAAAGTAACAAAGAAATGACTTGCCATTTTTACATTAAATTCGGAATTGTATAATCACAGGAGCCCATTGTAGTCAGTAACATATTCTGTCTTCGATATTTTTTCTTGATTTCTTTCATTCCTCATAGATGTATTTTATATTGAAAATTATAAATCTATTCGTATACGGGCATATTTTTCACAGGATCAGAGCAGAATTATAAATCATGGACTTGCATCCAGTTAAAAGACTGTTCCAGAATTCACAGAATTTCTGGGTGGTGCGTTATTAAAAGTTTGTGCTGCTTTCAGCTCTCTTTGTCATTCTGAAATGGCCCAAGGAGGAACATGCACTATTGACCCTATTTCCAAGGCACCAAAATACCTCTTGCTGAATAGCACATTTAAAAAAATATACATTTATATTATGAATGGCACAAGATAACGCCTATGTGAAATGTGATATTCTTAATAACATTTCCTTTCGGTTCATCTGCCTCTTCCTGCTTTAATATGATGGAACTTGTGAGAGTAGGAATGACTCTCCCTTTCATTTAGTTGTAATGAATGCTGAGGGACGGATCGCGCTCAGTGTGAAGCGCTTCATTACTCTCCTTCCTTTCCAGCCACTGAATGGACCGTGATCAAGGCAAAGATTACCTGAGAGACTTACCTGCGGGGGGAAAGAAAGCCTCTGAAATGCCTCGTGCGAAACGGCCGATCTGTGGAACTGGGCTGCCAGTTGTGCTGGCGCACGTTCGGTCACGATCCAAAGGCCACTGGTTGTGTCAAATTTACATAAACAAAGAGGCAAAGAGCCTGGCCCGTCCACTGTTGTTTCATGCAGACAGATTATCGCTTTCAAGAGCAGGGTTTTTTTTTTCCCCCCCCAAAATTCCAAGTCAGTGTTCTAGAACTTCATTGCACTCAGTTACCAGCGGTGATTGTTACATCAGCATTAGAATGTTCAGTTAAGAACATTCTCATCACATATTTGTGATCTCACACCGTGAAGGATTAAAGACAGTGTGGAAGGCAATGATTCCAAGGCAATGAATGTTGCTCACCAGCGACCCTTAGTGGTCAGCTGGTCACACCACAGTTTGCTTATTCAAGTATTCAAGCTGCGCACATCTCTGTGAAGGGAGGGAGTGGGTTTGGGGGGGGGGTGTACCACTGGAAAATCTCACATAAATTTGACAGCAGCTAAACACAGCTTTCCCATGGGATTCATGAGGAATATTTCATATTTCATCCTCACAGCACAGAGATTATTTATTTCATTCTTTCTGTCTTTATTCATTATTATTATTATTATTATTATTATTATTATTATTATTATTATCAATCATCATGGTCATTATCATTAGTTCATTTTATTTACCACCATTAGTATTAGCACTGCCTGTAACCATGTATTCACATAATGAAAAGAACGACTAATGTAAACTATTTCAGAAGAAAAAGAAAATGAAATGGTGGCAGCCATGACTGCATGCTGAAAGACAGCCCACGATGCTCAGGAGCAGCTGTTCTTCCGCAACTCGCTACGGGCACTGAGCAGCTCGCTGTCTTTTCCATCTCTCTCCTTCACTCATTTCTCATTATTCGTTATTAACTGCAATATGCATAGGTACTTTACATTGCATTACAGGCATTTTTTAGCAGACGTTCTTATCCAGAGCATTTACATTGCATCCATTTATACAGTTGGATATATACACTGAAGGTTAAGCACCTTGCTCAAGGGTACAACAGCAGTGCCCCATCCGGGAATCGAACCTGTGACCTTTACGTTGCAAGACCAGCTTTTTACCCATTATACTACATTGCCGCCCTACAAAAAACAAAAAGGGGGGAAAGAAACAAAGAGAAAAGTGTATCTGCAACAAAATTATTTTGTGATTAAAATGACTGCCACAGAAGCAAACACACTTGTTATCACCCGAGGAAGGTGGCACATTGCATCATGACATCATCAAAAGGCGCATTCATGCACTCTTAATGCACTGTAGTCTGAGAGTCTGAATCTGAGACCTGGAAATGACTTTCTGGCGTCTTCACCTCCTGCTAGACATCTTTCTATTTTCAAGCGAAGCAACTGAAGTCTTCTGCCGTCCTAGTTTTCAGAGCATAAACTAAACCAAACTTCTTGCTCTTTCTTCTTTGTTTGCCGTCCCAGGGGGATGAATTACTTAGCTACCAAACTCATTGTGTATTGTTTCCACTCCGGGTTTCGCTATGGAGAACACATGGAGTGATGCACATTACCGTTCAGCATTGTAGCCAGAAAATATTCATATAGTTGGGCCTGCATAGGACTAGGTGTGGAATAGCTTGCCTGGACATGTAGTGGAGGCAGAAACACTAGGGGTATTCAAGGCCCGGCTTGATAACACTGTTAGATACTATCTAGCTTTTAGGTAAACTAAGCATTAAGTACAGTTTAGTGGTAGGAATAGACAAGCAGTGTTGGGCTGAATGGCCTGTTCTCATCTTACGTTATGTTATGTTATGTTATGCTATGCTATGTTATATGTTATGTTATGTTATGTTATGCTATGCTATGTTATGTTATGTTATGTTTTATGTCGGGTGAGCCAGATCTACCTAGGCGGACATTCACAGGTGGGTGTGGTGACTCAGCCAAGATATACGGTTGGGCCAGGATACTGTTCAGCTGTGAGTGGCCTACCCATCCTTATGAGGTCACTCCTGTTGAAAACCCCCGTATGACAAGTTTTCATTAATGCTGTACTAGCCACAAGTGACACTCTTTTAAATAGCTTTGCATCGATCTTTTCCTTTTCTCTCTCTTTTTTTTCCTTTCTTTTTTTGCATGTGGTAAATGGTAAATGGACTGCATTTATATAGCGCTTTTATCCAAAGCGCTTTACAATTGATGCCTCTCATTCGCCAGAGCAGTTAGAGGTTAGGGGTTAGGTGTCTTGCTCAAGGACACTTCGACACGCCCAGGGCGGGGTTTGAACCGGCAACCCTCCGACTGCCAGACAATCGGTCTTACCTCCTGAGCTATGTCGCCCGCTATGTGCTGTTTAGGATGTCTTGCCTGTCGCCTCTGCCCATTTGAGCGCTTACTGTGAGTAAGTGCTTAAGAGAAACGAGCAATTCGCTTAAAGACCTCAGCTTTACAAACGTAATGTTCTGATTGGAAGCCGTGTGAACAGATGAATTCATCTTCGACATCAAAAGGCTGGCTACGACCCTGACCGTATCTGCGAAGGTAAAAAGTTAAAAGTTCCCTTTTGTTTGCAGTCACTGGGATTAATAGTCTATTCACTGTCCTACAGCTGTTCAGTTTAATTTCTCATGCGCTTTTCTTTTGGAATACTTTTTTTCCCCCTATTTTTTTTGCTGCTCCCATTCCGTTATCTCTGTGAAGCATCTTACAGTGACACTGTCTCTGTAAAAAAATTAAAATAAAAAAATAAAAAAGTGCTATACAAATGAAATTGGATTATATTGAATATAATGTGTGGTGTGCTAACCCTAAATTGTCATAAAGGACAACACTTTAAAAAATGTGTAGGTTACAAGCGGGCACTTTGCTTATGTTATGTTATGATGTTGTGCATTTCTTCGAACATATTTCATTACCAGCCCTTTGTATTTTTCTCCATTTTAGCTGAACCTACTTCACATAAAACAATATTAAGAGTAGGTTTTTAAACTGTGCGTATTGGTAATATTTTTGGAACTATATAATGCAAAATATAAAACAGTGGGGCATTTTATTGATACAAAATCAGCAGATATTGATCAAGTTTCACAATGGTAGTAGGTAATTTTAATATTTCAGCTGCCAATTTAGTCCCCCAAATCTTCTTTCGAGTTGTAGATTTTCTCTTGTTATTGCTATTGACTTATCTAAATAACACTCTGAATAATTTATCTATAAGAGACTTGATCTTATTATTTGGTTGTATGTCCTCAATATCAGTAGTCACTAGATAAATGACCAATGATTCGATTTTATGTAATGAACTTCGATGAAAGATTTAATGAAATTAGTGGTTCCATGTATGCATGCACACACTCACACTCACACTCATGCACACACACACACACACACCCACCCACACACACACACACACACACACTCGCACACTCACACACTCACACACACACACATATAAATGCATGGGTACTCTGACACATACACATATGCATACCATATGCACAGTTAATGTTTATATATAAGCAATAAAACAAGGAGACACCTACCTTAACATGATAGTATTTGTCAGGTAAATGCTTTAAAAATTGATTGACTTGAAACAGATCATTTGCTAATTTTGGCTTTAGGAGACAGGGGGAAAAGCAACATGGCTGACTTTGTACTGTAAAATGACAAAATACCCTCCCGGGTCTAGAAGGTGCTCATGATTGACAGCTCTTTCTGTGTTTGTTTAAAGTGCAATGAAAGACAGCTCTGGTGTCTGTCAAAGCATGAACAGCCTGCAAATGATTTCTGCTGCCAAGCTGACGTTCTGGGTTCTGTTACTGAGTTCCTCTATGAACCAATCAGTCATTGCCCGTCTTCCGCTGTGGTCTAAAGATGCATCACTTCAGACTGTACCTAGACTAACTATCACCACTCTATGGGGCACTCCCAATCTAGGATCATTCTTCTCAATTATATCCTTCTACTTTGTTCCTGTAGTGCTTTCACGTTACACATGTATAGTACCTCCTGTGCCACTTTCGTGTTACATGTACCTCCATCCAGCGCTTATATTATACTTGTATCATTATCATGATGTTGTAGCTTTGTAGTTGTCATGCATCCTACTTTGACTTAACATTACTCTCTGACCTAGCCTATTCTTAGTGTGTGAACTAGACTCATGTGTTCCTGGCTATGAATAGCTGTTACTTAATGAGTATTGTAGCTGCACACTCAGATGTCCGGTGTTAATTCAACTCTAACAGTGTCTAGCAAGTGTGTGAATGTAAAATGATGATGATATGATACCTTATTTCAGACCATCGGAGGAAAAATATAAAATCTGAATTACCGTCTTTGTTCACGACCGGGAGAACAATCCCAATTAATTGAATTGGATGGTTAATTGAAAAAAAGAAACAGAATATGTCGCTCACGCAAAATAATTAGTATCCAGCAGCAAGTGAATTCACAAGAGAGACGTGATTTGCTGGAGAGAGGTATGGCAGAGTGAGTGAACATCTGTCGCAAAAAGCTGTTTTGTGAAAGCCCCGAGATTTTAGCATTAATGGGCAAGGAAGCTGGCTCCACACACACACACACACACACACACACACGCATACACAGACACACCACACACATGCACACACACAGACACATGCACGCACACACCCACAGACACACACACATAGGCACACACACACTCTCACAGACACACACACAGACAGACACACACACTCACAGACTCTCTCTCTCTCTCTCACACACACACACACACACGCAGACACATGCACGCACACACCCACAGACACACACACATACACACTCACAAGCACACACACACTCTCACAGACACACACACACACACACACAGACACACACACTTACACACAAACTCACAGACCCTCTCTCTCACACTTTAATTCTTTATTTAGGTCCACATTTATAAAATACATCATAAGGGCCCAAATATATTTCAGTTGCTGTCTGATGTCCTTCAGTTGAGTAACAGAAAGCATACCAGTAGGGATAAAGCAAACAAAATGCAGGTTAGACATTTGCATCTCAATTGCACCGACACACACAGACACACACACAGACACACACACACACACGCACACACACACACACACACACACTCCTTTGATTTCGCCTATTTATTCCTTTACTGAATGTGTCATACTACTTTAATAGCGCTCCTGCCAGTCAAAAATAAAAAACAAAAAAAACGTCACCTGCTGGCAGTGCTAGCGTATGCCCTCACGCTCATTGGCCAGCTTAAATACACTTTCACCTTTTTTGCCGCAGTCCCAATTATTTTCGTCTTTGCCCCTCAGCTGACTGCATGCTTCTGCCCCTGCCTGCGACCACTCCACTGGAGATGAAGCCGTTTTTCAATGGCGTGAAGCTTTGAGTGAATGGAAAACTGGGGATGTAATAGCCCCATTCATCTCCAGGTGTGTAGTACTCCATTTTTCAGCCCCTTTGAGAAAATTACTTTAGATTTTTTGTTTGTTGTTGTTGTGCTTTATATATAGATATATATATATATATATATATATATATATATATATATATATATATATATATATAGATGCATGGTTGGTACCCCGCAGACAAGGTCAGGAATTATTTAGGTTACTCAGCATCAGAATACAAAGCTGTACTTTTGATGTGTTGCTTCCTGCAGTACAACTCGCCACTTTTCTCTGTGCTTTTCTTGTCAGAAACACAGCCGGCCGCTGGCATTAACACTCTGTGCTGTCCTTTAGGGCCACAACCGTCCCCTGGGGCCACAGAAGGTCTGCCATCCTCCGCCCAGCCTGTGATCGCCTCCACCAATCCCCCGCCCCCCCCCCCCCCCCCCCCCCCCCCACCGCAAGCCCTTCCATCATTGTCTCTGCCATCAGAGAGCTCACCCCTCGAACCGTGGGTCAACGATTGCTTACACCATCCCCCCACCCCCCACCCCCCACCAAAATTCCAGTGTGTGGCCCCTGCGGGCCAGTCAGCACAATCTGTGTCCAGTAGCTCATAGTGGTTAAAATTTTGTGCACCATTTCCAAGTGCTTTTAAAATGTATTTCTTTTTTAGTTCGTGTATTGCCTATGATGGGCACTTGATTGCATTTTGCCTGGCAGCGAATATATTATATATTGCCAGAAATTTCACCAGGTATATGTCTTATGTTAAAAAAAATATGTGACTCAAGGTCTGTATCTTTTTATTGCATATTCTTTTATCATCCAATCCAGCGTTGATAAGCATTTCAATTTATTTTATATTGTAAAAAAAAAAAAGTTATTCTCTCTCACAACAAATATTTTAAAAGTTTTAGTCAGTGGCTTTAATGTGTATATGTATATATATATATATATATATATACATATATATATACACACACATATATATATATATATACACATATATATATTTATATATATACACATATATATATATATTTCCCTAGCAAAATTCTGAGCTGAGCCTATCCTAAAAATAAGAAAATAAACAAGTTTCACAGTGCAGACAAATCCAAGCACAGCAGGCTGACATCCAATGCGTAGGTGAAAAACCAATTCTGGCGCAATGGACCAGGTGAGTTCACACTTCTGCGATTCTTCAGTGGTCCGTGCAGTTCCTACGGAAGCTGGGAGATCCTCAGCTACCCCCGCCCCCACGCCCTGGAGCTCTGGTTGCCAGATTGGCCTTTTACTTTGTTTATCAGGGATATCTGTGTTATTTTTAGTTGGGGGTATTAAAAGGCAGAAAGCCAGTGCTACTAACTGCTTCTTCGGTGTCTGTTCACCATGTGATGCCAGGGCCATCACCAGCTGTGCGTCACTACACACACACGCATGCACACGTGCACACACACACACACGCACACACACGCACACACACAACAACGCTATGCAACTAGTACAACTCTGAAGTTTTAAGAAGTTCAAATTACCTTATATGACAGCATCAAAAATGTAATTTTCTTTCTTTGTCAATGCAAAAATTGAGGAATATTAACCTTGACATGGTGACATTTGCAAAGGATGAGAGATAAAATGTATTTAAATAGAGAGTGACAAGAGTAGAACAGTCAAACTGCAAAACTCATTCCAACTAAATGCAAAGACACATTAGAGTTCCACATATAAGCAAGAATATGTTCCATTTTAACACTTCACTGCACGCCTGGTCCAATCTCATGACACGGTCACCATTTTTTTTCTTCTTTTTTTTTTTTTTTACCAAAAACCGTTTTCTCTCCTAAATTTCAGTCATCTCTCAGCATGAGGTACGTATAGAGTGTTTTTTCATTGCACCTATTAGGCAGTTATCACGTCACACTTCACCTCTCATCCACCCGGAGGAGTCCATTTCCACTGAATGATGGTTGATAATGAATAGGCTTCTTTCTGGTGATCAGTTTTTGTTTTGTTTTTTACAGGTGATGAACAGCCACTGCACTTTTTAAACTGCGTGAGCTACCTGGAGTTGAACAGTTATTCACAGCCATGAACACATGAGTCTAGTTCACACAGTAAGTATAGACTTGCACTGTCCCTCTAATGTATTTTCAGTTTTCCTTCTTTTAAACCTTGTGCGCAAACAAAATTCAAAATTCAAATCCAATAGGTTAACATCAAATTTAAAACATTGGTCCTAGCATACCAGGCAGTCAAGGGATCAGCCCCAGCATACCTCCACAAGATCTTCAAACCCTACATGCCAGCCAGACCCCTCTGTTCTGCTACCTCAGGACGCCTGGCACCTCCCCCTCTTTGCACCTGCACTTCCCGATCACGTCTCCTGTCTGTTCTGGCCCCAGGATGGTGGAATGACCTCCCCGTGGAGGTCAGAACAGCTGAGACCCTGACCCACTTCCTGCAACAACTGAAGACTCACCTCTTCAGGCTGCACCTCTCCCCATCCCTCCCTACCTCCCTGTAATCTCTAAATTGACTGTAAGCTTAGGGTTGTAACTAGGCAGCTGTTTCGTAGGTGACTTAGTTAATGCACTCGTCTTAACTACTGCTTGTATTTTTGCATAGACTGTGTTGTTGCTGTTCTTGTTTGTGTTAGTGTTAATCAGTTTAACCTACAGGGTCCAAGTTTAACTATGCGGTTGTTCCCTACACTTGGAACGGTACTTCTCTCTAGGGGTTTCGACACACTTGTTCCCGGTTATGGTTATAAACTTTGTTGTACATCGCTCTAGATGAGAGCGCCTGCCAAATGCCTGTAATGTAATGTAATGCTAACATTTGATTTGGCTGAAGGACATTGCCCTGCCGTTAACGCCCTTGATCCAGCGCTGAACCGTAATGACGTGAGCTTATCTCCTGAAACAGAAACTCTCGTGTGCAGCCGTTTCCCTGTCTAATCAACAACAGGCTCGTTGTAGCTAATGTGAAACATTAACTAAGGACACCATATTGAACGAGGCACTTTCGATCTTCCTGAAGTTCCCCGCTGAAATAAAATTAGCCTGCTTGAGATTCAAGTCGAGGCTCTATTGTAATTGCGGCATTTTCCAGTCTTTTAATATTCTTGTGTAAAGAAAGGAAATTAGCTTAGCCAGGTTGTTGCCAAGCCTCTAAGTGCATAACAATGTAGTGATTGTTATTCCATGCCAGTCACCAATATTTAATATGTTTATGCCCATCTCTCATTTGTTTCTTTTATTTGGTTATTTTTATAGCAAACAAATATATGGAAATATTATAAGTGCTTTGCCCTTTGAGTATAACGTAGCTTCAGAATTGTTATGAAGCCATTATTCATAATTGAGAAAATGATTCCCACAATGTATTTTGTGAAAACTTTTTATTCTGTTGTTGACCTGCATAATTGCTGCTTGAAGCTGTATTTAAATTATTCATTTACTGCTTAAAGTGTGTCTTTGTGGAACTTTTGAATAGCTCGTGCTATCTTGCTGAAATGTGATGTGCTGTTATTAAATGAAGAGAAGTGGTAAACAGACAGGGAATAAAAAATGTGTAGTTAAAAAAGTTGGAAGAAAAAATGAGTCTTCCTGAAAAACTAAGATGCCCGTTTTAAAAACTGAAAAGGATTATGGGATACATTACCACACTGAGCAGATTCATCCCGAGAAATTTAAGCAGATTATGTTTTTGCACAAGCAATTTATACAGCTGGATCGTTTTACTGAAGCAATTCAGGTTAATAACAGCATCAAGCCCATTGAAAATAGAATCCACATCCTTTGAGTTACAAACCCACTTCCATAACTCTTACACTACATTGGTTCCATAAGCAGTAACCATAGCTTAGTGTTGCTATACTTGTGAAGCTTGCAGATTCAATTTTCATAGATACCTGCCCCCAGCACCTCAGCTATTTAGGGTGTGTGTATACATTTTTAGTTATGCACATCAATAAAGTAATTATAATAATGATAAACTGGTGTAATTAAATAACATGAAATCTTTAAGTGCTACCCTGAGCAGTCAAACATATGAATAATTGATCATTTGAAAGTGAAAAATATTCATGGCCAAATTTGCCCCATATCACTGCAGGCGTATTAGTGGGTAGCATTTCTTTTAACCATAAAGAAATATGGAGACGAGAATATTCCTGGTCATTAAGGTGCGTTCTTCAGTGCATGCACTCAGGCTGTGTCCGAAATGTGTCCCTAGAATTAATTTTTAATTCATAAGAGAAAAGTCCCCCTTAAGGGTGCCTCTAGTGGCGCAGCCCGTAGAGCGCTATCCACATGCTCAATGCGAGCCGCGACGTCGGCGGTTCGAATCCGACCGCCGACCTTTGTCGCACGTCTCTCTGTCTCTCTGTCTCTCTGTCTCTTTCCTCCTAATTCTTCCTGTCTCTGTTCTATCAAAATAAAGCTAAAAAAGCCAAAAGCCACTAACGTACATGATTGACAAAGAAAAATCTACTGAGGCTGAATGCTCATTGGGTTGATTCTAATGCTGTACTCTTAAGTCACTGTACAAGACACAAGAAAGCCAACAGGAAATAAGCCTGCTGGCCCTCTTGTGTTTCTCTCCTCAAACAAAGGATTACTGTCTGCTTTGCAGTCTTATGAAATTTAGTCTTTAAATTGTCAAATGAATAAATTGTCATTTAAGTCTTTATTTTCCACATACACATCTTTGCCCATAATGCCCCCTTGTCATTGGTCAGTCACAGTTCTTTTATGTTTTGCATATGTAAATTTTCATCACTTTTTCCTTTTTTGTGTTTTTGTCTTACGTTTAGTTTTTATTTTTCATACTTTATTACAATGGCCTGTAGAACAGTTTGCACACCTATAAACGAGGCACTGAATACATGCATGTGAGTGTGTGCCTGTGTGTGTATGCGTGCGTGTGTGTGCGTGTGTGTGTGTGTAAGAATGGCTAAATTCAGGCAGCTGATGAAAGACAGCAATAAAATGAAGATTAAATGAGCAACCTAACTGCTAATAATATGAACCGACAAACCACACCAGACACACACACACACACACGCATACACACATGCACACACATACATACACACACACACACAACACACGCGCACGCACACACACACACACTCACACACACACACACACATAGATGAGTTTGAACTGTACACACAGAATGCAAATGCATTCTCAGTAAGGCTGAAGTTCAGTGTCCTCTGCTGCTGGCAAATATATATATTGCAGCAAAATTAGTAAAGTGTTTCTGAATTTTAATGCAGAGGCAGTTTTTTTTAAATTATCAACCACGGAAACCAAACAACTAGGAAGAGCTTGTGTAAACCAGCCTATTCCACATTAAAACATTGGCATTATCGTAAAACACAAATACACAAATGCACATGCATGTCCAGTTTGACCTTAACACACATTTCTGATATCCAATGCAATAAATCTGACAGTGAGATTATTCCTGGCATTATATATCCGACTTTATATCTTTATTTGTGATGTGACACAATTTGCTATCTCGGCTGGCCGATGAACCGTGCTTTCTAAAGCAATATCTGGTAATCGCTGCTCGATAACACCGTGGTGAAACAAGATCAGATTTGGTCATGAAGAATGTCTTTTAGGTCGAGTGCAAAATGCAGCTCTTTCTAGATAATGGTGTAGATCAGTAATTCTCATCCTTTTTGCTTCCACAGCCCCGCGTGACCATGGAAATATACCAGAATACCCCCCCCCCCCCCCCCCCCCCCCCCAATACAGGAGCCATGATCACCTGTCTGTCGTGATCATGACACACTCCAACGCAGTTAGTCAAGCATTTAACCCCATAAAGGCATAAAAGTGATTTTAAAAGTGAAAGCAAAAATCCAAAGGTTATTATATTTTAAACACTGTTAATTGCTTGCTTGGCGTTATTTATTTAGCTGAACAATTACGTATGTCTTGATGTTTAGTGATTAAAGTTATTGAAGCTATTCGGGGGCGAGTCACGGCCGCGGAGACTCTATTCAAATTCCACCGCGGTCTGCGCTAATCTGGAATCTTAATGGAGGTCACAGCTGACAGAATAACGGCTGGATTGCTCCTGTCCTCTTTCACCTCACGGCCGTTAAGAGTCCAGCATAATCTCCCCCATTTTCGTTTTTAAAAAAAATCTAAATTCATGTTTTTGGACATTGGGGTACATTGGGCTTTTTGTTAGGCACACCCCCATTCATTTTGAACTGGCGTTCATAAATAAAAATGATTACAGACTATTTGAATAATTTTATTTATTTTTATTTTTTTTTTTTTTTGTACGGGCATAATGCAATATGCTGAATCGCCACAGTCAAGCCCGTTCACCGCCGGCCAGTGCATTAAGCACGGAGGCACCGGTGTAAGGATGCTTAATTGAAAATGTCAATGCCCGAAATTCAAAAAGTGCTCAGTACACAAATGGCAGGCAACATTCGGCTTTTTTTTCCCACTAGCAACTCCGTCATACCCCCACGTTTACACTGAAAGCAGGACTGTGAACACAGAAGAGTAGCGTGGGGGGGGGGGGGCATGCAGTCATTATTTGCTACGTGCTGAGCAGACCTGGGTCAAATACGCATTTGTTTTGGATTCAAATACGTTTCTACGCTTTACTGGTCTTGTCTGGTGTATTGGAACCGATGAAATACTCTCAAAAAGTGCAAACCCCACCTTCTGGTCATTTTGGCGAGCTCAATTACACCAGGCAAAATCAACAGAGCACAGAAAAGTGTCTGAATCCAAAACAAATACGTATTTGACCCAGGTCTGGTGCTGAGTGACTGTTACCTGCAAAGCCTGTTCAGTTTAATGATTGACAGTCCTGTGAGCCTCACAGTCTCAGGTGCTCTGTGGCGTATGCGCAAACCTGCTCTCAGGTTCTCCTATACAGCCGCTATTTTTTTCTCGGCGCAAATGCCAAGAACCTCACACGCGTGAACTCTGGCTGTCTGCAGAGAAAGCTGGGATCTTTACATTCTCACGAGCGTCTTCTGCTCTCGCAAACCAACGAATCACTCTACGTTCCTTTTCCCCAAAAACCACGTCTTATGGTGCCGCACGCAAACAAGTATGCAACAGCTGTCAGTCAATGACTTGAGTACACAAATTAAAAGGTTTCGCTTATCACAGCAAAACAAAAGAATTTGTTTAAATCAATGAGTCACTGACAAGATGTGGCAGCTCAGCTCATTTTGGGGTTCTTATTTCTCCATAACTACCTTACACAGCATGCTGGTTTTCCTTGTGTTTCAGCAAGAATGATTCATTTAAGTCACTGATTGGCTAGAAAGTCCACACACCTTGCGAAACCACAAATACCTGCAGACACTGTGGCCTGAATGCCTGGCCTGAATGCGTCCAGGAAGAGGAATCAATGCTAGTTGGGAGAATCACGTTGCTTCATGACTGAAATAACTAAAACAGGGACAAAAATTCAAGCATTTGATTATAAGTCTGTTTTTCTTTTTGTTTTTTATGTAATTCTGTTGATCGTTCGCCCGTATTACAATCAAAAGGGCTGACACAAGGTTGTCCGTTCTTTGTTCCGGCAGAAATTAAGTCCACTGGGTGAGAAAATGTTCCAGTAAGTTCATACGCCAAGTGGACCAAAGTAAGATGCCTCCATGAAAGCATTTTAACCCACAATCACTATAGCAACATAGCAATTGCTGCAGAGTTTTTCGATCATATAAAGCACAGACATCCTTTTCTTTAACTTTTTTTTTCTTTTTAATGATAGGGTGCAAAAGTTTTCAACAGTGAAGCCAGTATACCTATAGTTAAAAAAAAAGAAAGTACAGTGCAAATGAATTCTCAAAAAAGAAAAAAATCACTTGCAGATATTATGTATCTTAAGGACATACTCCTTTTGAAATTATTGTAAGTATAACAACTTAGGCTGTTGCCTTCCTCTCTTATCCAGATAGACTTACACAACACTGTACATAGCATTTACATTGCATCCATTTAGGCAGCTGGGTATATATTTTACTGACGGTTTTAAAAGAATAAACCTATTTTCTCCAACACTGGACAAATGTTCATTTTTAGTAACCGAAGGAATCTGAATGATGTCAGTTGGGTTAAAACAGTTCAGACTATTTTACTAGGGTTTGGAATTAACCTTCTCTCCTATCTACAGACAATAAAAATAGCAAAGCATCACGATTCCGTGTCTATACTAAGCAATTACTTGCTGGGGGGAAGTGAATTATTCAGTTCAAGAAATCTTTTTCCTCTTCTTGTCCGCCTCCTATCAGTATTATGGTAGTGCCGGTTCAACTTTGCTGAAATTACAATGGTGGAAACAGTACCTATCTAACCACATCTATCATTTAATTATATTCTGCAACCCAAGAATGGAGAATATATATATAGTTCTGCTGATTTTTGGCTATATCAACAAATGCCACATTTTGTCAGGATACAATAATAAAAAAGTGTACATAGCTAAAAAAAAATATATATATATAAGAAATTCTTTGGAGATTGGACCAGTGTTGGTCTCAACACTTAAGTTCAGTTCATGAATAATTCTCATTCATATTCATGAGTGCAGTCTCTTACTCAGGATCCTTTACTCAGTCTGTCTGGAGGAATGTTGAAGACATTTTCAAGTCTCCAGCTGGCCCGCTATTGGGTCAGTGGCCTACATGGAATAGCTGGTCACAAGGCCAATTGTTGCCAAGGCTGAGGTGAGCGGAGCTTGTTTTTGAAAGCCTACCAGATAGTGCTCGCTTTGGATAGAAAGGTGAGGCTGGAGTCTGTATTTTTTCCAGTGTCTAGAAAAGGACTTTATTCTGAGAAGCTGGAAGGAATATCAGTTTTTTTCTAATCTATGTTGACTTGGAACAGGAAACAGGAATGAAGATTCAAACCACTGGATAAAGGCAGATCTTTGAACGTTGCCTAAAATGAGACTAGAGTGTGTTGGAACTCCACTGTGTGTTGGAGCTTCCACTAAAGTTTCCACGAGTCATTCACTGTACAAGTGCCACATATACTGTAAGCTTGTGATATAATGGTGGCTGTTTCCCTAGGTTCTGGTCATTGCGTCACAGACATAATTCCACACCTTGAAAATTAAGTTGTGTGTAAAGTCCGAAGTCTCTGCTTCATCCCTGGCAGCTCTGCCTTTCTCCTGGTAGAAGCGCTCAACTCAGCGAATTCTCTCTTGTGCTTCTCCTCCAAAGTCCTTATCTTGTGGTCCCTCTCTTTTCCCTCATCTACTAGCTTTTCCATCTTCTTCTCCAGGTCTGTCTTCAGCTCCTCCATGTCCTTCTCAAACCTAGCTCCTCCTCTTTTTGACGCAGTTTTTCCTCACACTGCCTCCTGAGCTCTTTCTCTTGAAGCAACCTCTCCACCTCACGGAACATCATTGGTGTAACACCCACCACCGTTCTCCTTCACCATTGCCTCAATTTTGTCAAGAAGATCGGTCACTTGCCATCGAGTCAACGGTCATCGAGATTACTGTTCTCAAAGACATGGTACCTGTTTCCACATTCGGACAGCATTGATCTGAGACCGCTGTCTGCGTCTTTAATACAGCCTTCTATGTCGTCTGAAAGCTCGCTCCCTCGCGTGAACAGAACTATAATGTAGCGGGAGGCCCCTTCCCCAAACAAGTCCTGTATGTGCTGCACCGTTCTTCTGTCCTCCTCTGTGAACCGATCAAGTTTTACCACCAGCAAGAAGGCATGAGGTCCCGGGGATGAGTAGTTGATGGACCTCTGTAGGTTGTCGAAGAGCCCTGGCGTGTCTACCACATACACACTGCGTCCCGCTACCGTGCCGTGCTGTTTCTCACATGACTTAGTCTGGGATGAAAAACTCATCTTTGACTTGAATATTTTTCTGTCGAGGATCGTGTTTCCAGAAGCACTCTTCCCCACTCCTGTCTTTCCCACCAATACCAGTCTGAGTTCAGGATTTTTCCCAGTTCCAGCATCTTCGGACACTGTTGCAGAAAAGGTTTAAGTGTTAACCATTAAGTTTTAAGTATTAGGCCACCTGTGGTTTATGAAATAAACTTTAGTTAGAGAAGAATTCAGTTAATATATAGACAGTTATTGAATAATACACCAAAGTATAACAAATTATTGGAAGTCTATCCAACCTTTTTGCAAAGTTGGAGGTGAAGGGGTGGGAGGGAGGTGGAGAGGTAGTTAAATTGACTGAAATCAAGTAAACCTATTGTGGCAACAAGGTTACTCCCAGCAAGCAATTGCAAAGAAGCTTAAGACTTCCAAAGCAATGAAGGTTAAGATTTCCAGGTACAGTGTTCAGTACACACACAGAAGGGTCCAGCTGATGGGCTATAATGTTAACAGGAGGCAGGAGACAAATTACTTGTGTTGTCTAGCAAAAGAAACTGTCATAAAACTGCACCACAACTACAGGAAGAACTCAGTTCAACTAGAGAGAAACCAGTTTCCCTGACTAAACGATGAAATGGAAACTACGATCTGCCGATCTAAAAGGATGCATATCTGCAAAAAAAACCCTGCTGGTAACAAGAAGAAAATTCTCCAGTGGGCCAAGCACCATCAAGACTAGATGAAGAAAGATTGTGAAAAGGCAGATACACATCCTTTTAGACCGGCAGATTGTAGTTGCCATTTCACTGTAGTCAGGAATATTGGTTTCTCTCTAGTTGCATCAGGTTCTTGCTATAGTTGCGGTGCAGTTTTGTGATGGATTTTTTTTGCCGGGCACCACAAGATATTTGTCTAATCAAGTCACTATCCACAAATATATGGAGAGGATTTGTTCGATCTCATAATATTCTCTTATGTCTGAAAGCGCGCTGGTTGGGCAATCTATAACCTAGACGTGCAATATTCAGTGGTTGTTGTTTTTAATTTAGCAAAGAGCGCTACCTAGGAGAATAGTGAGAAAGTTACACCTACGCCTACTTCATAGTAGGCGTAGAATTTGCACCCAGGTGTGACGCTATTCCTAGTTGACACAACAGGTGTATTTTTTATGTCTGACATTGTGCACATGTCAGATATAACCATAAGACCAGGCGTGTGTTCAAGATGATGAATGTTTGTGGTGAACTAAGTTTGCGGCCAACCGTTGCCCTTGACAATTTTAAATGAACATTCCATTTAGTTCGCCACCAACGCATTTTTAATAAAAATGCGACTAAACAGAAAAAAGCAACTTGGCCAACACTAACATAAGTGAAAAAAGATAAGCTAGGTTAGGTCTAACAATGATAGCTGATTTTCTGATTAGCTGGGATTTTTTTTAAAGGTCAGAACAAATATTACAAAGTCAATTATAACAGCCAAATGATTGCCAACTTACAGTGTCACTCAGTGTCTCTCAGTGTCAGCAGCCATTTTTGTTTGAGGTGCTCTACCATTTCAGACTGTTAGCTAACTGTTAGCTAACGTTTGTGGCGAACAGAAAAAAGTTTGAATATGTTTGAAAATGTTTGCGAACATTAGAAAATCATCGCCGTCTTGAATGCACGTCAGTCCTACGTACAGCTAGTGCAACTAGCCCCTGCAGGCCAGCATTGGGAGGAATTCTTGATTGGATAGCATTTATTCACACTTTTTTGCACAACCAACAAAACTGGCTAGGTAGCTGTCTTAAGATATCATCATTTCCTGTTTGAATATTCTTTTAAATATTAATATATTCTAATTATTTTATTATTGCAGTCCTAAAAGATTAATTAAATAGTAATTGACCATAATTTTACATTTTTAAAATGGCCATTTCACAAGCTGGTCTATTGTGGTTAAAACGAAAAGCTAACTTAATGCTAACTTCAAATTAAATGGTACATTGTGTCTTATTTAAAGGGATAATTGATATTTATGAAATAATTGAATAAATCACAAATCAGACTTTTTTCAGACATTATTCCTGAGTGGGCTGTATCTGCAGTATCAGTAATGGACAATAAAATTGTCAGTGCTAAATGTTATATTTCTGCACACAGATTTTTACATTGCAGAATTTAAGATTTTCTGCTTATTTCACCGAGGCATACTTACAGTATGGTGGTATGTACTCATAACTGTTCCATTGTTTGACTCTTGGTTGACATTCACTTTCTTCATCTTGTTTACCTACAAAAGAAGTAAACATGTCACAACAAGATCTAAAGCAGGGTGAATCCAATCTATTTATTCATGGTCAAGGAGACTTTCCAGTTGCTCATTGACTTTATTTTAGATGAATATTTTGTAACTTGTTGCAGTGGAATATTCCAGAAACTGGAAATAATAAAGATTTTAGCATTTATCAGTTTTAATTCAGCAAAAATTATTTCCAAAATAATAATTCATTTATATTGTTGAGAATTACTGGAGAATGCATTTGCATTTCTGTGTGGTTCATATATTGGTGATCCACAGCTGGCCACTGTAATTACAATTAGATCTTTCATTTTATGACATTGATAACAGACAGAATGAAAAGAAATGAGGGAAAGTGAGAGGAGGAAGGAGTAGGCGAAACTTTGGTAACTAACATTAGAATAAGAAATTAGAATCAAATCAAGTGAACAATTCATGTATGTAACAACTGAAATGTTTAAATCTACTAATGTACAAATGTTAATGCATTGGATTTTATTTTGTACAATTTGTGCTGCAATTGCATAGATAATTTAAACAATCTGAACATTTTGCTGTGAAGGGTTTCCTTCAGTTCCTTGTCAGACAGTGAATCCCTCATTACATTACATTACATTACATTACAGGCATTTGGCAGACGCTCTTATCCAGAGCGACGTACATCAAAGTGTATAACCATAACCAGGAACAAGTATGACGAAAACCCTAGAGAGAAGTACCGGTCCAAGTGCAGGGAACAACCGCATAGATCAACTTGGACCCTGAAGGTTAAACTGATTAACACTAATACAACGAGAACGGCAACAATTACTGTTTTTTTTTTTTTTTTTTTTTTTTTTTTTTTAAAACTCCACTGCATTAAGACAGTTAATGCACCTAAGTCACCTACAAAACAGCTGCCTAGTTACAACCCTAAGCTTACAGTCATTTACAGGGGGGTAGGGAGGGAAGGAGAGAGGTGCAGCCTGAAGAGGTGAGTCTTCAGTTGTCGTTTGAAATGGGTTAGTGTCTTAGCTGTTCTGACCTCCACGGGGAGGTCATTCCACCATCGTGGGGCCAGAACAGACAGGAGACGTGATCTGGAGGTGCAGGTGCGAAGAGGGGGAGGTGCCAGGCGTCCTGAGGTAGCAGAACGGAGGGATCTGGCTGGCATGTAGGGTTTGAATATCTTGTGGAGGTATGCTGGGGCTGATCCCTTGACTGCCTGGTATGCTAGGACCAATGTTTTAAATTTGATGCGAGCTATAACAGGCAGCCAGTGGAGGGTAGTGAGCAGGGGCGTGACGTGGGAGTGTCTGGGGGAGGTTGAAGACCAGACGAGCTGCAGCATTCTGGATGAGTTGCAGAGGTCTGGTGGCAGATGCCGGTAGTCCAGCCAGAAGAGAGTTGCAGTAGTCCAGGCGGGATAGGACCATTGCTTGGACCAGGAGCTGGGTTGAGTAGGTGGTGAGAAAGGGGCGGATTCTCCGGATGTTATACAGGAAAAATCTGCATGTCCGGCTTACTGCTGCGATGTTCTTGGAGAGGGACAGCTTGTTGTCCATCACCACCCCGAGATTCTTGGCACAGGGTGATGATGTCACTAAGGTGTCCCCTAGGGAAATGGAAAAGTCAAGGAGGGGAGAGGATAGGGCAGGAATGAAGATTAGCTCCGTCTTTCCTGGGTTGAGCTTCAGATGGTGAGTGTCCATCCAGCTCTGGATGTCCCTCAGGCAAGCGGAGATGCGGGCAGGGACCTGTGTGTCCGATGGGGGGAAGGAGAGAAAGAGTTGCGTGTCGTCGGCATATGAGTGGTAGGACAAGCCATGGGCAGATATTACAGGGCCAAGGGATCTGGTGTATAATGAAAAGAGAAGGGGACCGAGGACTGAGTCCTGGGGAACTCCGGTGGCGAGGGGACGGGGTGGTGATACCTTACCCGCCCAGGCAACCTGGAAGGAACGGTCAGAGAGGTAAGACTCAATCCAGTCAAGGACTGAGCCGCAGATCCCTGTTGCTGCCAGGGAGGACAGGAGGATAGAATGCTCCACGGTGTCAAATGCAGCGGAGAGGTCTAGAAGAATAGGGACAGAGGAGAGGGAGGCTGCGCGTGCGGCATGGAGTGACTCACTGACCGAGAGGAGTGCAGTCTCGGTCGAGTGGCCAGGCCTGAAGCCAGACTGGTGGGGGTCAAGCAGGTTGTTCTGAGAGAAGAAAGCAGAGAGTTGGTTGGATGCAGCACGTTCAAGTGTTTTGGATAGGAAAGGGAGGAGAGATACCGGGCGGTAGTTCTGGATGACTGAAGGATCTAGTGTGGGTTTCTTCAGCAGCGGGGTGATGTGGGCCCTCTTGAAGGATGAGGGGAAACATCCAGAAGATAGGGAGGAGTTCACGAGGGAGGTGACAAAAGGGAGGATGTCTGGTGTGATTGCCTGGAGGAGAGATGAGGGGATAGGGTCGAGGGCGCAGGTGGTAGGGCGGTGAGTGAGCAGAAGCTGGGAAACTTCAGAGTCTGAGAGGAGAGCAAAAGTGGAGAGACAGGGGGCGAAGGGCGCAGTGGGGGCGGAGAGCGCGGAGGGCGCAGAGGGGGCAAAGGAGCTGCGGATGTCTGCGATCTTTCCATCAAAGAATGCTGCAAAGTCATCTGCAGTGAAGGAAGACTGGGGTGGAGGAGGTGGCACGCTGAGGAGAGAGGAGAAAATAGAGAAAAGTTGATGAGGGTTAGAAATGGAGTTATGAATTTTAGTTTGGTAGAATTTTGCCTTGGCGGCAGTGACAGCAGAAGAAAACTCTGTCAGGAGAGACTGATAGGCTGAGAGGTCAGATGGGTCCCTGGATTTGGCCCACTTCCTCTCAGCAGCGCGGAGGCTGGCCCTGGAGGTGCGTAGGATGTCAGACATCCATGGACTGGGAGGGGATGAACGTGCTGGCCTCGGGACAAGGGGGCATAGGGAGTCGAGTGCTGAGGAGAGAGATTTTTGCTTTGAAAATAATACTTAATACAAAACTGAAGCACTGGAATTCCCATTAACAAAAATGCAGTAACAGTGACAGTAGCAATTGTACAGTCAGAAGATTCGTGTATATTACTGAACTAAATAAGATATTATAAATGTATGCAACAGAGTATGAAAGACAAGTAATACAAGGGAATAACCCATAGAAATGGGTTTATCAGTAATTGCTGGTTTCATGTCAAGTTATGAGTACATCAGTCACTGAGCAATGTTCAAAATATGAGAGGATATATAATGAAATGTTTATCCTTAAAATGAAAACTATGAGCATAATACAGACGGGTGATAAATAAAGGAAAACCTCAAAAAATACGACCGGTATCTGCTAGACTGAATCGCAACCCAGATTTCAGTGCCTCATTTCAGTGCCACTTTAAAACACAATGCCTGATCTGCTGATTGAAATATCAAGTTTTTCACTGGTCCGGTGCTCCAAAATGGAAGTCGCAGACAACTGAAGCACAGCTCACCCATGCCCCCACCACTTTAGCCTTCACTAGCTAACGTTACACTCACTCTGTCGACCCAGCCAGTTACCGTTAGCGAGTTAGCTAACGCTAAACTTGGTCAAAATGACAAAAGCGAAAAGGTGTAAATTATAAGTATAAAGTTTTACAATTAAAATGAAAAAAAGTATACTGTTATATTTTATTGCCTTTGAAATAAAAAAGACATTCTTCAATGTCTGCATTTGTTCTATTTTAAAGGAGGTATTGGTTCAGGCACCGTTCAGGCACTGGTGCCCTTTTAAATGCATGCCTTGCGTGCCTGGCTGTTGTCTTTTGTGCTAACAATTATCAGTATTTTAATTTCTCACCCAATTTCTGTGAAGATTTGTCTCCCTCCATTTTGCTCTGAAAATAGTGTCAGTTCCTCATGCCTGGAAGAGAAAGGACATGGCTTATAGGGAAATACAATAGAAATAACCTTGCATCTTTTATGGTTGCAAATATCATCACACAGAATCAACTGCAGTGATGGGCAAAGTCTCAGCCACACCCAGAAGTTAGAACAGGTATCTCTAATTATATTGGATATTACAAAGGTTACAGCAAGAGGGTAATAAATAAGGATTACTGATTAACATTGTACATTGTTTCAATCTGAACACTTTCTTTCTACTACCGCAGAAAAAAAGTGAAGGAAACTAAATTGTATTTGATGTCACGTAAGTGTATTTTACGTGACATCAAGTTAAAACTATTCTAACCAAAATGTAGTGTTATTATTCAGCTGTTTGAAGTTCCTGTGCATCAGGACATAAGAGGCCTTAAGACCAAAAGTAGAACAAATAAAACCCAGTTTAGATCACAGTGAGAACACAGGACAAGATTGAATTATTATTATTATTATTATTATTATTATTATTATTATTATTATTATTATTATTATTATTATTGTGTAACAGAAGTAGTAATCGATAATACAGTATATTGCTAAGTCTGTTAATACAGTCAACCTGCCAGTCCTGGCTACTCTCCTTTCTTGCAGTCGAATCACCATTAAATAATTTCTGCATTCTGCAAATATTCTTCTCCCATCATTTGGCTTTTATAATCTTTTTAGTTTTACAAAGTCTCTGGTCCTCTAGTCCCATGACTCGTTGTGGGAAAATGTCCTGTGTTTTAACAACAGTAGCAATCAGAAACATAGTGAAAAAGAGATTTTAATCTCAATGAGACTTCCTGGTTAAATAAAGGTGAATAAATAAATAAATTAAGGAGGCACACATCTGAATTGGACATGGTTTTACTAGACACACTTATGCTAAATGTAAGACTAAATTGGTTTCAATCAACCTTATTCTTTCTGAAAATATCATTACTTTAGCTACTTACAGTACTTGATTTCTGTGAAGATTTGTCTCCCTCCACTTTGCTTTGATAATAGATTCAGTTCCTTGTGCCTGAAAGAGAGTCAACAAGTCTAAAGTCTAAAGAGCACTCAGTTATCTCAGCCACACCCTGAAATTACAACATGTATTTCTGCAGTGATATGGGATCTTAAAAAGTTACAGCAAAGGGCTGTAAATTTGTATGACTGATTAACAGGGTGCAGTTTCAAAGTGGACATTATTTTGTACTTCAGTAGAAGTTGGAAGCAAGCATGCAAAATAAAGGTATGTACATTATATTTAACCTTATTTTAAAGTTATATACATTTTTTAAATGTCAAAACTATGACACTTGAAATATGGAAATATGGTTTTATTATTCAGCTGTTTGGAATAGTCCCTGTGCACAAGAAACTTTATGACCAAAAGTAGATCAAATAAAACCCAATCTAGATCACAGTGAGAGCACAGAGGACAAGATCACTGTGAGTATTAAACAAATAAAACCAAGGATACAAATTCTGAAAAAGAAAGTTTTATTTTGCTTAGTTTTTTATTTTTATTTGATTGACCAAAGGCAGGTTTCAGACTTTGCAGGCAGTAATCCTTATGACTGCTCATACTTTTCTGTTATTGAAAGTAAATGTGTGATTGCCTCCTATCTGAGTCAGGTGATTGGTAAGTGGGAGAAGGTCTGGAAATGGGAGATGACTATGAGAATTGATGTGGCAGAGGGTGTGGATGTTGAAAATGCTGGTCTTTTTACCTTGAAAATAATATAAACTAACCACACTAAGGCATATCTGTGATGCACTGGCAATTTGTGCACTGTTTTTTTCTGTATTTGTCATTCTAAAATATGTTCAAGACACTTCTGGACTTGGCGGGGTGGGTATGACCGCAGAACAGTCGAGTGTTTGTTGCTAGCTAGCCAATGTAATAGCGCAGATACAGTGAAACAAAAAGACGAGCTGACAGGGCTCGTTCAAGAACTAGAGCTAAGCTTGGAATTACTTCTTTGGTGGCGTCACCTGAAGTTCAGGATGAAATCGATGCAGAGTTGGCTTGTTTTCTGTTGGACCTGTAAGTAGCTCTTTTTTTGACCAAAATCCGGTTTTCAAATTAATTGTACACAACTTGGCGGGGTGGGTATTAATTGTACACGTCTGGTTCACGGTCACAACCGAACAATGAAACCTCTGGTCCAAGTAATTGATGGGAAAATTTAACTGGTAGTTTCTTATGATTTTGCGTGTCTGTGACTCAGTCACGAACTTGAGGGTGAGTGGGCGGGGTTGAAGACAGAGGAGGAGACTTCTTTGATTTTAAACAGGGCCACAGCAAGACAAAAAAATCCTGCATAGTATGTCTGTAATTATGGTCATACTGCATCTACAGTGGTTTAGGGTTTCATTTGACAGACTGCAAGGTTCTGCTGACCAGTGGGAAATACTTGCAGGGGTCTAACAGTAGGGCACAGCAGAGTGTTAGTTTTCCTCAATAGCTCTTCCATTATTCAGCACTAATGTCTACAGAGTTGACGTCATGCTGCGTTGCATTTCGGGGTGACTTGTCATCTCTAGAGGAACGCTTTGCTCTGTGATTTGGAGATATCATTCACATTCGGAAAAAACAATGCCATTATGTTTTTGTTTGCTTTCACGAGACAGTCTGTTCTGCATTAAATTAGTTATATTTTTTAACAACCAAGTCCCCCATGTAGAGAAATAGTTTGTAGCAAGATTTGACAAGTAAGACATGAGTCACGGGCAAATTATAAATTCAGAATTAAAAACAATTTTACTGTACACTTATGGCCGGCAAATATCCTAAGTGAAACTAACATGGATGATATTATAGACTATGCTCAAACCTATCTGACTTTTGTTATTTGTTTCACAATCTGAACACAGAGTTCTATGAATAACCATTTATAAATGTAAATTTGACTCAAATCCACACAAAAATGTTATGGGTGACAAGAATAGCCTATCCCTATTTACAGCCTGTCAGTATAATGTATTTTTTGGCCCTTTCCCATTAAAATCAGAAAATCGATCATTTGACCGCATGCTGCTGTTCTAGGTCGCTAGTCCTGTGTGTCCCATGGCCCAAGTGTTAACAGTCAGCTATGGATTTGAGTGCTCACATTTGCCACCTGGTGGTGGCTGTGTGAACAACAAGTAGTTCCTGTGGAAAAACACAAAAAAATACACTATATGGCTAAAAGTATGTGGGCACCCCTTCTAATTAGGGGGTTCAGCTAATTCAGCTACAGTTGCAAAATAATGCAAACTCTTTCTTTTTAGGGGTTACCAGTGTGGCAGGAGCCATGTCCTCCCTGAGGCTCGTGCTTGTGGGAAAGACGGGGTCTGGGAAAAGCTCAGCAGGAAACACCATCCTCGGAACAGAAGAATTTAAAGCAGGTTTAAGTTTCACAGCTGTAACACCTGATTGTCAGAGAATAGAGGGAGACGTAGATGGTAGGAGAGTAACGGTGGTTGACACGCCAGGTGTGACTGACTTAAAGGTTTCTAAGGTGGATGCAGAAAGCAGGGTGGCCGAAAGTTTCTCCATGTGCGACCCAGGACCTCATGCATTCCTGCTGGTGCTAAACCTGTGCAGTTTCACACCAGAGGAGAAACAAGCAGCAGAGGTGATTCAAGGAGTGTTTGGTGAGGCTGCTTTTGAGCATACAATGCTCCTCTTTACCCATGGAGATCAACTGGAGAACCCTGGTGATATAGAGACCTTATTATCAGGCTGTGAGGAGCTCACATGTCTTCTTGATAAAGTAAATTGGAGGTATCATGTGTTTAATAATAAAAATAATGATCGTACTCAAGTAATTGAACTCCTGAATAAGATTGATAAAATGGTGGGTGAGCGAGGACACTACACCAGTGAGCTGTTCCAGAAGGCAGAAGAGAAGAGAAAAGAGGAACAGGAGGAGGAGCGCTTGAGGAGAGAAGAGGAAGAACTCAGAAAAGGTTGAGTATTTTGTAAATAACAGTTCACAAAGTGCAGGGTTAGTAAAATACAAAAATTAATTCAATGTACACGTATTACAGGTCACACATTTATACTGTCACCTGCAGATTTGCAGATTCCCAGAACATTTGTTTTGTCAGAAGAAGGTTGAGTATTTTGTAAATAACAGTTCACAAAGTGCAGGGTTTGTATATACTTCACATATAATACAAACATTAATTTAATGTATACTCATTTCAGGTCACAAAACACATTTCACTGTCACCTGCAGAATTGCACATTCCCAGAATATTTTTGGTCAGAAGACCTTAAAACATATGCATACAATATACTTTGCTGACAGCTGACATTGCTTTTGCTCTTAAACTCATGCTTATATTTTACATACTGTATATGAAACTATAAAACCTGCCTGAGGAGTTGTAGATAAAAAAAGTCGGACAAAGACATGCAGTGCCCCTTTGTATGCCAAGCCATTTAAACTTTTTTCAACTTGTTTTGATATTAAGAATTACATTTGAACTATTTATAATTCAAGCATTTATTTTAGTTCATTCATCCAATTGATTTCAATGGAATTTTACATTTTTGATATCAGTAACTGAATTTTAACTAGTCAAAATTCTTAATTTCAAGAATTGAATTTCAGCTAGTTAAAATTTTTATTATAAATAGCAAGAATTTAATTTTACTAGTTAAAGTAGGAATTCTTGATATCATGAATTGTATTTTAACTAGTTAAAGTAGAATTTTTATTTTATTTTAACTCATTTTAAATTCAATTCCTGATATTAAGAATTCCGGTAAATTACAAGCTGGTGATTAGTACACATTGGCAATATAGAGAATGGATAGTATGAGCAAGACCAGTTTTCATTGGGAAACAAAGAATTTAGCTGGTCATGTATGGGTGTGGACAAAAATTCTTCTTTGATATCAAAAACAAGTTTAATAAAAGCTTAAATGGCTTGCCATATCCTTGTAAAATCAGCAATTTAAAAGCAAGGGAAAATTTAGCATTAGTGGGTGGAAAAAGAAAGTATGGACAAAACTGTAACATTTGCTTATTGATCATTTACTCTTTGTACCACTTCATTCTGCAATCACCCTTTAATTATTTAAGAACATACAATAATAATAATTAGAACAGCAGTAGCATCTGTTGGAAGAAAGTTGTGAGTTTGTCAGAAGCCCATTTTTAAATGATGATGCAGGAAGTAATTAGCCTAAATAAAACTGTACTGTAAAGGTTGTGACTATATTTTGTTTGCTAGCTAATACGTTTCAAGAATTAAGTGAAGTTTTCATGAAGTGCAAGAAATTATGTTTATGCATTTCAACCACAACACTGCAAGAAATAAATAACTAAATAATACTTTTTGTGTGTATTGTGCTTATAAAATTAGCAAAATGCAACTTTATCCTAACCAGATACTATTTATCATCTGAAAATCTGCGAGTGCTGTCAGCCTCAGTTGTGAATGCCATGACATGTTTGATTCCCTGTTGGATATTAGACATTAATTGTTTTGTTTTGTTTCCTTTTGGACAGTAGAAAGTTATCTCTCAGCTTTGTTTTCTTCTCTACTGAACTAACAATGATTTCGTTGTCACATATAATGTGAGAGGTTCTTCAACATTAAAGTGTCTACTCAGTCTAGGTGTTTCCTATCATTGAAAGCAAAATAATACTGGGTCAATACTAAATAAGGTGTCTTAGAAGTGGACCTTTTTGAAAAGCAGGCCCAAGTTTGTGGGAAGAGAGTACACTAATACAAAATCCTTATTTTACAGAATGGATGAGACCGTGGGAAGACAAGCAGAAACCGAGAAAGAAGATCTCTAATGCCCTTGTATTTTTTGGAGTAGGGTTAACTGCATTCATGATCATGATCAAATACATGCCATGGCAGAGTGAACAGTTTCAGATTTACTGGTCTAGGCTTTTCCCAATTTCTTGGTGCTGTCGATTTTTTGCTACTTAGTATATGTGTCATGGTTCTGTGTTTCTGTTTCTGCTTTTCCTTTTTTGTGCTGCCAGATGGCGGCACTTCAGTTTTGTAGTTCTGTTCGTTTTTCCCTCATTGCTTTTCCCTGTGTTTAATTGTATTATTGTTTTCAATTACTCAATCATTGTTTTTGTTCGTGTCTCGTTTTCCCTTCCTTCTCTGGTTTGATTGTGTTTTGAGTTCACCTGTGTCTTGTTATCTTCGTGTCTATTTAAGTTCTTTGTTTCCCTGACTCAGGTGCTGGTTCCTTGTGTTTGTGTTCCGCCTGCCTGTGTTCCGTCTGCTTGTGTATATGCCTGTGTGTTCCGCCTGCCCGTATACTGACCTGCCTGTGAGTAAAACACAGGCAGGTCAGTTATGAAAATTATATAAAATTTTATGACTTGACACATACAGTTCACTAAGTGCTGAATGTTTACATTCAATTGTCAATGTATGTGGTTTAAATGTAAGAGGGTATGGACAGCAGCTTCAGTAATCAAGTGCATTAAGGGATTAAACAACCTCTATTTATGTTTAACTGGCCCTCATGGTAAGTCTTGGAATGGACTCCTGTTACGTCCCTCCGCCTCAGGTGGGGGCGCTGGCTGTTTGGACACGTGTGTGTCTTGTTACAGTTAATTGAGAGCACCTGTGGCGGTGCCCTTTTAAGAAGCCTGGAGTCGGCTTCTCAGGAGATGGGAGCTTTTTCTCCTCGCCATTGGACCACAGCCGGGTCTTGATTTTATCTTGTGTTTTGCAGCTATTTTAGTATTCCTTATGTGTAATTAAATAGAGTTATTGGTTATTTTGGGAAACCTTGGTTTTGGCTTCGTTATGTTTGCGGGAGCTTGAGAGCAACCGTAACAACTCCGTAACCTACACTTATATATAATTGGAAGTTCTCCATATGGCGACTGCATGGATCTCATAGGCTGGACTAACAGCTCTTTGTCTCTGAAAACTATTTAAACTCATGTATTGGACCTAATATTTTGAAGACTATACTTGCACCTCTTCTCAGCCAGTTGTTTTATTAAACCATCAAAAGGAGTTCCTGACTCTGTCGTTAGTTATCTTTTTCTTCAACAGCCTAATTTTTGTTAAGAAATTCCTACAATGCACTCGTATTGCCTTGCTCAAGCATCCTTCAGGAGCCTGCTAGCTCCTACCTCTTTCAAGGGGCATTTCACAAATGGGAATGTTCTTAAAGATGGTGGAACTGAATGGATTTTAGGGTCAGTCAAGGACCTGTTTTTGTTTGCAAAAACCAGAATTCAAACTACAGGATTTGAGGTTATAAACACAGTGTATGGTACTGTACTGGATTTCTCTCAGAGTAGCCTTCTATGATTGCTACCAATTAAGCATGACTGTTTCCCGATATCGTTCTAAAAAAAGTTATTGCAGCTTAACTTCTGACTGTGAAGAAGATTGCTGATTTGCAGGAGATGTCCGACCTCACGTGTATGAGAGCTGATTAGGGTTGCCACCTCAGTCCTGTAAAAATCCTGGGCACCCCATTAATATTGGGGGGTGGTGGAAGCAATTCTGGACCCAAAAAATGTTATTTGCACCCTGTGAATACTGCACAATTAAAATGTCTTTCAAAAAATAAAGAACATTTAAAACCTAAATTGTGTGGCCCATGAATGGCTGTGGCCCTAAATGACCACATAGACCATTTACGCCAGCAGCTGGCTCTGCATGAAACGTACCCTTATGACTGTTTAGGCCATATTTGGAGGGGGAAATTGTTTCATAACAGCATGACCACCACTGAAAATGATCATTTAGATGCTTCTTCTATTTTGTTTTAATCTAGCCTATTATTTCCCTATTGTATTTATGTAGTAGAATTTTACATAGCCTAAGCAAGGCCCATGACATATTTTATTGAGCCAATGGTTCATAATATCAGGAAGAGGCCCCATACAACTCCACATGAATTAATCAATGTCTTGTTGAATCTCTTGTTGATTCTCTGTTTGTCTTCCACTGCTGACTGAAAACAGTCAGCTCACCTAATGCTGAACTGTTTATCATGGCTTTACTAGCCCCACCCATACTAAATCTGAAACTAGATTGTTTTCACTCAACATCTCTCCTTAAGTCTACCTCAAAAAACTTCTAGAAGGGCTTTCTTCTTAATGAACACAGGTTGGTGAGTTCAGAAATAACTAAAAGTGAGAAACACCTATCTGTTTTGTGAAGAAGAATGCTAACGCTCACATTTATTGCAAGTCAAAGTTAAGAACAAGTATTCACTGAACCCAGCCCATGAGAAACTAAATGGCTATTGTCTTTTCTACTACTAAATATCATCACTTTAGCTTCTCCTGACTTGTGGAAGTTTTGCCTCCCTCCATTTTGCTTTGATAAAAAGTTGAGTTCCTTGTGCCTGAAAGAGAGTCAACAACAGTCTAAAGTGCACTCAGTCATCTCAGCCACACCCTGAAATTACAACATGTATTTCTGTAATGATATCGGATCATAAAATGTTACAGTAAAGGGCTATAAATTTTTAATTAAATTTTGTGTGTTTTTTTTCTTTGTTTGGCCAAAGGCAGGTTTCAGACTGTATTGGCAGTAACCTTTATTGGTAGTTGCAATATTCAGGAAAATTTTTGACATATGTAACACGATCTGAAATCCTTCACTGTGACAAATATGCAATAATAGAGGAAATCAGGGAGGGGGAAAAAACTTTTTCATGACACTGTATCACAGTCCATGAAATAAAAATAGAACTCTGGCCACAACCAACATACATTAGGAGAAAAATAAGGGAAGCATTTGAATAAAAGAACACCTTTCCAACCGTTAAGGATTCGGGGTGGAGTTATTATTTCTTAGAATCAACCATGAATTACTTAAGAGCAAAGAATTATGGCTCTGCAATTGCCTTCACAGACCCCAGACTTAAATATTATAGAAAATTTGTTTTGAGATCTTAAACATGCAATGCATGCAAGAAGACCTTGTAATATTTCTGAAATAAGGGATTTTTTTTATTTGCCACATACACTGTTTAATTTTTTCAGTCTGTTAAATTCAGCAAATAAAAGTTATTGTGCATTGAAACGTACTAACATAACACAACATAATGAGGAGAACAGGCCATTCAGCCCAACAATGCTCACCATTTTCCTGACTAAATTAATGCTCTGATTAACTACAGACTGATAGTACCTAACACTGTATCAAGCCTAGTCTTGAAAATCCACAGTAGTAGAGGAGTTTCTTGTACTGTAGTTTAAGTTTTAATGTAATACATTTCAAAAAGCTGATACTGTACATAATCAGTTAAATCAGGGAGCGTCTTTGTTTGAAGTTGTGGTGTTTTTATTTTTGCGTGACGTGTTTGGATAGTACGAGAACCTGCAACAGAGTCTAAAAGCATGTGTTTAATGCCAAAAACATCAGAGTTGGCAACTGACTTCTCTCTTGAAGTACCCTGGGTGGTTTACGGTCTGCTTGACCATCTTGCTTCTTCTCTGAACATTTTGCTTTAAACAGTCATCAAACTGGATTTTCTTTTTTTAACCATTATCCTGTAACAAAATTGACAAATGAAGCGAAAATGAGCAAAGTTCACCCAAGAAACAAAAGAGGAGTCATGTGGAAAATGTTTATTAGGGTCTTAGACAGCAGGTTTTACATGGCAGACTGTTATACATTAGTTTGAATGATAATAGAGGTACCAGATCCATACAAATATTTCCACACAGGGTTCTGAGATTCACGGGATCCTGTTCCAGCAGGATCCGGCAAGCATTAACCACTGACTGCAGTCTCCCATATTGAATTTCTTGTACCCTGTAAATTTTTGGTGATGAGCTACTGTGGTTGGGGTAGGTTTATCTCATTAATGTTAATAATTAGTCCTTAGCAACAGACCGTTCAGTCAGGTATGATATTGTAGCAGACTTTACCTGCAATTAAACAGGAGTCAGTGTAGCATGTAAAGACAGGTGACCTACTGACAGAAAGTCTGATCCAGATCAAGTCTTATGAACTGTAAATAGCATGGCTGTTTAGCAGAGGAAATTGCCAACATTGCAACCAATGTAACTGCAGCTAACTTGCAACAATTATTGCTAGCTTTTACATTCAAGCAAAATTAGCTCAGCATATATGTATATGATGCCACACTTGCCTAATGCCAACTTACTGTCTGATTTTTAAGGATTTTTATCTTCTATTACATTGTACTATGACAGGATTGTCATTTGTGGTGATTTTGATATCCACATTGATAACTCTTCTAATGGCTTTGCCAGTAAATGTGTACATATTATAGAATATTTTCATTTTTAATGAAACCAAGAGGTGGGACCATATTTCCACTTTTGTAACCACTCTTCATTGGATGCTGTATTGTTTTAGAATTGGTTAAAAAAAATGACTCATTGCTTTTAAAAGCACTACATGGTCTGGCCCCTAGCTATATCTCTGACCTTGTAACCTCATATATAACAATGTGGAGTCTGGTGCTCAGGAAGAGCCCTCTTGGCTGTTCTGTAATCTTGAAAAAGAGGTCTAAGGGTTAACAGACTGTTAGGGCCCCCATGCTCTGGAACAGCCAGCTTGAGGATATCAGACTGGCAAACTCTGTGTCCTCTTTTAAATCGCCTCTTAAAATTAACTTTTATCGGAAAGTATTCATTTAGTGTTTGACTCGTTTATTTTTTGTTCTTGTTTCATGCTGTTTATAGATCATTTTTAATTTTCTTTTGATATTAATTTCTCTTTTTTATTTCTATTATATTATCTGATTATTATTTTTATTTTATAAATGTCTTCAAAAGTGCTATACAAAAAGATTATTATTATTAGATTTGCTAGACAGTTGTCTAATGCCTAGCTAGCTGGCGAACAGCAGCATATTTCTAGCTTACTATTTAGCTTTCTAGCTACACATCAGTTCATAGTTGATGTTGTTATTATGATGCAAAAGGCTAAATGTATCCAGAGCAACTGCAAGCGTCATGGGACACTGTAATGTACTTGCTGAAGAGAAAATTAAATGTAGAAACAAAAACAAATCTATATCTCTTCTTTTGATATAAAAGGTTATGATAATTAGTTGGAATATTTTTGATCATTTACCTTTTTTTTGTAACATGCTTACTCTTAGTTCACTGAACTGTGATGTATGATTGTTTAATGCATAAAAAAATGTAATCTATGTATATGCTGATACATAAATTAAATTTGCATTACTCTAAACATTCTTTTCATTAATTTGCAGATTACCGTATAGACAGTCTGCTTGTATAATATTCAATGTGCAGCTTGCACAGAGACTTCTGCTGTATGATATATATATATATATATATATATATATATATATATATATATATATATATATATATATATATATATAAAATGTCAGCAAGGTGAGGATTAATTGAAATATGTGAAATAATGTGAAATATTACTCTCATTGACGTCCGGCACTCTGAATCCCAAACACAAGTGCATCAACAGTCAATACCTCACTTACCCAACATGTAAATTTATTTGATTTAATTTGGTAATTATTATCAAAGATATGAATTATCAATCAAATTGCCAAATTCATTGATAGGCAGAGCAAACTTTTTGGATCAACCTTTATCAAAATGAATAACTAACAACCAGACGAAAATTAAGACATTGATTATTTTGCAACAAATATTCACGTCTTATCTAAACATTTTACCTTAAAACAATTAACAAAGATTACAGAAGACATGGACAGTCACACAAGAAATGAATGAAAGAAGATACCAACCCACAGCTTATTGTCCCAAAGTAATCCAAAATTCAGAAACCAAAAGACAGCAGGATATTACAAAAGACCAGAGGTGAATGTTGGCCAGACATAGATGCCCACTTTCAACAGTTACAAAAACTACTTCCTTCCAAGTTGCCCGTAAACTAACTGACCTAACTCAAGGAAAGCTGCATATTTTAACTAGTGAAAAAGAGGAGGGGGCAGGGGGATGGTCTCCCCCTCTGACACACACACACACACACACACACACACCTCAGATGTAACTCCCCAGTTCCGGTCTGATCTCCAGGCTATGCTGGCCGAGCACTTTGAAGCTTCCTATGGCTGAGAATAGCCAAATGGCGAATTACAATTGTCTGGCAATATATATATACACACTACATGGCCAAAAGTATGTGGATACCTGACATCCAACATCTCATCCAAAAATATGGGCATTAATATTGAGTTGGTCCACCCTTTGCTGCTATAATAACCTCCACTCCTCTGGGAAGGTTTTATACTAGATGTTGGACCATTGCTGTTTTTTTTCTCTTGACTTTCAAATGGCATATTTGTGATCTTGCACCTTATGATCGTGGCTGTGGAGAGGGAGGGAGCATGTTCCAGAGTTTGACAGAGACCAGACACCAGGAGTGGGATTTCAGGGGGGTTAGTTTATTAGTTTAAAGACTTGCGGAAGATGTGTGGAGCAGAAAAGGAGTGTGTTGGTGGTGGTGGTGGGGGGGGGGGCGGTCAGTAAGGTAGGCCAGAGTTAAACCATAGAGTGCACTGTAGGCTAGCAGGAAATGTGTCATACTTCATTTGACATGAAAATATGGAACTGGAAATAAAATAAACTGAAGTGGACCTGAACAAAAAAAACACCACCAACATGTTTAATGTGCTAACTGATGCGCAAGAAATATTTGCAGGTTTGTTTATTGCTAAACTGGTGAAACCAGAGAATTATCTGCAGTTTCTGCAGGCGAGTCTATAGACTGTAATTCAGCTCTCTAGCAGCCTCCACATATGCCCCTGCTGACAAATCATTAAAAATCAGTTCCTACCTGAATCTCATTGATTATCATCGAATCATTTATTCTAATTGAACTGTAACCAGTGACTTGAAAGAATTGAGGAAATATTGCGTAGCACTGCTTTGGAATACATCGTATTGAATTTGGGTGAGGCAAGATAGCCTATATTGTTTGTAGTACCGTAACTTGGCGTCATTTTGATATCAATACTTTTAATGGCAGGCCTGGATTTTGGCAGTCTGAATGAATGAGTTATAGACGGTGTATGTCTTGTATGTGTGAGTAACTTGGCATTTTTGTACATTGAAAACGTGTTTTTTTATGAGATATCATTTCTTTTTGCAAAGCTTTTTATTATGAGAGTGAGAAATGCGAAGTGACCCTGTAAGAAACAGTTGTGGATTATGGCTATCCTTGTGTGAATTTGTACAGTCTGATGACGTGTACCGTTTAGCAGTTTCGGTTTGCTATATATGTAAAACAGTGGCTGTGACAAAGGGTGCGGTGGCGTAAGCGTAAACGCATCAGAAACGCAGGTGAAATATGGCCAGTGTATGTACTCACGGATTTGACGGCCATCCAACGAGCCTTGATTGACAAAAGAATCAGCAAGCCTGTAGAATTAGAGCTCCCTAGGTCGCAACTTGTGTACCCTTCTGGCCTGCTCCATTGTCTGTTGTTTCTTGGAGATGTACTTTTAGTGTTTGTAAGGTTTATAAGGCATTTTGATAGGCTTATCTGCAGGTAGGAATCCTCTTCGCTGTTTTGCTAAGCTAGAACCGGAAAGCTTGATAGTGGAGAATAGGAGCAGACGCATATGTCCTAGCAGGCTTTGCATATGAGAAAATAACAACAGAGTGAGAGGAATTAGGAGAAATGATGAAATTGCGTAGTTGAAACAATATGTTTTTAGCAGAATGGGCATGTAGGTGAAGGTTGACATGATCACAGACTATAGTGCGAAGTAAATGAAGTGACCATGAGCGAGCTTAGTTTCCTTATCGAATGGTATATATAACAGTCTATATAAAGCAGTAGTTGTTGAAGGGGAGGGTTAAGTAATGTGTGAAATCTATTGCACTGGTGTACTTTTGTCATGTTCAGTACTAGTAGTTATAATTATGAGTGAGTCATGATTTTAAATGTAATGTTTTAATGGGGAGTTGCAAAACGTACATACGTAGTAATTGTTTGTATGTGGCTAGATAGAGAACAGGGCGAGGTAACATGAATGTAGAAACGTGGCGTTTGCTGATAAGAAAGTTTTGTACGGTAGCTAAGTGAAGAAATATAGTTAGTAGAAATGGCACAGTGGTGAACTGGTGTAACTTTTTAATAAAAGGAATACATTTGCCGTCATGAAATGCATATGGGTGGCCGTGAGTGAGTTTTGGTAAAGCAAATATAAGCGTAAGAAAACGTTAGTGTAAAAGAGGAAATTATCTGCCTAGACGGCAGGAAAAATAAGAATGAGAAGAAGAAGAAGAAGGAGAAGAAGGAGAAAACGCAAAATACCCTTAGTTTGGGGCTTTATTGTGTGGACATGTGAAGTTGTTTATGAAATCTATCTGTTGAAACGGGGTCAGAATGTACAGAATTTGATGTTTTTAAGGGCTGAGTGTCTGTGGCTGTTGTGGTTATTTCTGTGGGGAACCCTGAAAAGTGCCAAACTCTCGGTGCTGTATAGGTATGGGGCATGCCCCCGCCAAGGCGTAACTTGGCGGGATGGCATACCTGCCATCCCAATAAATATTAAAGTGTGGGTGTGAATTATCTTTGTTGTAATTGTAATCTTTACTGTACTTTAGAACTGAAAAAGCACCACCAGGTGGAGGACGTGGCCGTCTTCTCTCTGCCCAGCAGGAGAGGGCACTAGTAGACATGGCAGTTCAAAGAAATGACATACGGATCAAGGAAATCCAAAAAAACATTCTGGCAGATAACGGAATCTTCCAAAACATCCACTCAATCAGCCTAACAACAATTGGGCGAATTTTGAAAAAGTACCAAATCACAAGGAAACAAATTTACTTGGTGCCTTTCCAAAGGAATGAAGATAGAGTGAAGGCTTTGAGGGTGGAATATGTTCAGGTATGTGTATAGCAAGTTTATTGATATTTGGAAAGTGCTACAATATGGTGCATAGAAATAACCTTGTTTTGCATATTGTACATACAGTAAAGCATTGGTCTATTTTTATCTTGGTAATGCTCATGTGTTTTATATTTCAGAGCGTGATGGACATTGATGCTGGAGCAGAGCAGCATGAGATCATATACATGGATGAAGCGCCGGCATCGGGGCTGGAATGTAATTGGGCAGAGGGCCGCTGTTGATGTTCAGGGACAGCGTGGAACCAACATCTCAACGTGTGCTGCCATTTCCCGCAATGCAGTTAAGGCTTGTGACTCTCTGCTGGGGGCATACAACTCTGTGTGCCTAATACATTTCCTGGATGGGCTGTACGACCGTCTCGTACAGCCAAATGCTCAGATGGTGTTCATCATTGTTTGGGACAATGTAAACTTCCATCGTGCATTGGCTGTACGAGACTGGTTTACAGCCCATCCAGAGTTCCGATCAAAATTCCTTCCACCTTACTCCCCCTTTCTGAACCCCATCGAGGAGTTTTTCTCGGCCTGGAGGTGGAAAGTATACGATAGGCGTCCATATGAGCAGGCAACGCTCCTTCAGGCCATGGATGAGGCATGTGATGACATTACAGCCCAGCAGTGTCAGGGGTGGATAAGGCACTCTAAAATATTTTACCAGCGCTGTCTTGCCAACGAAGACATCAGACGCGACGTCGACGAAATTCTGTGGCAAATGCAGCGAAGAGGCAAAATGCTTCTTAAGCACCGAAAAGCAGTTTTTTTTTTGCTTTACAGTAAAGTTTGTTGTTACTGTAACTGTTTTTGCTTTTACTGTTGTTTTTGTTTTTACTATATAATACAGTTTAGTTTACAGTACTGCATTACTGTATGATTTTTCTTTAATGATTAAACTTCATATAATCTAATCTAATATTTTGTTTGTTTTTCATAAAAATACAAGTGCTATACTGCAGTCTATCACAGGGGATGCTTGCTGAACATAATTTCAAGTACTTATGAGGAAATGACCATTGCATAGTCTTTTTTGCTAACAAGTATTTTGTGTTTGACCACATTATTTGATAATGGCCGTTGTATTTGAAAATGCACCAATAATTAAACTTCAACGATGAACACATCCACTGTTCTGACACTATGATAAACTTTAGCAGGAAATACAATCTAATTTAGTTCAGTTGTTTCTATTGTGCATGCTATATATGATTTTGAGCCCAAGATTAGAAGTATAGCATTTTGCATTATGACCAAAGAACACTTTCAAACTCTTTTTTTTATCAGAAGGATTTTGTGTTTGGCAGCATTATTTGATGATGTCTATTGTATATTGAAAATGCAGCAATGATTTAACTTCATTGTTTGAAATATCTAATGTTCTGGTGTTGTGATAAACATTGACACTGGTATTTTTATTTTTCATGCTATATTACATTTTGAGCAGTATAGCATTCTGTGTTAAGAGTTTTGCACATTGAAACTCTGTTGTGCAAAATGAGTCAAAGCAATCGCAAAAAACTGTAATGGCTACCGTCAGTTGTCACTTGCCATCAGCTCTTGTCTAAATAGTTTTGTTGCTCTGGAGAAGAGAATTTGCTACATGGCCAAATGTAAAGAAGTTTTTTAAAATTCATGGGCAAAGCCATGCACAACCAGATTTCCATGGCCAGGTCTGTTGTCTGGTTTCAATAAACATTTTTCCTTACTAAATGCATGCCTGGCTATTGTCTTTTGGTGCTATCAAACGTCATTACTTTATCTCCCCATCTGCCTCCATGTTTGCTTCAATAATAAGTTCAGTTCCTCATGCCTGAAAGGCATAGACAATGATTCACAGGGCAAAGTAAAATGAAAACTATACTTTCGTTTAAGGTGGCAAACTTATCTATCATGACACAGACTCAATGGCAGCAAGTCTGAAGAGCAGTCAAGCACCTCAGCCACACCCAGACATTCCAACAGGTATCTCTGCAGTGATATGGGATCTTTAAAAGGTTACAGCAAGGGGGTATAAGTATGGATGACTGATTAAAAGTAAGCGGTTTCAATTTCAATGTTCTTTGTTTTTAACATTTTTTTAATTTCGGTGAAGCAAGACAGTTTTTCTTTATTCAAGTTTCTGCAGAAAATAGAAGGACACCAGGAAACAGAGTGCCACAACACAAAAACAGCTGGTGTTCGCTATACACTCTGAATCCTGGTTGGTACAGTCGGCTCAGAAACACATAACATTTACACCGAAAACACAACAAACAACACAAACACAACAAGCTGCTGCACAGGTTGCCACAGAGCAGCACCACACAAACATATGTAAACATATGAATACATAAACAAATAAAACATTGTGGTCCTTCAAAGATGACAAGGACCAGACAATTGGGCCTAGAGCATTGGGGATTGTCCATTTCTTTGGCTGGACCGCAACAGCGGGGCCAGCCCTACAAATGTGAATGTCTGTGACTGATTGACTGAGCGACCGAGTGACTGAGTGATGAAGTTACACCATTGGTCAGCCGGATCACGTGTGTTAGGTCCAGCCATATACTAGGTTTTAACCTGGTCTTGTTTAAATCACTACATCACTGATCGGTGTAAAGAATATGGAATCTCAGCTGAAAGCCAACCTGTTTGGCTACATTGCTAGTCTCCCACCATCCCCACCAACTGCCCCCCAACCCCCCCCCCCCCCAAAATCAATACCATTGCGCAGTGTCCTAGTCCCACGCCAGTGTGACGCCCCTGGGAGGGAGATGCGACAGTGCTGGGGAACACCGTTGGTTTCTGCATGGAGAGAGAGAGCGTGCACCCACACAAACACAAACTAAAATAAACGCCATCTTCGCCCTTCCTCCCTTATTATTATTATTATTATTATTATTATTATCTGTCTTCCACTGCCGACTGAAAACAGTAAAAATCACTCCCCTTAAATAAATTATGTATTAATGGCTACCGTCAGTTGTCACTTGCCATCAGCTCTTGTCTAAATAGTTTTGTTGCTCTGGAGAAGAGAATTTGCTACATGGCCAGATGTAAAGAAGTTTTTAAAATTCATGGGCAAAGCCATACACAACCAGTTTTCCATGGCCAGGTCTTTGATCTGGTTTCAATCAACATTTTTCCTTACTAAATGCATGCCTGGCTATTGTCTTTTGGTAATATCAAATGTCATTACTTTATCTCCCCATCTGCTTTCTGATTAGATTTGTCTGCCTCCATGTTTGCTTCAATAATAAGTTCAGTTCCTCATGCCTGAAAGGCATAGACAATGATTCACAGGGCAAAGTAAAATGAAAACTATACTTTCGTTTAAGGTGGCAAACTTATCTATCATGACACAGACTCAATGGCAGCAAGTCTGAAGAGCAGTCAAGCACCTCAGCCACACCCAGACATTCCAACAGGTATCTCTGCAGCGACAAGGGACATGTTTGCTTCAATAATAAGTTCAGTTCCTCATGCCTGGCTCACAGGGCAAGAAAGGGCAAAAGAGGAGAACTATTACTTTCTTTTGAGGTGGCAAACTTATCTATCGTGACACAGAGTCAACGAAAATAAAATCCAAAGAACATTCAAACACCTCATCTGTACCCAGGCATTCCAACAGGTATCTCTGTAGTGATTTGGGATGAAGGTTTTAGCAGGGGGTATAAGTTTGGATGACTCGATTTCACTTTATTTTTTCTTATTTCTCAGCCTCGTAATGGCTTCGTTGACTTTCATTGACACAACTCTGGTCCTCATGCTGACAAACGGCAAGAACAGACTGCAAAGGCAATCAAAAGCCCAGAATCAAGACAAGATTCTGAAAACTCTCTTTTACTTGCACTAAGGAAGCAAAGGAACACACCTGACTAATCAGAAACACCTGTGTAGCCATTTGTCACAAACATTAGGATGCACTGTTTGATCACATGTGAAATGTTTGATAAAATATTTAGATATTAATATTAAGTATTTAAATTAATATGTAAGCACATTTTTTTGGTTTGGTGCTGAATGGATCTGCTTCAGGTACTACAGTGCACACACAAGTTTCCACTACCCTATCTAACAGGGAGAAAGATACATCATACAAGATACAAGATACATAACAGGGAGAAAGATACATTCTCCCTACTAAACAGGAGAAATGTTATTTGGACAAAACTATGAAGAATAAGGAGAGGACTTTTTGTAAAAAGCAAGTCCAAATTCGAGGTAACAGGGCACACTAACTGAGCTCACTCATTTTACAGAATGGAATGAGAAGCCAGAATTGAGGATATTACTGATCGGGAATACTACAGAAAGTAACAGAATTGCAAGCAATATCATCCTGCCACAGACACTTCAGCGTTCAGAAACAAGTGGCTGTCAGAAAATAAATGAAGAAGTGCTTGGGAGGAGAGTAAGTGTTTCGTACAATGTCTGTACGAAATTTACCCTTTGCTAATTCCCATTTATGTCCCCTCGTTCTACTAACAACTCAACCTGAAAAACCTCTTGTAGTTCACTTTGTTGACCCCCTTTATGAATTTAAAAGCCTCAATTAATCACCCATGAGTCTCATTTTACTAAGCTAGAAGAGAGAAAGACATACTGAAATATGTCACATTTAAGTTTGTTCCCTGTAGACATTGCCTGGAATTCTATTCACTCATAGGGGGAAATTACCCCTTGTTGAATCTCTGTTTGTCTTCCACTGCTGACTGAAAACAGTCAGCTCACCTAACGCCAAACTGTTTATCATGGCTTTACTAGCCCCACCCGTACTAAATGTGAAACTAGATTGGTTTCAATCAACATTTTCCTTAACTTTAACTCGAAAATAATTCTGGAAAGGTTTTCTTCTTAATGAGCACAGGTTGGTTAATTCAGCAATGACTAAAAGTAAAGACTGTTCTTGTGAATAAAAATGTTAAGACACATTTAAGGATATCACACAGGGATATAGGAAACTAAATATTTGCCTGCCTATTGTCTTTTAGTACTACCAAAGATCATCAATTAAGAGAATAGACAGTCAGACCCAAATCACAGTTTAATATGCTTAATAAAGGGGTGATGCTAGTGGCAGTGGGAGTGGCTATGAAAGTGGGTGTGGCTATAAGAGCAGGTGGGCCAGTGGGAGTGGCTATGAGAGCAGGTGTGGCAGTGATGACAAAAATTAAAACAATGACACTCTTTCTTTTAGGTGTTACCTGTACAGCAGGAGCCATGTCGTCCCTGAGGCTCATGCTTGTGGGAAAGACGGGGTCTGGGAAAAGCTCAGCAGGAAACACCATCCTCAGAAAAAAAGAATTTAAAGCATGTGTTAGTTTCAAAGCCGTAACAACTGAATGTAAGAAAGGAGAGGGAGAAGTGAATGGTAGGGCAGTCATGGTGGTCGACACGCCTGGCATAGCTGACTTAAAGGTTTCTGCGGAGGATGCAAAAGACAGGGTAGCAGAATGTTTCCCAATGAGCGCCCCAGGACCACATGCATTCCTGCTGGTGATAAAATTGGGCAGGTTCACACCAGAGGAGAAACAAGCAGCAGAGGTGATTCAAGAAGTGTTTGGTGAAGCTGCTTTAAAACATACGATAGTCCTCTTTACCAATGGAGATCAACTGGAGGACCCTGATGATCTAGATACCTTATTATCAGGCTGTGAGGAGCTCACACGTCTTCTTGATACAATAAATCAGAGGTATCATGTTTTTAATAATAAAGTGGATGATCGTACTCAAGTAATTCAACTCTTGAATAAGATTGATCAAATGTTAGGTAAGCAAGGATGGCACTACACAAGTGAGCAGTTCCAGGAGGCAAAAGAGAAGAGAAGAGAGGAGCAGGAAAAGGAGCGCCTGAAGAAAGAAATGGAAGAACTCAAACAAGGTTGAGTATTTTATAACTAACAGTTTCACAAAGTGCATGGTTGGTAAAATACAAAAGTTAATTCAATGTATACTAATTACAGGTCACAAAACACATTTATACTGTCACCTGCAGATTTGCACATTCCCAGAACATTTGTTTTGTCAGAGGATCAAAAACCTACAGAAAAATATACTTTGTTGGTACTGGTTACTCTTAAACTCATGTTTGGATTTTACGAATATAACACTGTTAAGATAATTTGCAAATAAAGAAACGTAGAAAAATCCTATACTAGCTATTTAAAACCAAGGGCATAATTCGCCAATACGTGTGGAAAAAGAAGGTATGCAAAATTTTTTACATTTGAATAACTCATTTTATTTTTAAAAAATACAATAAGAATAGAAATGACAACAGCAGTAGTATCTGTTAGAAGAATTCTGTGAGTTTTTCATAAACCCATTTTAACATGAAAATATAGAAAGTAATTAGCCTAAACAAAACTGTACTGTAAAGGTTGTGACTATATCGTATCTTGTAAAGAATGAAGTGAAGTTTTTTCAAGAAGTCCAAGAAAATAGATTAATGTATTTTAACTACTACACCAGAAAAAAATATTGTTATTTGTATTGCGCTCACAAATTTCACAAAACACAACCTGATCCCAACCAGATACAGATCTTCATATAACTTGCGAGTGCTTTCAGCCTGAACAGTGAGAGCCATGACATACTGGACCCCTTGTAAGATGTTAGACATTGATTTTTTTGTTCGGTTTCCCTTTGTTTTTTACATCTCTACTAAACTAACAAAGCTATTTTTGTCATAAATTATGTGAGGGGCTCTCCAACATTAAGATTTTACAAGTCACATAGTGCCTTCCCAGTCTTGGTGTTTTCCACCCATCCATCCATTATCTATACCCGCTTATTCCTGGTCAGGGCCGCAGGGTGCTGGAGCCTATCCCAGCATGCATTGGGCAAGAGGCAGGAATACACCCTGGGCAGGTCACTAATCTATTCTTGGTGTTTTCTACCATTGTTATTGAGCCTGTATAATAAGCAATGTGATAGGAGGGGAATGGGAGAGAAGAGTACACACATCCAAATCTGAGGGAAGAGAGTACACTAAGATAATATCCTTATTTTACAGAGTGGAAAGAGAAACCAGAACTGAGGATATTACTGATCGGGAACACTACAGCAAGTAACAGAATTGCAAGCAAAATGATCCTGGAAGAGAGATTGAACTATAAACCTACAGAAGGATGTCAAAAAATAAATGGAGAAGTGCTTGGGAGGAGAGTAAGTGTGGTTGAAACTCCAGGACTCTCTGATACGCACAAAAAGACAGAGAAAGAAATCATGAAGGAAATCCTGTCGTGCATCTGCTTTACTTCACCAGGACCTCATGCCTTTGTCATAGTAGAAAGATCTGAACAGGAAAGTGCACAGAGGAAGAACATATTGAAGCTGATCACTGATGTGTTTGATGTCAAGGCAAAGGAGTATGTAATATTACTGGGCATTGGAAGTAGCGAGAAACCTGACCAAAGTTTTGATAATGATAGTCATTCTGCTGAGCATTCCCCTCTTCTAAAACATCATGCCAACAAAGCTCCACATGAGTATGAAAATCTACCTACACATACATTAGAGGACCCGAGGAACCTCAAGCAAGTCATATCACTGCTCCAGGAGATAGACAAAATGGTGAAGAATAACGGTGAAACCGCCTTCACAAATGAGATGTATTCAGACGCTGAGAGAGCCATCCAAAAAGAACAACAAAAAATCCTGAATAACAGGAAGTCAGAGATAAGCAAAAAGGATTGTAATATTACCTGGGGGGGTGAAGACGGATATGAGAAGACTGTAGCATGGAAAACGGAGATGATAAATGCCAGAAAACAGGCAGAAAAAGACAATTCATTTATTTGTTTTCTGATAATGGTACTTTGTGCTCTAGCTGGTGCAGGATTAGGAGCTGTAGTGGGAGGTGCAGCAGGAGCTGTAGTGGGGGGCCCAGTAGGAGTAGGGGCTTTGGCAAAAGCAGGAGCAGGCATAGGAGGTACTGTGGGAGCAGTAGTAGGGACAGTGGTAGGAGAGGCACACGTATATAGAATAAGAAAAGCCTGCAACATTCAGTGAGGAAACATAAATTGTTTGTACAGCTATTGCTTTAAGGCCTTTATTCAATCAACAAAATCAAAACCATCATAACTTTTGATTTAAGGGATTATGTTTAATGTGAAGGTATTATTATTTATGCAGTTTTATAATATGTCATCCATTTTGTATTTAGTAATGAATCATTAGTTTAATAATTTAATATGTTTTAATAAATGTAATACATTTCAAAAAGCTGATACTGTACATAATCAGTTAAATCAGGGAGCGTCTTTGTTTGAAGTTGTGGTGTTTTTATTTTTGCGTGATGTGTTTGGATAGTACGAGAACGTGCAACAGAGTATAAAAGCATGTGTTTAATGCCAAAAACATCAGAGTTGGCAACTGACTCCTCTCTTGAAGTACCCTGGGTGGTTTACGGTCTGCTTGACCATCTTGTTGCTTCTCTGAACATTTTGCTTTAAAAAGACATCAAACTGGATGTCTTTCCTTTTTTTAACCATTATCCTGTAACAAAATTGACAAATGAAGCGAAAATGAGCAAAGTTCACCCAAGAAACAAAAGAGGAGTCGTGGAAAATGTTTATTAGGGTCTTAGACAGCAGGTTTTACATGGCAGACTGTTATACATTAGTTTGAGTGATAATAGAGGTACCAGATCCATACAAATATTTCCACACAGGGTTCTGAGATTCACGGGATCCTGTTCCAGCAGGATCCGGCAAGCATTAACCACTGACTGCAGTCTCCCATATTGAATTTCTTGTACCCTGTAAATTTTTGGTGATGAGCTACTGTGGTTGGGGTAGGTTTATCTCATTAATGTTAATAATGAGTCCTTAGCAACAGACCGTTCACTCAGGTATGATATTATAGCAGACTTGACCTGCAATTAAACAGGAGTCAGTGTAGCATGTAAAGACAGGTGACCTACTGACAGAAAGTCTGATCCAGATCAAGTCTTATGAACTGTAAATAGCATGGCTGTTTAGCAGAGGAAATTTCCAACATTGCAACCAATGTAACTGCAGCTAACTTGCAACAATTATTGCTAGCTTTTACCTTCAAGCAAAATTAGTTTAACATATTGTATATGATGCCACACTTGCCTAATGCCAACTTACTGTCTGATTTTTAAGGATTTTTATCTTCTATTACATTTTACTATGACAGGATTGTCATTTGTGGCGATTTTGATATCCACATTGATAACTCTTCTAATGGCTTTGCCAGGAAATTTGTACATATTATAGAATATTTTCATTTTTAATGAAACAAAAAGGTGGGACCATATTACCACTTTTTTAGTCACTCTTCATTGGATGCTGTATTGTTTTAGAATTGGTTTAAAAAAAATTTTACTCATTGCTTTTAAAAGCACTACATGGTCTGGCCCCTAGCTATATCTCTGACCTTGTAACCCCATATATACCAATGTGGAGTCTGGTGCTCAGGAAGAGCCCTCTTGGCTGTTCTGTAATCTTGAAAAAGAGGTCTAAGGGTTAACAGGCTTTGCTGTTAGGGCCCCCATGCTCCAGAACAGCCAGCTTGAGGATATCAGACTGGCAAACTCTGTATCCTCTTTTAAATCGCCTCTTAAAATGTACTTTTATCGGAAAGTATTCATTTAGTGTTTGACTAGTTTATTTTTTGTTCTTGTTTCGTGCTGTTTATAGATCACTTTTAATTTTCTTTTGATATTAATTTCTCTTTTTTATTTCTATTATATTATCTGATTATTATTTGTATTTTATAAATCTGTCTTCAAAAGTGCTATACAAAAAGATTATTATTATTAGATTTGCTAGACAGTTGTCTAATGCCTAGCTAGCTGGCGAACAGCAGCATATTTCTAGCTTACTATTTAGCTTTCTAGCTACACATCAGTTCATAGTTGATGTTATTATGATGCAAAAGGCTAAATGCATCCAGAGCAACTGCAAGCGTCATGGGACACTGTAATGTACTTGCTGAAGAGAAGATTAAATGTAGAAACAAAAACAAATCTGTATCTCTTCTTTTGATATAAAAGGTTATGATAATTAGTTGGAACATTTTTGATCATTTACCTTTTTTTGTAACATGCTTACTCTTAGTTCACTGAACTGTGATGTATGATTGTTTAATGCATAAAAAAATGTAGTCTATGTATATGCTGATACATAAATTAAATTTGCATTACTCTAAACATTCTTTTCATTAATTTGCAGATTACCGTATAGACAGTCTGCTTGTATAATATTCAATGTGCAGCTTGCACAGAGACTTCTGCTGTATGATACATATATATATATATATATATATATATATATATATATAATGTCAGCAAGGTGAGGATTAATTGAAATATGTGAAATAATGTGAAATACTACTCTCATTGACGTCCGGCACTCTGAATCCCAAACACAAGTGCATCAACAGTCAATACCTCACTTACCCAACATGTACAATATATTAATTTGATTAAATTTGGTAATTATTATCAAAGATATGAATTATCAATCAAATTGCCAAATTCATTGATTGGCAGAGCAAACTTTTTGGATCAACCTTTATCAAAATGAATAACTGACAACCAGACGGAAATTAAGACATTAATTACTTTACAACAAATATTCACGTCTTATCTAAACATTTTACCTTAAAACTACCTTAAAACAATTAACAAAGATTACAGAAGACATGGACAGTCACACAAGAAATGAATGAAAGAAGATACCAACCCACAGCTTATTGTCCCAAAGTAATCCAAAATTCAGAAACCAAAAGACAGCAGGATATTACAAAAGACCAGAGATGAACGTAGGAGGCCAGACATAAATGCCCACTTTCAACAGTTACAAAAACTACTTCCTTCCAAGTTGCCCATAAACTAACTGACCTAACTCAAAGAAAGCTGCATATTTTAACTAGTAAAAAGAGGAGGGGGCAGGGGGATGGACACCCCCTCTGACACACACACACAGATTCACACCTCAGATGTAACTCCCCAGTTCCAGTCTTATCTCCAGGCTATGCTGGCCAAGCACTTTGAAGCTTCCTATGGCTGAGAATAGCCAAATGGTGAATTACAATTGTCTGCCAATATATATATACACACTACATGGCCAAAAGTATGTGGATACCTGACATCCAACATCTCATCCAAAATTATGGGCATTAATATTGAGTTGGTCCACCCTTTGCTGCTATAACAACCTCCACTCATCTGGGATGGCTTTATACTAGATGTTGGACCATTGCTGTTTTTTTTCTCTTGACTTTCAAATGGCATATTTGTGATCTTGCACCTTATGATCGCGGCTGTGGAGAGGGAAGGAGCATGTTCCAGAGTTTGACAGAGACCAGACACCAGGAGTGGGATTTCAGGGGTGTTAGTTTATTAGTTTAAAGACTTGCGGAAGAAGTGTGGAGCAGAAGAGGAGTGTGTTGGGGGGGGGGGGGGGGGGGGGGGGGGGGGGGGGGGGGGGGGGGGGGGGGTTGGTCCAGGGGAAGGTTAGTAAGGGAGGCCAGAGCTAAACCAGAGAGTGCACTGCAGGCTAGCAGGGAACGTGTCGTACTTCATTTGACGTGAAAATATGGAACTGGAAATAAAATAAACTGAAGTGGACCTGAACAAAAAACCCACCACCAACATGTTTAATAGGCTAACTGATGCACAAGAAATATTTGCAGGTTTGTTTATTGCTGAACTGGTGAAACCAGAGAATTATCTGCAGTTTCTGCAGGCGAGTCTATAGACTGTAATTCAGCTCCACATATGATGCCCCTGCTGAGAAATCATTAAAAATCACTTTTCCTACCTGAATCTCATTGATTTTCATCCATTCACTGATTCTAATTGAATTGTTACCAATTAGGCGCCATTTCGCTCCAACTCACTGTGACACATACTTTCAACTTATATTCAGATGGATTCAGCTTTTTTTTTTTTTTAATTGACAATAATAATGTTTCCTGGTAATAGAATGCGATGCGTCATTTTGTGATGGTTTGCTTTTTCCCTTGTTATTAAAATACCAAATGCCCAAATGAAACTTTAATGTATACTGAATGTATGCTCTGTTGTTGTAATATTTGAAACAAAATGTTTTCCCACGTTAAATCCATCAAAAAAGCAGCTGACTAGAAAATCACACTGATGTCCTGTTCGTCCATTTAAGTCATTCACATTCATAACTTTTTATTAACATTTCCCATTAAGGTTCAAAACATCATTAAGATGCTCTACAATGGGCCAAACTACACATTAAGGTGAAGAGAAAACACAAATGATAAAAGTTTGTTAGCAAGTAGCGAGCATCGTGGGGGAAGTCTTCACAAAAGAATAAAAATAGGGACTCATAACCGCACTTAGAGATGCCAAGGCCATACACTGTCATTAATGACCAAACAGGCACGAAACGATACTGGACAGGGAGAGAACCATAGTAGCTGTGAGCTCACGAAACCATTTGTATGATAGCCACTGCACTCTGAGGAAATCAATGTTGGTTTTTCATATTTTCAAGTTCAAATATTTCATTTCTTTAACTGACTGCTTTTTGAATTAGTTAATGGAAGAATGTTGCCTTATTTATTTTTATTTATTTAGCTGTTTTTGTCATTTTGTTGCATCAAGACAAACCACACTGTCCTCAGCCTGTATATTCATATAATTATTATCATATTAGAATCACCTTTGGTAAGTCAGTCTAGTACAGCTAAGGGCTGAAAATCAATTCATTCATTCAGCCCAGGGAATTCAGGTTCATTAGAAGGCTTGTGTACAAAAAAAGTTAAATCCCTTCCCCAGCCACAGAACGCTTTTCCTCTCAATGACATCGATGTCCTCTTCCTTCAGAGCCTCTGGTAGCTCTTTTCCACCAATGCGAACCTAGTTCTGGTCCTGGGCTGCTGCTAGTGCCGGTTCGCAGTTGGTTCAACTTGTGAACGTTCTAAGTACTGTTTTGCTTTTCCACAGGTTAGAGAGCCACGTCATTACATCACTGTATACATCTGTATACGTCTCCGCTTTCCCAGCAACATCGTTACCTATTAAAATGTATGTCCTGTAAAAATACAGATAATAAACTGTCTAAATGTAAAAAACCAACTTCATACATATAAATTTAGTTATATTATTACAGCCTTATTTAGTCCCTCCAGTTTTTCGCGATTCGGAACTTCCGGAATTCAACACATCAAAATGCCGCATTTTCCCCAACGCTGCATAATTCGTAAGAATAATTTGCCGAATTATGCAGCGTCGGGAAAAATGCAGCAATTTGTTGAAGTTGTGTTAAATTCCGAAATTCCGAATTGCGAGAAACTGGAGGGACTATTATTTACTATATCAACTTTAAGACAAGCAACACGCTCGGAACTATCTCATCGCGACCCATTAAATCCAATGGCACAGACGTTGCTTCATAATTTCAAACTGCTTTCCTAATGGATATTTTGCATCCTGCGACTTGGGTTACAACAGTGAATATGTACGGATTCCTAGATGTGCTGATAGTGACCACCCTTTCTCATATTAACCTCGAATGCGCAAGACGGGACACTTAAACTGTATGCGAGCAAACTTATGTACCCTAACATTCCATTCATTTATATGGGGAGGTCGATAGCGACCAAAAGCTAGTGCTGGACCACCTCTGACTTATTTGCCGGCACAGAAAAAAATTGAGAAAATACTGAAAAAATAACCACTGGAGGATAACAAGGACATATTTTCCTACATAACTAGGTACAGGCTGTTGCCGATATTTCGCCTATTTCATCAGTTTATGTTTTCCTGTCTGTCAAACGAAGGTGGTGTCTCACTCTACCTGGTGGTCACAAAGTTTTAGTTGGTCTTGGTTGGTCACAATAATCCCGCCCCCAACCCCTGATGTAAGCGGTTCTTGGTTCTAGACCAGCCAAGAATTCTATATGGCACCTGAAGTGTAATTTTCACTTAAATCCCTTTTTAAAGGCTTGAAAATGTGCATAATATCATAAACTTTTTGGACTCTAATGAAGTTGCTTGCAACCCATGTTTTCATTCCTACATGGCTGTTGAAAAACTTAGTTTAGGTTTGTATCTGTATTTAGTTAAAAACATTTCAATGCATTCTCCCAGTGGTAAATCTAAATGGATGTTTACCATATGACCCTGCTTCACAGGGTATTAACATACTTTTAACCTCAGCACCCCATCACCACTATGTGTCAAAAGCACAAGAATTGCTGGCCTAAACTATTGCTTGTAAATACATCATTTTACTCAGATCTGTGTAATTGTTCAATACAATTTCAAAACCATTCAAAAATTTTGCTGTCTGTAGATATCAAACATTCCTATGTGGCACATGACATGTGCAATTTTCACTTAAAGCCCTTTTTAAAGGCTTAAAAATGTGTGTAATATCATAAAAGTTTTGGAGTCTAATGAAGTTGCGTGCAACCCATGTTTTCTTTCCTACATGTGGTGTTGAAAGAACATCACAATAACGCTGCTTTTTGCACGCTTGCCTACTTTTTCACATAACTAAATATAACTTCCTTGTTTTCAAGTCTTTTGCGAATCCTGCTTTTAATACTCATTGCTATTATAACAGTTTACGTAGTTTCATAGCACGTTGCCTTGCTTGCTTTTTATACATTTAAATCGGCACCCTATGGACTTGTTAAGACTTTGTATACTTGCATGGGCTTCTTTTCTTTAAACTAACGTACAAACCACAGCCTTAAAATTTAGTTACTTACATATTCTCACATATTGCTTGATTTACTGGTAGGCCTAAAGAATGAATAAATGTTCCAAGTCGCACAAGCCCTTTGACATACAAGGAGGTTAATTTGAGCAATGCAAAGAGACTGCTGGCCTGCACGCTCCCCACGTTTCTGCTTTTTTGCAGTCAAGCTTCAAGTCTGTAAACTTGCACCATCAAAGATTGCGTTGGCCCTCAACGTTGCTTTGTTAATGGTTTGACATATTATTTCGATGACTTATGGAAATAAGAATTATTTATTTAATAGGCTATTTATTTAGATAGGGATTGATACATAAACATAGAGTAGCCTTGTTTAACAAATAGTCTGATGTCTGTAGGCAATCATAACGCTTACCAATGTAAAAAGGCATCCTAAAACATTCATTTTAAAACTTGGCACATATAATGCAACCTACTTTAAAAGGGTCGTGGGCTATAGCCTACGTAAAAATAAGAATTAGAACTATTATATATATTATATTGCCGCTATATTCTGTAGGACTAGTTTATATAAATATATGTTAGGCTCTTTGCGTTATTTAAAACAAAGTCCCTGGCCCAAAGTGTTTGTTACTGTTGTAGGATAAAAGCTTACCAATGTAAATGTCATGCTAAAACATTCATTTTAAAACTTGCCACATATAGTTCAAGTTTTAAAACGGCTTATATTGAAGCCGTTATTCATGTACGTATGGCAACTTCAGATAAGATTTCATTGCAGGACCTAAGGATCTAAGGAGACTATCATCCTGTTAAAAAGTTTGTGACAATATCATAACATATCTTGCAAGATTACTCAAATTCATGAAGTTAACAGTAACTGGTTTCATATCAAGTCCTGAGTACATCAGCCAATGAACAATGTTGTAAATATGAGAAAATATATTATGAAATGTTTACCATTAACAGGAAAAAATATGGGTATGTGTTTAAAGTATTTCACATCACTTACATTTACAAAAAATATTGCAATCCAGTCCTGTCTATTGTTTCTTCATTCCACTGAAATATCATTATAGCTTCTCGCCTGATTTCTGTTAAGATGTGTCACCCTCCATTTTGCTTTGATTTTTTAATATATATATTATTTTTTGCCAGCAACAATTTCCGGAAGGCATTACATTTCCTGTATTTTAATCATGTTTACCAGCCAAAACTGTTTAAAGCAAACTGTGTAACTGACTAAAATAAATTTTTTGTAGAAATTTCAGTAGAAAACAAAAGCAGGCGTACACAGCTGAAGTCAAATAATGTAAAGTATACTTAACATTATTTTGAAGTAAAAAAAAAAAAAAAATGCTTCAAATGCTTAAACTATTAAAACTGAAATATAGAGTGAGAGCTCATGGGACACAATTGAAGTGTAAAATATATAGCTTTTATATAAATATATTTTATTTTAAACTAAAGATTCAAACTTTAAAAAAGGTTTTGTTTTACTCCTACTATTACTTCTGTTAATATTACTGTCTGTCGTTCACACACCCACCAGTTGTTTACATTTCAACTCGCCTACTTCTCAATGGTTTTGGATTTACTTGTCCAACCTAAGCTACATGTAAAACCATATCCTCTGAACTATTTGGTAAGTGAAGCACTATATTCTCATTCTCCCTTTTGCACCTACTATGGAAGTTCATTGTATGTTTATATATTTACTACTACTGTGTAAATAAATAATGTAGTTTTTACCTCAAAAAATTATGTTGCTCTAGTTACGAGCATTTGCTGCATAACTAAATGTAAAGCAGTTTTTAAAATTCGAGTTAAAGTCCTGGACAACCAAGCTCAGATTGCTGGGTCTTTGGCCCAGTTTCAAATAAACCTTTTCCTTAACTTCAGCTTCCAAAAGGTTTCTTCTTCTTAACAAGCAGAGCTTGGTGAATTCAACAACAACTTAAAGCACCAAACTATTTCTGTGAAGAAAATTGGTAAAACAAATAAAAGTCAAGGTTAAGGACAAATGTTATAAATTTATGAGAAATTAAATGCATGTCTGGCTATTGTCTTTTAATCCTACCAAATATCATTGCATTTACTTCCTTTACCTGATTTCTGTGAAGATTCTTCTCACTCCATTTTGCTGTGAGGATAAGTTTAGTTCTTCCTACTGTACCTGAAAGGTGGGAAACAACTGTCATGGTTCTGTCTTTTTGTTTCTGTTTTTCCTTTTTGGGCCGCCAGATGGCGGCACTTCTCAGTTTTTGTATTTCTGTTCATTCCCTCATTGGTTTCCCCTGTGTTAATTGTATTATTGTTTTCTATTATTGTCTCATTATTTAATCATTGTTCCCACCTGCATCTCATTATCCCTTCCATGTCTGGTGTGATTGTGCTTTGAGTTCACCTGTGTCTTGTTATCTTCGTGTCTATTTAAGTTTTTTGTTTCCCTGACTTGGGTGCTGGTTCCTTGTGTTTCTGCCTGCATTCTTGCTTGTGTGTGCTTGCATTTGTATGTATCTGCCTGCTTGTGTATGTGTTCTGCTTTTATGTATCTGCTTGTCTGTGTTCTGCCTGACTGTGTTCTACCCCACCTGTGTTCTGCCCTGCCTGTATTCTGCCTGACTGTGTTCTGCCCTGCCTGTATTCTGCCTGACTGTGTTCTGCCCTGCCTGTGTTCTGCGTGTCTGTGTTCTGCCCTGCCTGTATTCTGCCTGACTGTGTTCTGCCCTGCCTGTGTTCTGCGTGTCTGTGTTCTGCCCTGCCTGTATTCTGCCTGACTGTGTTCTGCCCTGCCTGTATTCTACCTGACTGTGTTCTGCCCTGCCTGTGTTCTGCGTGTCTGTGTTCTGCCCTGCCTGTGTTCTGCCTGACTGTGTTCTGCCCTGCCTGTGTCTCTGCCCTTGCTGTCGGTATTCCCGTGCTTGCAAGTTTTTTGAATTTTCCGTTTTCCGAATCCTCTGTGTGTTTGCTTGTTTTTCCTTTTCAGTTATTTTTGTTAATTTCTTAGAATTGCCCCTTGTGGTCTTTTGGTTGTTCACTGCTTGTTTATATTTTGATAGTAAAGTCTTTATTTGAATCTGCCCATTTCAGGTTCATGTGTTTTCACTCTGCGCCTGGGTCCTAACCCCCCGAACCATGACAACAAGAGAATGGCAGGTGGGAAACTTACTGAGCATGGCACAAGTCAAGAAGAGCAAGTCTCAGCGATGTGCTGGAGGGGTGATCTCGGTCTGCTTTGGAGCCACAGGACCTGCATCATGAGTCCACCATGAATTCCTCTCTATAGAAAAAAGGAAAACAATTCTTGTTTATGATGGCACAGACGCAACAACTAGTCTAAACCTCACCCAAGCATTTGGACACTAAAATTCAGACAGGTATCTCTGCAGTGATATTGAGTCTTTGGTAGGCTAAAGCAAAAGTGGTATAAGTATGGAGTAACGGTGTTCAGTTTTATTTTCGTTGTCCAGTTCCTGTAGAAGACAGACGCATACAAAACAGAGGTAAAGGTACGTAAATCATATTTAACATTCTTTTAAAAAAAAAAATTTAAAAAAAAAACTTTTTTTTAAATGTCTTAGATTTTAAAACTACTGTAACTGAAATACAGATTAAGAAAAGATAGGACATGACTAAAGTGTAACATTTAACAGAAGGAAAAATGAAAAGCTAAAGCTAGGTGGTAAGCCTGTTCTGGTCAACATGAACATTAAAATATAAAGTATTCCTCCATTTCTCAAGTATCCTTTTGGAAACACATACTGAAAGAACTGGGAAGTCACTCCTATGCTGTTTGCTGCAGACATACAAATGAGGAACATATTACAATCGCATTTTACAGAAGAAAAACGTGATTTAAAAGTGTGAAAGCACAAATATGGCTGTTTCAGTGATCTGGCTGTATTATGTTCTGGCTACAAATTTAACTAGAGCTCGTCAGGCTGGTTTTATAGTCAGGCATGGGCAGACTTGATCCTCATGCCAACCGTAATACAGACCTCTAGTAAATATACAAATCAAATCAGTGTGGAAAATACTCGCTTTTGCTTCTCATTGCTCATCATCCATCCTGCAATAATTATATAAACCTTCTTTTTAGGGGTTAGTCTACCTGTACAGCAGGTGCCATGTCCTCCCTGAGGCTTGTGCTTGTGGGAAAGATGGGGTCTGGGGAAAGCTCAGCAGGAAACACCATCCTCGGAAAAGGAGAATTTAAAGCAGGTTTAAGTTTGAAAGCTGTAACTAATGAATGTCAGAAAGAAGAAGCAAAAGTGGATGGTAGGACAGTCACAGTTGACACACCAGGCGTGACTGATATAATGGTTTCTAGGGAGGATGCAAAAAGGGTAGCAGAATGTTTCCCAATGAGCGCCCCAGGACCATATGCATTCCTGCTGGTGATAAAATTGTGCAGGTGCACAGCAGAAGAGAAACAAGCAGCAGACGTGATTAGAGAAGTGTTTGGTGAGGCTGCTTTAAAACATACTATAGTCCTGTTTACCCATGGAGACGAACTGGAGGACCCTGATGATCCCGAGACCTCAGTACGGGATAGTGAGGAGCTCACATATCTTCTTGATAAAGTAAATTGGAGGTATCATGTTTTTAATGATAAAAGGAACGATCGTACTCAAGTAATTCAACTCCTGGTGGTTGAGCGAGGACGGCACTACACCAGTGAGCTGTTCCAGGAGGCAGAAGAGAAGAGAAAGGAGGAACAGGAGAAGTAGCGCATGAGGAGAGAAATGGAAGAGCTCAGACAAGGTTGAGTATTTTGTAACTAACAGTTCACAAAGTGCATCATTGGTATGTACTGTACATGTACAGTGGCTCTGAAGTGCAAAACACAAAAACTAAAGTAAAACGCAACGACAAACTTGCATCTCCATGATTAAGAGACATTTTTGTGTTTGTGTGCTGAACTTTCACTTCAATGCCGTTAATTTTAACTATGTTTGTGATTTCCACTTCAGAGCTGCAAATATTTGCTTTTTCTTTTAGCACGGTCCCCGTAGCCTATATAGGACTGCATGGTATACAATATACATGGAATATATAAAATTAAATGAAAGGTTATTGAGGCTGCATTTACTATAGCCCAAGCGGGGACATGTAACACAGCCTCATGATATGCTAGTTGTACCCCTGCATGACTCCACAGTTTCCGCTTGCTTGTGTCATGTGTCAAAACTATACTCCTATGACCCACAAAATAAAGATGTAAATTATATGTTTGGAGTCAGTGACATAACTCCATACATTTCATGTTACCATACATTTCCTGTGTTAAGTCAGTTAGGGTATCTACTTCATTTTCATAAAAGGTCATTCCAGAATAATAGCTAAGAGACAGATTTAATTCAGTTTTTATGTACTATATCAGATTTTCAATGGGTCAAAAGTTTACATACACTTTGTTAGTATTTGGTGGTATTGCTTAACTTGAATCAAACGCTTGGTGTAGCCAGCCACAAGCTTCTCACAATACTTTGCCGGAATTTTTGCCCATTCTTCCTGACAGAACTGGTGTAACTCAGTCAGGTTTGTGGGCCACCTTGCTCAGACAGGCTTTTTCAAGTTCAGTCCACAAATTTTCTATGAGATTCAGGTCAGAGCTTCGTGATGGCCACTCCAATACTTTCACTTTGTTGTCTTTAAGCCATTTTGTCACAACTTTGGAGGTATGCTTAGGATCATTGTCCTGCTGGAAGACCCAATTGTGACCAAGTTTTAACTTTCTAGCTGATATTTTGAGGTGTTGCTTCAGTATTTCTAGATAATCCTCTTTCCTAATGATGCCATCTATTTTCTGATGTGCACCAATCCCTTTTCCAGCAAAACACCCCCACAACATGATGCTGCCATCCCCATGCTTCACAGTTGGGATTAATAGCCTCACCCTTTTTCCTTCATACATAACGATGATCATTATGGCCAAACAGTTCGATTTTTGTTTCATCTGACCAGAGAACACTCTTCCAAAAGGCTAAGTCTTTGTCCTGGTGATCACTTGCAAACATCATTCTGCCTTTTTTATGTCGGTGTTGGAGTAGGGGCTTCTTCCTTGCGCGATAGGCTTTTAGGCCATGGCGATGTAAGATTCTCTTAATGGTGGATGTCAATACTTTGGTACGTGATGTCTCCAACTCCTTCACCAGTTCCTTTGTTGTTGTCTTGGCGTTCAGTTGAACCTTTCCAAAGGTTCTGAACCAAAGTTCATTCAGCCCTGGGAATGCCTTCTTCCTGAACGATGCAGTGTCTGTGTGGTTCCAAGATTTTTATATTTGCATACAATTGTTTGTACAGATGCTTGTGGTACCTTCAGTTGTTTGGAAATTGCTCCTAAGGAGGAACCAGACTTGTGGAGGTCCACAATTTTTTTTTCTGAGGTCTTGCCTGATTTGCTTGGATTTTACCATGGTATCAATGGCAAAAAGGCAGTGGCTCTAAAGTTGAATCAACTTCTGGAATCTTCCAGACTGTTTAAAGAGACAGTCAACTTGGTGTATGGAAAAGTTTGACCCACTGGAATTCTGATATAGTGAATTAAGCTGAAAAAAATCTGTCTCTAATCAATTGTTGTAAAATTACCTCAGATGTGAACAAAGTACATGCCCTAATTGACTTTCCAAAAGAAATGTATGGTAACATGAAATGTGCAGAGTTGTGAAAAACTGAGTTTGAATATCTTTAGCCTGGGTGTATGTAAAATTTTGGCCCCAACTGTATGTAAGGTCCAAAAAAATTGTTGTCAATAACTCTTTATGAACTTTTGGAATCACCCCACCAGTCACACATGAGAACTGCATTGCTGTAATACATAAGTAAAAACACATAATTCTTGTTCAGGTGCAACGACGTAAAATGTCCATGTTATAACGAACATTGGTGTTTTCATTGAGGAAGAGAGTACGCTAAGATAAAATCTTTATTTTACAGAATGGGGAATAAAACCAGAATTGAGAATATTACTGATCGGGAAGACTACGGCAAGTAACAGGACTGCAAGCAATATCATCCTTCTGAGGGAACTTCAGTGTTCAGAAACAAGCGGCTGTCAGAAAATAAATGGAGAAGTGCTTGGGAGGAGAGTAAGTGTGGTTGAGACTCCAGGACTCTCTGATACACGCAGAATGAAGTCAGAGAAGGCCACCATGCATGAAATCCTGTCGTGCATCTGCCTTGCTTCACCAGGACCTCATGCCTTTCTCATAGTAGAAAGATCTGGACAGGAAAGTAGAGAGGAAGGGCATATTGGAGCTGATCAAACATGTGTTTGGTGACCAGGCTTCGAAGTATGTAATATTACTGGCCATTAAAAGTAGCGAGAATCCTGTGCTTGGGAATGCTCCTCAAAGCTGTTATCGTGTTCTAGAACATCATGCCAGCGAAGCTCCACATGAGCATGAACATCTACGTACACATACATTTCATTACTCGATTAGCCGCAGGCAACTCACATCACTGCTACCCAGAAATTCCAACAGGAATCCAACAGGTATGTTTATAGCGATGCACTGTAGTGGCTGAAATGCATGATGTGAAGAATTGAACTGATGTACACAAATACAGCAAAACCTCATCTGCAAATATGTGCCATCAAATCTGTGCCCATCCAAGAGTAGCAGAGGTGGCCGACTCTCAAATGCACCCATAACGCAGAAATACGGTGACACTGTACCAAACAGAGACTGTACTGAAAACATACCTGGGAGATGCCTCATGGGAGAAAATGATGGTATGGTGAGATCACAAATGGCTTTTTAGTTGCTTGCGTTTACAGATGGGGATCATGTCCACAGCTAGGACCCCAACATAGCTGCCTGCAGCTCTAATTCTTCTTCTTATAATACTTATCATCACTATTGTTATTATTATTATTGTCTGTCTTGCCTAAACCATTTTGCTGTGCTGGTTATGAGCATTTTCTACATACCTAAATGTAAACAAGTTTTTTTTTATTCATGGGTAAATCCCTGCTCAACTTGATTTCAATTGTTGGGTCTTTTGTCTGGCTTCAATTAACATTTTACCTTACAAAATTCATGCCTGACTATTGTCTTTTTGTACTGCCAAATTTAATAATATGTACTGCCTCCATGTTTACTTTCATAATGAGCACAGTTCCTCATACCTGAAAATGGGGAGGCCATGACTCACAGGGCGAGGTAAAAGGAAAACTATATTATATTTTATGGTGTCAAACTTAAAAAATTATCATGGCACAGAGTCAACAACAGCAAGCCTCAGGCATGTCAGCTGCACCCAGAAATGCCAACAGGTATTTCTGTACGGGCATGGTTACAGGGTTGCAGAAAATAATGTAAGAACAGATGACTGATTGACCGTGTTTTTAATTTCGATTTTCTCAGTTTTCATCATTTTCTTTGTGCAAGTGTAAGCAGAAGACAGAAGGAATGACAAAAGGAATTGGAGGGACTCAACACAAATACAGCTGGTGTTTTGTATTCAATCTGACTCCGTGTTGCTTTAGTCAGCTCAGAAACATGTAACATTTACAGCGAAAGCACAACTAATAATAATAATAATAATAATAATAATAATAATAATAATAATAATAAAAACTCAAGCACAACATGCTGTTACACCGAGCAGCGCCGCCCAAACATATCAATATATAAATATATTAGCAAATAAAACATTTTGGTTCTTTGAAGATTATGATGACTGGAGAAGTTAGCCTACAGTATTAAGGTTCACCCACTTTTTTAACCACAACATCATTGATTGGTATAAAGAAAATCAAATTTCAGCTGGAAGCCAGCCCATTGGCTACAGCTTGTCTGCCACGGTCCCCCCAAATGCCAACTTCACACCCCCACCCCTCCTGGAATCAATATCATGAGCCCCTTTTCCACCGTAGGGCCGAACGGTTCTGAGCACGGAGAGGAACGGTTCCAATGGTGTTTCCATCGTTCCGCATGAAAAACACGTTTTTCATGCGGAACGACGGTGAACTAGACTCGTCGTTCTCCGTGCCCTCCACGGCTACACAGCAATTGGAAGCAATGGAGAATTACTATGGTAAGTTGTGGGCGTGGCAACTAGCTAGTTCTATACATAGGCCTACTTTCATACTTGTTAACACTGGAACTGCCATGGTGACGCCAATTGGCGTTGTGTTTTTAAAATAGTAATTACATTATTCCTTGACTTTTGCTAGTTATGTAATGAAAATGTTTGTTAACGTTAATACATTACAACATACAGCTGACATTAATCGTCCATTAACAAAAAAAAAAAGGATCTAGTGTTAAATAGTAGGCTAATCAAAGGATACGTTTGGGTATTTTTTAAGTTAAGCCTTCTTTTTCAAACGTCTGGCGTAGCCTAATTTTGTTGATACAGAGTATAATTCTCACCGATCGGTGCAGTAATCTCATCTCCTAGCGGCTGTTCACGAACATGAAATGTGCTGCTTTCACTTCACAGACGCCTCCAGTGACACTGCAACCTCAGCATCAAGCGTCCCACTGCCAGTGCCTGCTGCTTCCCAACAGGAGCCAAGTCCAGCTACACCTGAGTCCCAAGACACTCCCATGACCTCATCCCCTGCTCCTACGGATCCCAGAGACAGAGGCAGCATTCTTGGTAAGAAAATCTGTAGGTTTCCCTGTGAACTAATGATCATTAGACTGGAATCATCCGGCCATTCATATGATGATTACTGTCCCAAAAGCATGCTTGTGTATCTACTGCCGGTCATTGAAGGTGTGAGCAGTGGTACCCATCGTATAAATAGACAGGAATGAGATTATGAATAGGCTACTGCTGTCTGAGTATTGTAGGTTACTGGCAGCCAGATCAGTGACAGACAGGTAAATGATGCCAATCATAATATGAATAGACAGCAATCATGATGAATACTACTCCCTGAGTTAGTGTGATCTGCTGAATTTCCAGCAATTTGCAGTGTAAATGTCAACCACAGCTTCAGATTTAGGTAAATTTTATGTTTACTAGACTCTAATGCCATTGTCAATACAATATTTTCACAGGAGAAAGGAGACACCAGCAGAGTGTCCAAAACAAATTCCTGGCTTACCTGAAGGACTCCGACTGTGCACACCTGGCTCTCCTGGAGGCCCAGCACAAGCAGCTGCTGGAGTCGAAAAGCCGACAGAGAAGCTGAGCAAGCTGAAACCGCGAAAAGGTTACGGGTTGGAGAAACTTTTAACAACCGATTCATAAACCTGTTCGGACAGTTTGTTCAGGTCCTAAGAGAGAAGCGGTCACAAATGGTCACGTTTTTTTTCAGGGAAATGGACCCAAATGCAGAGAGAGAACAGAACTCGGGCAAACAAACAGGCAGGACAAAACTCACAGGGAGATACACAGGGAGAGTTGCACAGGCAGAAACACAGAAGCGGAAACACATGCGAAAACACAAGGAACCAGCACCCGAGTCAGGGAAGCAAAGAACTTAAATAGACACGACACTAACAAGACACAGGAGGGCACAATGCACAATCAGACCACAAAGAGGGAAAAAAAAAATCATGCACAGTTCTATTTCTATTTTAGCCAAGGGCTGCTTTGTTCACCTTTGTTGTTTGTTTTTGATTTTGCCAAACATTGTAATATGTATGTATGAGACCCAAGAGCATCTCAAAATAAAATCCTTTAAGCAATACAATCTCCATCTCTCTAAAGGTATTCCATTAACTGTATTTATTTTCATCTCCTACAATCATACAAGATTATGCTAAATTGTATGAGTTAACAAGTTATCAAATGATAAAAAGTAATAATTAAAAAAATTATAGGGTTAACAGTACCCTGTTAACCCTATCCTGTCACCTATGGTCCAAAGACCTACACACTGAACTGCAAACCCAAAAATTGCAAACATTCTCTGTTAACAAAGCACCATAGCACAGAGCCTTTCTAGTTAGTGTTGCTGAAGTGTCGCATCAGTCCAGCACGTACTGTACTTGCTTCCGGCATGACTCTCTCCCTCTCTGGAAGTGGTGCTGCAGGCTGTGGTAATTGTGGAACATCAGGGCCATTGAGCCAGTCTGGTCTGTACACTTCATTGTGTTGCTCGCACAGATTGTGCAGAACACAACATGCAACAACCATCTGTCTGGCTAATTCCAGATCACTGCCATTGTGTTTCAGAAGGCAGCGCCATCTTCCCTTCAGTCTGCCAAATGCATTTTCAACCATAACCCTAGCTGTACTGCCACAGAGGTACTCAAAGGTCTCTTTAGACATGCGAAAGTTGTCAAGCCACTGGCTTACTGTAAAGAGTGGAACACAGTGGTCCCATCATTCAGTCGACCGCCAACGGGTCCATTTTGGGTGGCCGTCTGCTGTTCTGCAGCATGCGATGCATCTGAAAAACATTTTACTGACGGTTACTACAGGTTCACAACACTGTAATGCCATGTTGTATTAGCACACAGTGGACCTAAAAAGTCTTGTGCCAATCACAAAAGGCACACACAATAAGCTGATAGATTAACATCATGAGTGGGGGTAAAAGTATTCAAATCCTTCAAAAGTAAAAAAATAGCAACACCACAATGCGAAAATATTTCATTATAGTATAGTACATTAAAGTGCTAATCACCCATTAACAAAAGGATACGGACGCCCATTGGCGTTGGCTTGGCGGTTACAGGTACATAAAAAAGCATGGCGTTTCTAGTGTTAAACAGTAATCAAAGGATAAGTTTGGGTATTTTTTAAGTTAAACCTTATTTTTCAAACACCTGCCGTAATTTTGTTGATACGGAGTACAATTTCACCGATCGGTGCAGTAATCTCATGTCCTAGCGGCTGTGTTTACAAACATGAAATGTGCTGCTTTCACTTTTCATAGAATATACTTTTACAAATGAAACGGTTATTGTAGTTAGTAGTTAGAACCTGCTTTGTTTGTACGTGTCCTCCTGCGAGTTATATATTCGGTCAACATGCGCAGGTAAACAACTTCTTCTTCCTTTCTTTTCTAATGTCTCCTCCTTGCGGCATCAACCCGTGCACGTGTTGTGTGCTTACGTGCACACACAAAAAGAAAAACCAAAAACAGACCAAAATACGCAGAATCCTCATCCATATCGTCAGCCAACGAAACAGAACATAATGTTCGGGACAAAAAAAATATTTTTAATTGTTTCAGATCTGTAATCCAAAATTTTAGATTTATAATCAAACAATTTGCATGTGATTAAAGAGCAGATTCTAGGCTTTTATTAAAATGTTTTTTTTGGTTTTACCATGTAGAAATTACAGCACTTCTTATAGATAAACCCTCTATTTAAGGGCACCATAATGCTTGGTACAAATGACTTCACAGGTGTTTCTGATGAGTCAGGTATGTTTAATTGTTTCCTCTGTGCTGGTATAAGACAGCTTCCTTGCCTTTGGAGTCTGTTACTGGCATTTCTCAACATGAAGACCAGAGTTGTGCCAATGAGAGTAAAGGAAGATTTGTGAGGCTAAGAAATTTAAAAAAAAAAACTGTCAGAGACATAGAAACCTTAGACTTACTAAATTCAACTGTTTGGGAAAGCATTAAGCAGGCTTAGGAAGGCTAAGGAAGACCTCAACAATTATTGACAGAAGCATTTTCACCACAATGAAGAAAAAAACATCTTTCCGACAGATCAGAAACGCTCTTCAGCAGGCAGTAGTGGGTATGTCAGTGACGTCTGTTCAAAAACAGAACTACAGAGGCTACACTTCAATATGCAAACCATTAGTTAGGTGGAAAAACAGGTCTGCCAGGTTACAGTTTTCTAAGAAGTACCGAAAAGAGCCTGCAGAGTTCTGGTGAAAGGACAGATGACACAAAGATTCACTTGTGTCAGATTAATGTCAAGAGCAGAGCGTGGAGGCCAAAAGGAACTGCCTAACATCCAAAGCAACCCCAATCATCTCTGATACCTGGTGGTGGGTGTGCTAAGGTTTGATCATGTCAGACTGCCACAGGTACTGGCTCACTTGTCCAATTCCTAACCTAATGTTCAATATGCAAAATATTCAGCTTTGAAAGTTTAACATGGTTTAGGTCGTCTAAATAATTTTCCATTATGCCTGAAAGGGAGAGGTCATGACTCATACAGCAAAGGAGAAGTACAACTATCCTTTCGAGGTGGAAAACTTATTACCCATGGCACAGAATCAACAAAAGCAAGTTGTTGCACTCAGGCCTCTCAGCCACACCCAGACATTCCAACAGGTACCTCTGCAGTGACGTGGGCTCTTTATATATAAATGTATGTATAAATATGCATGACTGATTGACTGTGTTCAGGTTCAATTTGTTTTCAATTTGAACATTTCCTTCGTCCAACTTCTACAGAAAACAGATAACAGGTAAGCAAGTCATATTTGGCATTCTTTTAAAGTCATGTAAATATATTTTACAAGAAAACTGTTGTATCTGAAATATACAGTAAGAGCACATGGAACATGACTGATTTTTTTCCAGTAAACATATTTATATTAAACTAAATATTTTCAAAATGAAAGTGTTATTTTTCTATACTTATTTTTATGCTAATGTTTTTTTTATGTTAAAACTATTGTAACTGAAAAATGGAAAATGTTATCATTCAGCTCTTGGAATAGTCATGTGTAAGAGAATTTAAAAGTACCAAAAGTACATGAAATAAAACCAAGTTTAGATCAGAGAGCAAGTGCACACAGGACAAGATTGATATGTTTTCAGGACAAATATTGGTCCTGCCAAGCGACATGCCCCATATAAATAGGGCAGCGAGAGTTTGGCACTTTTCAGGGTTTCCGACAGAAATAACCACAATGACCACAGACAGCCCTTCAGAATGTTAACTTACGTACCTTCTGACCTCATTTCAACCGACAGAATTTGTGAATAATTTAACACGTCCACACAATAAAGCCCCAAACTTAGGGGATTTCGCCTTTTTTTCTTCTTCTTCTTTCGATCCTGCCAATTATATAATCACAAATGCTCCAGGCCCATGATCAATAATTCCCAATTTGATGGACATTTAGTTACATCAGATACTCACGTGAAATGGACATATAAGGAAGTGCACACGTTTTTAAACACTTTTTTGTTCACCATCTTTGGTTTGTGTGGAAGCTATGACTTGCTTGGTACCTAATAACAGCATACCTAATAGTTCTAAAAAAAATTACAACTATTGCTTTTCGAGCTGTATGAACGGTGGGAAACTCATTTATATTTCTTCAATCCATTCTCTATCATTTCACATGCATATAATTTTGTTGTAATGACTAGTGATGGGTACTGTTCACATTCTGACGATTCCGCTGTGAAAGCAATACTACAATACAAACAATACAATTTAGGCCTATTAAATAATTAAATATTAAATATCAAATCTTACAAACCTATCCAGACAGTTTTCTAAACAAAAACATAATAATAATAACAATAATAATAATAATACTAATAATAATAATGTATTTTATTCATGATGTGCTTGTCATACACCCAAAGCACTGGATGCAGACAATTATTAAAACATAGCATAGTCATTTTAAAAATATTTTTATGCATTACACAGCTGAAATGCTGATATTTCCTACTATACAGTACATGATTGTCATTTGACACTTTGATGTAACACATAATTCTTTTTAGGCATTACAGCTGTACAGCAGGAGCCATGTCGTCTCTGAGGCTCGTACTTGTGGGAAAGACGGGGTCTGGGAAAAGCTCGGCTGGAAACACCATCCTCGGAAGAAAAAAATTTAAAGCAGGTTTTAGTTTCAATGCTGTAACTACTGAATGTCAGATAGGAGAGGGGGAAGTGGAGGGTAGGACAGTCGTAGTGGTCGACACACCAGGCGTGACTGATTTAACGGTTTCTATGGAGAATGCAAATGACAGGGTAGCAGAATGTTTCCCAATGAGTGCCCCAGGACCACATGCATTCCTGCTGGTGATAAAATTGAGCCGGTTCACACCAGAGGAGAAACAAGCAGCAGACGTGATTAGAGAAGTGTTTGGTGAGGCTGCTTTAAAACATACTATAGTCCTCTTTACCAATGGAGATCAACTGGAGGACCCTGGTGATATAGAGGACTTAGTAAGCAGCTATGAGGAGCTCACACATCTTCTTGGTAAAGTAAATGGGGGATATCATGTTTTTAATAATAAAGAGAATGATCGTACTCAAGTGATTCAACTCCTGGAAAAGATTGATAAAATGGTGGGTGAGCGAGGACAGCACTACACCAGAGACCTGTTCCAGAAGGCAGAAGAGAAGAGAAAGGAGGAACAGGAGAAGGAGCGCATCAGGAGAAATGAGGAAGAACTCAGAAAAGGTTGAGTATTTTGTAACTAGCAGTTCACAAAGTGCAGGGCTGGTAAAATACAAAAAATAATTCAGTGTATACTAATTACAGGTCAAAAAACACATTTTATACCATCACCTGCAGATCTGCACATTCCCAGAACATTTGTCAAAAGATCAAAAACCTACACAAAAATATACTTTGCTGATACTGTTCACTCATAAACTCATGTTTGAATTTTACGTATATAACACTGTTAAGATTATTTGCAAATAAAGAAACGTAGAAAAATCCTATACTAGCTATTTAAAACCAAGGGCATAATTTGTCAATACGTGTGGGTGGAAAAAGAAGGTATGGAAAATTTTTACATTTGAATAACTCATTTTTTTTTAAAAATCACAATAAGAATAGAAATGACAACAGCAGTAGTATCTGTTAGAAGAATTCTGTGAGTTTTTCATAAACCCATTTTAACATGAAGATATAGAAAATAATTATCCTAAAAAAAACAGTACTGTAAAGGTTGTGACTATATCTTGTAAAGAATGAAGTTTTTCCAAGAAGTCCAAGAAATCAGATTAATGCATTTTAACTACTACACCACAAGAAAATATTGTTATTTGTATTGTGCTTACAAATTTTACAAAGCACAACCGGATCCCAACCAGATGCAGGTCTTCATATAACTTGCGAGTGCTTTCAGCCTGAACAGTGAGAGCCATGACACACTGGACTCCTTGTAAGATGTTAGACATTGATTTTTTTGTTCGGTTTCCCTTTGGGTTCGAGTTCGTTTTTCCCCAAGTCATCTATCAGTTTTTTTCATCTATACTAAACTAACAAAGCTATTTTTGTCATAAATTATGTGATGGGCTCTCCGACATAAAGGTTTTAAAGGTCGCATAGTGGCTTCCCAGTCTTGGTGTTTTCCATCCATCCATCCATTATCTATACCCACTTATTCCTGGTCAGGGTCACGTGGGGTGCTGAAGCCTATCCCAGCGTGCATTGGGCAAGAGGCAGGAATACACCCTGGGCAGATCACCAATATATTATTGGTCTTTTCTACCATTGTTATTGGGCCTGCATAATAAGCAATGTGGCAGAAGGAGAATGTGAGAGAAGAGTACACACATCTAAATCTGAGGGAAGAGAGTACACTAAGATAATATCCTTATTTTACAGAGTGGTATGAGAAGCCAGAACTGAGGATATTACTGATGGGGAAGACTACAGAAAGTAACAGGACTGCAAGCAAACTCATCCTGGAAGACAGAATCCATTGTTCAGATACAGAAGGATATCAAAAAACAAATGGAGAAGTGCTTGGGAGGAGAGTAAGTGTGGTTGAAACTCCAGGATTCTCTGATATTATAAGGAAGCCAAAGGAGATCATGAAGGAAATCCATTCGTGCATCTGCCTTACTTCACCAGGACCTCATGCCTTTGTCATAGTAGAAAGGTCTCGAGAGGAAAGTGTTGAGAGGAAGGGCATACTGAAGCTGATCAAAGATGCGTTTGGTGACCAGGCCTTGAAGTATGTAATATTACTGGCCATTGAAAGTAGCGCAAAACCTGTACACAGCTTTGATAATGATAGTCATTCTGCTGAGCATTCCTGTCTTCTAGAACATAATGGCAGCGAAGCTCCACATGAGCATGAATATCTACTTACATATACATTTGAGGACCTGAGGAACCTCAAGCAAGTCACATCACTGCTACAGGAGATAGACAGAATGGTGGAGAGAAATGGTGGAAGCCCCTTCACAAATGAGAGGTATTCAGATGCTGAGAGAGCCATCGGAGAAGCACAAGCGAAAATTCTGGAGAAGAGAAAGTCAGAGATAATGAAAAGGAATTGTGATATTAGGTGGGAGGGTAAAGACGGATTTGAGAATAGTTTGGATTGGAAAAAGGAGATGATAAATGCCAGAAAGCAGGCAGAAAATGACAATTTATTTAAGAATGGTTGTATAATTGCAGCTAGTGCTGCAATTGGTGCAGGAGCAGGAGCAGCAGTAGGAGCAGTGCTTGGGGAAAAAGAAGGAGCAGGTATAATGGGTGCTGTGGGAGCAGTAGCAGGGGGATTGGTAGGAGCAGCACACCGATATACATTAAGAAAAGCCTGCAACATGCAGTGAGGAAACAGAAATGATTTGTATGTTTGATTTGAAGGTATTAATATTTATGCAGTTTCATAATATGTCATCCATTTCGCATTTAGTAATGAATCATTCGTTTAGAGTAACAGATTTAATAATTTAATACAATAAAGTAAATTTTTAAAAATTTGTAAATCAGAATTTGGTGAAACAGAAAATGGCCGCAAGAGAGGGGTGGCTAAGTGGCTCAGCCGTGCTGGAGTGCAGACGAATAAAAAGTTGTGCCTAAATGACTAAATGCTGTAATGCAACATTTAACCATTACAACGACACAACGATACACCTGCAAATTGTTACGTAATGACTGTTATTTCAATTCATGTCATTTTACAGTAATTATGCATTCAGATTGTGAACCTGGGGGGCGGGGGGGGGGGGGGGGGGGGGGGGAGTGGTGGTATGCTGCTGTCAAAGACAGTCTCTCCTGAATGTTTAATCTCACCTTGTCCAGCAAGCTGATACTGTACATAATCAGTTAAATCAGGAAGCTTTGTTTGTAGTTGTGGTGTTTTTATTTTTGCGTGAGATGTGTTTGGATAGCACAAGGACATGAAACAGAGTCTAAAAGTGTGTGTTTCATGCCAAAAACATCAGAGTTGGCAACTGACTCCTCTCTTGAAGTACCCTGGGTGGTTTACGGTCTGCTTGACCATCTTGTTGCTTCTCCAAACATTTTGCTTTTTAAAGATATCAAACTGGATTTCCTTTTTTTTTTAACCATTATCCTGTAATAAGATTGACAAATGAAACGAGAATGAACAAAGCTCACCCATGTGACATAAATATGTTATTCTTATATTTTGATCTCTAATTCACAAAACCAAACTACTCATGGGGGGGGGGGGGGGGGGGGGGGGGGGGGGGGGGGGGGGGGGGGGGGGGGGGGGGGCTTTGGAAGAAACAAAAGAGGAGTCATGTGGGAAATCTTTATTAGGATCTTAGACAGCAGGTTTTACATGGCAGACTGTTATACATTAGTTTGAAATGACAATACATTTACCAGATCCATCCTAAAATTTATAGTCACTGAAAGTATCATACATGCTGCTTTTCTTTATTTTCACCTGGACTATTACATGCTCTATTTACAAGCCTAAACCGGAAAACGTTACATACTCAAGTTGCCCAAAACTCTGCTCCTAGGCTTGTAATGAAACCAAGAGGTGGAACCATATTTCCACTTTTTAACCACTCTTCATTGGTTGCTGTATTGTTTTAGAATTGGTTACTCATTGCTTTTAAAAGCACTACATGGTCTGGCCCCTAGCTATATCTCTGACCTTGTAACCCCACATATAACAATGTGGAGTCTGGTGCTCAGGAAGTGCCCTTTTGGCTGTTCTATAATCTTGAAAAAGAGGTCTAAGGGTTAACTGGCTTTTGCTGTTAGGGCCCCCATGCTCCAGAACAGCCAGCTTGAGGATATCAGACTGGCAAACTCTGTGTCCTCTTTTAAATTGCCTCTTAAAATTTACTTTTATCGGAAAGTATTCCTTTAGTGTTTGACTAGTTTATTTTTTATTCTCGTTTTATGCTGTTTTTAGATCACTGTTAATTTTCTTTTGATATTAATTTCTCTTTTTTATTTCTACTATATTATCTGATTAATCTGTATCTGTATAAATGGATACAATGTAAAATGCTATGTAAAAAAAAGTTGTGTAAGTCGCTCTGGATAAGAGCGTCTGCTAAATGCCTGTAATGTAATGTAATGTAATGATTATTATTTTTATTTCTGTGCAAAACACTTTGTAACTCTGTCTTCAAAAGTGCAATACAAAAAGATTATTATTATTAGATTTGTTAGACAGTTGTCTAATGCTAGCTAGCTGGCAAACAGCAGCATATTTCTAACGTACTATTTAGCTTCCTAGCTACACATCAGTTCATAGTTGATGTTGTTATTATGATGTAAAAGGCTAAATGCAACCAGGGCAACTGCAAGCATCATGGGACACTGTAATGTACTTGCTAAAGAGAAGATAGATTAAAAGTAGAAACAAAAACAAATCTGTACCTCTTCTTTTGATATAAAAGGTTGTAAACACCTCACAGCTAGACCAATGAGGGTTTGTAGCTGGAGGGGAAGGCACCGCGTGTTTTCCCTTGGCTGGTGTGATTCAAAACCGGAGATGTTAGTTATTTTTACTCTGTTCGTAAGAACAGGGCACAATTATACTTAAGAATGCACTGGTTCCGTCGCCGCGGGTCAGATATGAATGCGCTGCTTCATATCCCGCTTAAGACTGGCCTGAAACGGACCAGTAGCATTCTGGTTACTCTCCGTTCGCAAACGGGGCTATGCTGTCATCAGAGATATATCTGATCTGTCGCCGGACCGTCAATATTCCAATGGGAGCATCAGAATACTTACAAATGAGCGGAACAACACATCAAATATATCCATGACCACAGCAAGTAAGTGTAACAGTTACTAGGTTTTACTCTCGTTATAATCTGACTCCAAATGAAATTAGAATTTAAAATTTGGCTTTAACTATACGTGGAACTTGGAGCGGTTACACTCGACTCTATCTTGTGCCATCATTCCTCAATATATGCTCCCGGGTTTAGCACTATTGTTAAATCTCAGTTCGGTGAAGCCCCCAGAGGGTAGGAGGCGGACCACCATAATACATGCCTTCCTTTGTGCATAGATAGTTATGAGCCCAGGACAGTGTGTATCTATCGGGTTCCTTAAGGCGAATTTGACAACAACCGGCGTATAACGCCCATGGGTCCTCTTAAGCCAAAACACCAGAACCAATACAACACCAATCCCGTTAGCGGGCAGATCGTGGTCGCCTATCTAACTTGAGGACCTCACTAAAGACTTTCGCTGTACTAGACCCCTGATCAGTAGGTCCTAGTCATAATTGTCCCCCTGAGTATTTAATCGGAATTTCGGCTGAAAAGAAGATAAAATGGATTAGAGTCATGAAGACCACGCGAGTTAAAAATAAGAAGAATTTATTTAACAGGCAGGTAGGTCATTAGCTTCAAATTCACAATCAATTTAAAATATGGAAGGTTTTAAAACATAAATATAGAGTAAAAAGTTCTTACCCAGCCTGTTTAGCTACACACGAAATCACAGAGTCTGCGCAGTGTGGGAAGTCGATTACGATCTTCCTTGTCTAGCTACACACAGAGCACAGAGTATGTGCAATGTGGGAAGTCGATTACGATCTTCCTTGTCTAGCTACACACACAGCACAGAGTCTGTGCAGTGTGGGAAGTCGATTACGATCTTCCCAGATTGTTTTGTCTCCCTTCCTTTTAAGCCAAATCCCGCGTTTGATCTAGGCGGCATTGCCATAAATTAACCTGGCCGAATAATAAAATCTGGAATTACGGCCCCCACCATTCAGAGGCTGTTGTTAAAACAATTAGTGGGGAAATTGGGAAAAGGAGATGATTACCAGAGAGGACATTCCATTGGGATAGTTTTTTCCTGAGTTTCTGAAACTATGTTTTATGAAATTCTATTTGGTATGAAACATATTTCATTCAATTTCTTGAATTTCCCTAAATACGTCCATACCAAACATGTCAAGGGGATGTAATATTATGGTGCAGTTGTCATGAAAATACCCTTTTGTTGAACCATTTTACATACAATCCATGTTATTACTACATAAGGCATAATACAGTAATATAATGAAAACATGTGCATGGTTTGTAAGGTTCTACGGGGTTTGTGAATATGATAAACAGACGGTTCAGAGTCCAGATCCAGAAAAGAAATAAAAAGTGTAATGACAGAGGGGCCCACATAAGGGCACTGTGGTACTCTCAAGAGTAGTTGCCCCACCATTTTGCCAGAGGCCTGATGATCTTTTCACCCTTTATGGCCCCAAAACACACACACCCACAACCATAGACAAAGAGACTAGTTCCCCTTATCTTAGTCTTGTCCAGGTGGCAACATTCCAGAGGGCCAAATGGCTTGCTCACACAACCATAAACAACCAGTCCAGTTCCCCTTATCTCAGTCTTGTCCAGAGGGTAACAGTCCAGAGAGCCAAATGGCCTGCTCATCCAGAGGAAGTCCGAGTAACCTATTGTTTTATCACAAGGCTCTTGGGTCCTTTGAAGTACAGGATGAGTCCCAGCGTGCAGGCTCGTTCAAATGCCAGCCTTTTCTGGGTCCCAGTTTGACTCCGCTCTTACAAGGTTATGATAATTTGTTGAAACATTTTTGGTTATTTACCATTTTATGTAACATGCTTACTCTTAGTTCACTGAACTGTGATGTATGATTGCTTAGTGCATCAAAAATGTAATCTATGTATATGCTGATACAAAAAATTAAATATGCATTATTCTTAACATTCTTTTAATTAATTTGCAATTAATTTGGAGATTACCGTATAGACAGTCTGCTTGTGTAATATTCAATGTGCAGCTTGCACAGACTGCTGCTATATGATATATATATATATATATATATATATATATATATATATATATATATATATATACTGTCAGCAAAAAAATATATACTGTCAGCAAAAAAAAATTGAATTCATAAACAAATTACAATAATACAGAGCCCTTTATCAATACTGCTGTATATTTTATGCAAAGCATTTGCCAATAAACAAACAAAAAAGCATGCACTAAGCTTCCACTCTTGCGCTATGCAAAAACACTAAGTGAAAGCCATACAGTATGCAATAGAATAGCCATAGTCATAGTTCCAGCTGTATAAAAAAATAAAAGGCATTTGATAAAGCACACACAAAAACAATCAACCTTCCACCTTCATATTTACCAGATCACTGTCCAAAATGACAATAGTCCCACCCTGCTGGCGGCTTTCACATCTGCCCTCACCTCAGCGAAAGCCTCATTTTTCCAATCCAAGATCAGTGCATGTGTCTCTAATTCACGGAAACTATTCTCCACCTTCTCTTCCCTCCTCACTCCTCCTCCACCCCCACCTCCTTCTTCCCTCTCCGCAGATGACTTTCTGGTCGCCTTTGAAGGAAAGGTGGCTACAATCCGGAACTCCTTCGCCCATCCAGTGAGCCCCCCACCCCCCCGGGACAAAACCACAGCCACATTGACCTCCTTCGAGATGCTGGAGGACTCCGATGTATTACAACTCATCACCTCTCACCGTGCAACCACCTGTCCACTTGACCCCATCCCATCTAAAGTTCTCCAATCCATTTCCAGCGAGTTCCTTCCCTATCTGTCCTCTATTGTTAATTCCTCTCTCTCCTCTGGTCACGTTCCCTCTGATTTCAAGATGGCTCGTGTTACCCCACTTCTAAAAAAACCCACCTCAGACCTCTCCGTTGTAACAAATTATCGACCCGTATCGCTTCTACCCTTTCTTTCCAAAACCCTTGAACGAGCAGTTCTTAAACAACTAACCTCTTTTCTCCATCAGAACAACCTGCTAGACCCTCACCAGTCTGGCTTCCGATCCGGGCACTCAACAGAGACTGCGCTCCTAGGTGTGACGGAGGCACTTGCCACTGCAAGAGCCTCACGCCTCTCCTCTGTCCTGATCCTTCTTGACCTGTCTGCAGCTTTCGACACGGTCAACCATAAAATACTCCTCTCCACCTTGGCTGGGATGGGAATCGCCGGGACTGCCCTGTCTTGGTTTGCTTCCTATCTTGCAGATAGGACCTACCAGGTCACCTGGAAGAGGTCTGCCTCTGCTTCTCATCCACTTGTTACGGGAGTGCCACAGGGATCTGTACTGGGTCCTCTGCTGTTCTCCTTATACACCAGATCTCTTGGTTCAGTAATTAATTCACATGGCTTCTCCTATCATTGTTATGCAGATGACACACAACTCTTCTTTTCTTTCCCCCCCTCGGCCACACAGGTCAATGATAAGATCTCTTCCTGCCTGGCTGACATCTCCACCTGGATGGCCAGCCACCATCTGAAGCTCAACCTCAACAAAACTGAGCTGCTCTTCTTCCCGTGCAAGACCTCCTTACTTCGTGAGCTCTCAATCACGGTTGATGGCACCACAGTGACTGCCTCTCACTCTGCCAAGAGCTTGGGGGTGGTCCTGAATGACCAACTGGACCTCAAGGAGCACATCAAGGCAACATCACGGTCCTGCAGATTCCTTCTGTACAACATCAGAAGGATTCGACCATACCTGACGACGCACTCCACCCAGCTGCTCGTCCAGGCTACGGTGACCTCTCGCCTTGATTACTGCAACTCTCTCCTTGCAAGCCTGCCAGCTTGTGCCATACAGCCACTTCAGATGATTCAGAATGCCGCTGCCCGACTCATCTACAACCTTCCCAAATTCTCCCACGTCACTCCTCTGCTGCGATCACTCCACTGGCTACCTGTCGCCGCCAGGATCCGGTTCAAAACCCTGACCCTTGCCTACACTGCTGCCAACAGGACAGCCCCCATCTACTTGCAGGACATGATTCGCTTCTACGTGCCTGCTCGACCACTCCGCTCTGCGGAAGCAGGGCGCCTAGTAACCCCTCCCACCCGCCCAAAGGGATCACAGAGCTTCTCCACCCTAGCTCCCCAGTGGTGGAACGAACTTCCCGTCCCTCTCCGAACCTCCCCCTCACTACCCATCTTCCGCCGTGGCCTGAAGACTCATCTCTTCAGACTATACCTAGATTAACCACCACCATGCTGTATATTTCACTCTTTAATTTAACCCCCCCCCCCCCCCCCCCTTCATGTCACTTGTATTTGTCCTTGTCCTAATACTGTAGCTTATTCTTCTGCCTAGTTGGCTTTGCAGAGGTTAGGTTAGAATAGTGTTCACTGTGTGAACTGTGTTCTTAGCTAGAAATAGCTGTACAAATGGACCCAAATGCAGAGGGGGAAAAAAACTCAGGAACTCCAAATGGCAAATCTAAAACAGAGACTTTAATTTCCAAACCAGGTAACAAAAAGCAGGGAACAAAGGGCCTCGCAGGGCAACTCTCGAAAACTCAAAAGTTCTTCAAAAAAAAAAAAAGAGAACAGCAGAATCCAAACATCCAAAAAGAAAAATACGCAGAACAGAACTCGGGCAAACAAACAGGCAGGACAAAATTCACAGGGAGATACACAGGGAGAGTTGCACAGGCAGAAACACAGAAGCGGAAACACACGCGAAAACACAAGGAACCAGCACCGGAGTCAGGGAAGACCCAGGAGCATCTCAGAATAAAATCCTTTAAGCAATACGATCTCCAACAAGGTATTCCATTAACTGTATTTATTTTCATCCCCTACAATCATACAAGATTATGCAAAATTGTATGAGTTAACAAGTTATCAAATGATAAAAAGTAATAATTTAAAAAATTATAGGGTTAACAGTACCCTGTTAACCCTATCCTGTCACCTATGGTCCAAAGACCTACACACTGAACTGCAAACCCAAGAACTGCAAACATTCTCTGTTAACAAAGCACCATAGCACAGAGCCTTTCTAGTTAGTGTTGCTGAAGTGTCGCATCAGTCCAGCACGTACTGTACTTGCTTCCGGCATGACTCTCTCCCTCTCTGGAAGTGGTGCTGCAGGCTGTGGTAATTGTGGAACATCAGGGCCATTGAGCCAGTCTGGTCTGTACACTTCATTGTGTTGCTCGCACAGATTGTGCAGAACACAACATGCAACAACCATCTGTCTGGCTAATTCCAGATCACTGCCATTGTGTTTCAGAAGGCAGCGCCATCTTCCCTTCAGTCTGCCAAATACATTTTCAACCATAACCCTAGCTGTACTGATTCTGACATTGAAAGTCTGCTGTTGTTCAGTCAGTCTACCTGTATCAGCAAAAGGTTTCACCAGCCATGGCTGAGCGGGATAGGCAGCATCTCCAATTATGACGTAACCCACTTCCTCTACTCCAGTGGTCCTGTTGTGTGGAGGGAAAAGGTTGCCACGATTCAAAAGGTCCCACTGCTTGGACAGACGTAGGACACGGGCATCATGGAGGCTTCCTGGTCGTCCAACGCAAATATTCCAAAATTGCCCCTTGCCATCAACGACAGCTTATAGAATAATAGAGTGCCAACCCTTCCAATTTAAATAATCATTATGATGTTCTCCTGGTGCAATTATAGGTATGTGGGAGCCATCGACGGCGCCCACACACTGTGGTACACCAAACCATCTACCAGAGTAGGCTGCCATCTCTGCAAGGCTCTCTGCAGATCGGAGAGGGATGAGTTCATGCTGTAGGACTTCAGCAAAAGCCATACAGAATTCCTTTGTGCAGCGCCTCACAGTTGTTAGACCAATCCCAAAAAGGTGAGAGATTGTTCTGTATTCAGAATTTGTGCCTAGCTTCCGCAGGGAAATGGCTACTCTTTTACGGTGAGGGACACAAAAACGGAATGCTGTGTCGTCTTTTTCCGTGGCGGGACGCAGCCTGCCACAGAGGTACTCAAAGGTCTCTTTAGACATGCGAAAGTTGTCAAGCCACTGGCTTACTGTAAAGAGTGGAACACAGTGGTCCCATCATTCAGTCGACCGCCAACGGGTCCATTTTGGGTGGCCGTCTGCTGTTCTGCAGCATGCGATGCATCTGAAAAACATTTTACTGACGGTTACTACAGGTTCACAACACTGTAATGCCGTGTTGTATTAGCACACAGTGGACCTAAAAAGTATTGTGCCAATCACAAAAGGCACACACAATAAGTTGATAGATTAACATCATGAGTGGGGGTAAAAGTATTCAAATCCTTCAAAAGTAAAAAAATATCAACACCACAATGCGAAAATATTTCATTATAGTACAGTACATTAAAGTGCTAATCACCCATTAACAAAAGGATACGGACGCCCATTGGCGTTGGCTTGGCGGTTACAGGTACATAAAAAAGCATGGCGTTTCTAGTGTTAAACAATAATCAAAGGATAAGTTTTGGTATTTTTTAAGTTAAACCTTATTTTTCAAACACCTGGCGTAATTTTGTTGATACGGAGTACAATTTCACCGATCGGTGCAGTAATCTCATGTCCTAGCGGCTGTGTTTACAAACATGAAATGTGCTGCTTTCACTTTTCATAGAATATACTTTTACAAATAAAACGGTTATTGTAGTTAGTACTTAGAACCTACTTTGTTTGTAGGTCTCCTCCTGCGAGTTATATATTCGGTCAACATGCGCAGGTAAACATCTTCTTCTTCCTTTCTTTTCTAATGTCTCCTCCTTGCGGCATCAACCCGTGCACGTGTTGTGTGCTTACGAAAAAAGAAAAACCAAAAACAGACCAAAATACGCAGAATCCTCATCCATATCGTCAGCCAACGCAACAGAACATAATGTTCGGGACAAAGAAATATTTTTAATTGTTTCAGATCTGTAATCCAAAATTTTAGATTTATAATCAAACAATTTGCATGTGATTAAAGAGCAGATTCTAGGCTGTGTTTTTTTTGGTTTTACCATGTAGAAATTACAGCACTTCTTATAGATAAACCCTCTATTTAAGGGCACCATAATGCTTGGTACAAATGACTTCACAGGTGTTTCTGATGAGTCAGGTATGTTTAATTTGTTTCCTCTGTGCTGGAATAAAACAGCTTCCTTGCCTTTGGAGTCTTACTGGCATTTCTCAACATGAAGACCAGAGTTGTGCCAATGAGAGTAAAGGAAGATTTGTGAGGCTGAGAAATTAAAAAAAAACTGTCAGAGACATAGAAACCTTAGACTTACTAAATTCAACTGTTTGGGAAAGCATTAAGCAGGCTTAGGAAGGCTAAGGAAGACCTCAACAATTATCGACAGAAGCATTTTCACCACAATGAAGAAAAAAACATCAGAAACGCTCTTCAGCAGGCAGTAGTGGGTATGTCAGTGACGTCTGTTCACAAACAGAACTACAGAGGCTACACTTCAATATGCGAACCACTAGTTAGGTGGAAAAACAGGTCTGCCAGGTTACAGTTTTCTAAGAAGTACCAAAAAGAGCCTGCAGAGTTCTGGTGAAAGGACAAATGACACAAAGATTCACTTGGGTCAGATTAATGTCAAGAGCAGAGTGTGGAGGCCAAAAGGAACTGCCTAACATCCGAAGCAACCCCAATCATCTCTGATACCTGGTGGTGGGTGTGCTAAGGTTCGATCATGTCTGACTGCCACAGGTACTGTCTCACTTGTCCAATTCCTAACCTAATGTTCAATATGCAAAATATTCAGCTTTGAAAGTTTAGCATGGGTTAGGTCGTCTAAATAATTTTCCATTATGCCTGAAAGGGAGAGGTCATGACTCATACAGCAAAGGAGAAGTACAACTATCCTTTCGAGGTGGAAAACGTATTACCCATGGCACAGAATCAACAAAAGCAAGTTGTTGCACTCAGGCATCTCAGCCACACCCAGACATTCCAACAGGTATCTCTGCAGTGACGTGGGCTCTTTAAAAGGCTACATAAATTACTCTAAACATTCTTTTCATTAATTTGCAGATTACCGTATAGACAGTCTGTTTGTATAATATTTAATGTGTAGCTTGCACAGAGACCTCTGCTGTATGATACATATATATATATATATATATATATATATATATATATATATATATATATATATTACTCTCATTGACGTCCGGCACTCTGAATCCCAAACACAAGTGCATCAACAGTCAATACCTCACTTACTCAACATGTAAAATATATTTATTTGATTTAATTTGGTAATTATTATCAAATATATGAATTATCAATAAAATTGCCAAATTCATTGATAGGCAGAGCAAACTTTTTGGATCAACCTTTATCAAAATGAATAACTGACAACCAGACGGAAATTAAGACATTGATTACTTTACAACAAATATTCACGTCTTATCTAAACATTTTACCTTAAAACTACCTTAAAACAATTAACAAAGATTACAGAAGACATGGACAGTCACACAAGAAATGAATGAAAGAAGATACCAACCCACAGCTTATTGTCCCAAAGTAATCCAAAATTCAGAAACCAAAAGACAGCAGGATATTACAAAAGACCAGAGATGAACATAGGAGGCCAGACATAGATGCAGGACTCAGATGCCCACTTTCAACAGTTACAAAAACTACTTCCTTCCGAGTTTCCCATAAACTAACTGACCTAACTCAAAGAAAGCTGCATATTTTAACTTGTGAAAAAGAGGAGGGGGCAGGGGGATGGACACCCCCTCTGACACACACACACACACACACACACACTCTCACACACACACACGCACACAGATTCACACCTCAGATGTAACTCCCCAGTTCCGGTCTTATCTCCAGGCTATGCTGGCCAAGCACTTTGAAGCTTCCTATGGCTGAGAACGGCCAAATGGTGAATTACAATTGTCTGACAATATACAGTATATTGGGATGGCAGGTATGCCATCCCGCCCAGTTACGCCTTGGCGGGGGCATGCCCCATACCTTTACAGCACCAAGAGTTTGGCACTTTTCAGGGTTCCCCACAGAAATAACCACAACAGCCACAGACACTCAGCCCTTAAAAACATTAAATTCTGTACATTCTGACCCCATTTCAACAGACAGATTTCATTAACAACTTCACATGTCCACACAATAAAGCCCCAAACTAAGGGGATTTTGCGTTTTCTCCTTCTTCTTCTCTTTCTTCTTCTTCTTCTTCTTCTTCTTCTTCTTCTTCTTCTTTTTCTTCTTCTCATTCTTATTTTTCCTGCCGCCTATCCCACTAACAACATGTCTCCCCATTGGACATTTTACCGACACCAGCCAAATCCTCACCCTCACGACCCAATCAAAAACTTGCATACACACGCAAAATACCCATACCTTTTTATTCTGAAACATTTCCAGTTTCAACAGCTAATCTGCATGTGGCCTAGTGGGTAAGGTTACAGTCTTGGGAACGTGGGGTTGTAGGTTCAAACCCAGCTAAGGACATGTTTCTTTAACCTGCTTTTACCCTCACTAATAATTGTCTACTACTTCTCAATTATTCCTTTTGCACCATATCTACCAGCCATTCACCGAACGTATACACTGCATTATGAAGTACCGTCTGCACATTCAGTTATTAACCGCTACAATATTGCAAAGCCATATGGATTCAACGGGAGCTCTTCTGTGCTTACTGGCCTGTGTTCTTCTTTAAAACCACAGACAGGTTTGCTAATGATATTTCGCGCATTGCATAGCTATGTCATGGTGCTGCACTAACAAAGTCACAGACTGGTAAACCTCCGGTTGAAGGATTGAATCCCGCCTCGCCCTCAGGCAGATAATTTCCTCTTTTACACTAACGTTTTCTTACGCTTTTATATTTGCTTTACCAAAACTCACTCACGGCCACCCATATGCATTTCATGCAAATGTATTCCTTTTATTAAAAAGTTACACCAGTTCACCACTGTGCCATTTCTACTAACTATATTTCTTCACTTGGCTGCCGTACAAAACCTTCTTATCAGCAAACGCCACGTTTCTACATTCATGTTACCTCGCCCTGTTCTCTATCTAGCCACATACAATTACTACGTATGTACGTTCTGCAACTCCCCATTAAAACATTACATTTAAAACCATGAGTCACTCATAAGTATAACTACTAGTACTGAACATGAGAAAAGCACATTAGTGCAATAGATGTCACTCATTACTTAACCCTCCACTCTAACAGCTAATGCTTTATACCGACTGTTATATATACCATTCCATAAGGAAACTAAGCTCGCTCATGGTCACTTTATTTACTCCGCACTATCGTCTGTGATCATGTCAACCTTCATCTACATGCCCATTCTGCTAAAAACATATTATTTCAACTACGCAATTTCATCATTTCATCCTAATTTCTCTCACACTGTTGTTATTTTCTCATATGCAAAGCCTACTGGGACATATGCGTGCGCTCCTATTCTCCACTATCAAGTTTTCCGGTTCTAGCTTAGCAAAACAGCGAACAGAATTCCCACCTGCAGATAAGCCTATCAAAATGCCTTATAAACCTTACAAACACTAAAAGTACACGCTCATCAGACTGTACAAATTCACACAAGGACAGCCATAATCCACAACCGTTTCTTACAGGGTCACTTCGCATTTCCCACTCTCATAATAAAACGCTTGACGTGTACCGTTTAGCAGTTTCGGTTTGCTATATATGTAAAACAGTGGCTGTGACAAAGGGTGCGGTGGCGTAAGTGTAAACGCATCAGAAACGCAGGTGAAATATGGCCAGTGTATGTACTCACGGATTTGACGGCCATCCAACGAGCCTTGATTGACAAAAGAATCAGCAAGCCCGTAGAATTAGAGCTCCCTAAGTCGCAACTTGTGTACCCTTCTGGCCTGCTCCGTTGTCTGTTATTTCTTGGAGATGTACTTTTAGTGTTTGTAAGGTTTATAAGGCATTTTGCGTCCCTCTCCGAACCTCCCCCTCACTACCCATCTTCCGCCGTGGCCTGAAGACTCATCTCTTCAGACTACACCTAGACTAACCACCACCACGCTGTATATTTCACCCTAAATCCCCGCCCCCCCCCCCTTTATTCATGACACTTGTTACATGTTGCCCCATACCAGCACTTTTTGGTAATTTGTATTTGTCCTAATACTGTAGCTTATTCTTCTGCCTAGTTGGCTTTGCAGAGGTTAGGTCTGAATAGTGTTCACTGTGTGAACTAAACTGTGTTCTTGGCTAGAAATAGCTGTACAAAATAAGTATTGTACCTTACTGAACCTGTGTTAAGCAGTTGTCTATGACCATGAAATGCACTTTTTTGTACGTCGCTTTGGATAAAAGCGTCTGCCAAATAAATGTAATGTAATGTAATGTTGTCACTGCCCCATCACGTCAGCTGGACTACCTCATCTCTGTACTCCATCTCGTCGTCGTTGCTTATCAGGCCGATAACTGTGGTGTCGTTTGCGAACTAGATAATCTGGTTGTTGCTGTGTATGGCTGTACAGTCATGCGTGAACTGAGAGTACAGTCCACCGGTGAACTGAGAGTACAGTCCACCGGTGAACGGAGAGTACAGTCCACGTGTGAACTGGGAGTACAGCCCACGCGTGAACGGAGAGTACAGTCCACACGTGAACGGAGAGTACAGTCCACGCGTGAACGGAGAGTACAGTCCACGCGTGAACTGAGAGTACAGTCCACCGGTGAACTGGGAGTACAGTCCACGCGTCAACTGAGAGCACAGTCCACGCGTGAACGGAGAGTACAGTCCACGCGTGAACGGAGAGTACAGTCCACGCGTGAACGGAGTGTACAGCCGAGAACTGAGGCAGAAGCCTTGAGGTGCTCCGGTGTTGAGGACCAGAGTGGATGAGGTGTTGCTACCAATCCTCACCACTTGAGGCCTGCCCGTCAGGAAGTCCATAATCCAGTTACAGATGGGGGTGCCCTAGTCTGAACGAACGCATGTACTTTCTGGGGCAAAAGGGAGGAGCTTCCCTATTGGTTAACCGAACTGTCTGTCTCAGTGTGCCGGTTCCCCCCCCCCCCCCCCCCCCCCCCCCCCCCCCCCCCCCCCCCCCCCCCCCCCCCCCCCCACCCCCCCGGTCCCCCCACCCCTCTCACCCCCCCCCCCCCCCCCCCCCGCCCCCAATGGCTATCGTCAGCTATCATTTGTCATCAGCCCTTTGTTTGCACTGGTGAAGAGCATTTGCTATATGGCCAAATGTAAAGAAGTTTTTAAAATTCATGAGCAAAGCCCTCCTCAACCAGTTTTCCACTGCTGGGTCTTCAGCCTGATTTAAATCAACATTTTTCCTAACAAAATGGATGCCTGAGTATTGTCTTTTGTAAAAACCAATGTCATTACTTGATCTTCTCATCTGATATCTGTAAATATTTGTTTTCCTCCGTGTTTGATTTGATAATATTTACTGTTCTTCATACCTGAAAGACAGAGGCCATGGGAAAGGAGAAGGAAGTACTATCATGCCGATTTTTAGATAAAATGTAATATGAGACAAAGCAACACTGAGTAAACATGCAACACGTTTTTAAATTATTATTTCATTTATGTAATAAAAAAGTTATCAAACACCCATATCTACCATGTAAAACACCAATTGCCCATTTAGTTACTCAATCAACCAATTAACCAAATTTAATAATTACATTCAGCTGAATTAACACAGCCAGGCTTGATTGCAGCCAGCTCTGTTGAATCTAAATCTCACTCATATTGAACCTTACAGTATCATCAATGAGAAGTACTGTAGTTACCACAAAGTTTCTACAAGCAAACCATGCCATGGTCAAACAAAGGAAAATCCAGAAGAGACAAAAAAACAAAGTTGTTGAAATATGTCACTCTGAAAAGGGTTACTAAGCCATTTCTAAGGTTCTGTGACTCCAAGGAACAAAGGTGAGAGCCATTATCTCCAAATGGAGAACACTTGGAATAGTGGTGAACCTTCCCAGGAGTAGCCTGCCTGCCAAAATGTTTCCAAGGGTGCAGCAACAACTTATCCAGGAAATCACAAAAGATCCCAAAAGAACATCTGCAGAACTGCAGGCTTCTCTAGCCTCATGCTAAGGTCAGTGTTCATGACTCCACAATAAGAAAGAGACTGGGCAAAAATGTAATTCATGGAAGCTTAGCAAGGCAGAAACCACTGCTAAGTAAGAGAAACATCAATACTTATTTCACAATTGCAAGAAAGCACCTGGATGATCCCCATGCCTATCAAGATAAGGTTCCACAGACCGATGAGTCAAAAATTTTAGAGATGACACAGTGTGAGAAAGCTGTCTGTTACCATTTGGCTATAGCCCAACAGTGGCAGTGCACAGTTTTCTTTTCCTCTTAGTTTTCCCCTTCATTTCCTCTAGCTCCTCCTACCTAAACTTTTTTCCCTTTCCGTAATACCTTTATATATTCTCGTATATCCTTAGCAGCAGACTAACCGGGAGTGGTTGGTATTACTATGGAGACTATTAATTGTAGACCATTGTCTCCCAACATGAATGTATGATAAAATAACACAGGTGAAGTTTATACTGAAAAACAAACATGGAACTCCTGATGTGTGCATTACAGGCCTACATATACTGAACAGGAAAAAATTGACAGCACAAAGAAACGTGGAAAATAAGCCAGGGAATTGTACACTGTTCACAGATAAACTGCATCCCTTTGATCACCAGAATTACATTGAACCCTGACCCAAACACTAAAGGAAGAGTCCAAGAGTTAAACCATCTCTTCTTTCTTGATTCCACCTTGTCTTCCCATGGTCTCTTCCATTCTGTAAAATAAGGATTTTATATTAGTGTACATCCTGCAAACTTGGACTTGCTTTCCAAAAAAGTCCACTTCTAACACATCTCTTTTTAGTATTGAAAAAAGAGGGGAAGAACCCCCAGAACAGATAGATTACTTGCAATTGTCCAAAGGGAAACAGAACAAAAAAAAGTTTATGTCAGACATCCAACAGGAAGTCCAGTATGTCATAGCACTTATTGTTCAGGCTGAAAGCACTCGCAGATTTTCATGGCGCTAAAAAGAATTAGTTTGGGATCAGGTTGTGTTTAGAAAATCTTATGAGCACCGCACAAATTATTTTTTGCAGTGTACTGGTTAAAATGCATAAATCTTTATGTTATAATTATAATTTATGTTGTTAGGCTAATTACTTCCTGTATTGTCATGTTAAAATGGGTTTCTGAAAAACTCTTCCAATGTATATGGTCAATATTTTTTTCATACCTCATACCAGACTTATTTCGAAATTATGCTCTTGGTTTTAAATTTCTGGTATAACAAGGGGGCACTGCTGTTTCTTTATCTGCAATTCCATGGTGGGTTTTACAGTGTTATATGTGTAAAATACAAACATAAGATTGAAAAAGAGTATAAGAGTGAACAATATTAGCGAAGTATATTTAATGTACTGCATATGTTTTGGTTTTCTGATAAAAAATATTCTGTGATTTGTGACCTGTAAATAGTATACATTGAATGCATGCTCACATTATATGTCAAGTATATACCAGCCCTGCACTTTGTAAACTGTTCGTTACTCAACCTTGTCTGAGTTCTTCCTCTTCTCTCCTCAAGCGCTCCTTCTCCTGTTTCTGTTTTCTCTTCTCTTCTGCCTTCTGGAACAGCTCTCTGGTGTAGTACCGTCCTTGCTCACCCACCATTTTATCAATCTTATTCAGGAGTTCAATTACCTGAGTACGATCATTCTTTTTATTATTATTAAACACATGATACCTCCAATTTACTTTATCAAGAAGATATGTGAGCTCCTCACAGTCCTTTACTAAGGCCCCTAGATCATCAGTGTTCTCCAGTTGATCACCATGGGTAAAGAGGACCATAGTATACTCAAAAGCATCTTCACCAAACATTTCTTCAATCAGCTCTACTGCTTGTTTCTCCTCTGGTGTGAACCGGCCCAATTTTATTACCAGCAGGAATGCATGTGGTCCTGGGGCGCACATGGAGAAACATTCTGCTACCTCGTCTTTTGCATCCTCCCTAGAAACCATTAAATCAGTCACGCCTGGTGTGTCAACCACTGTGACTGTCCTACCATCCACTTCTCCCTCTCCTTTTTGACATTTAGTAGTTACAGCTGTGAAATGAAGAACTACATGAAAAAAAATGTTTCCGAGGATGGTGTTTCCAGCCGAGCTTTTCCCGGACCCCGTCTTTCCCACAAGCATGAGCCTCAGGGGCAACATGGCTCCTGCTGTACAGATAACTCCTAAAAAGAAATAGTTTGTGTCATTATTTCAATATAATTAAGGGTAATTACAAGAACTTCAAGTATGAAGTGAACATAAGTAATGCTTACAACCTGGATGTGATGAGAAAATGTCATAAGAGGAGCAATAAGACCAGCATTTTCCACACCCACTCCAACATCCCCACCCACTCTCATATCCACTCCCACAGCCACACCCAGAGCCACTGCCACTGCCAGACCCACTCCCACTTCCCAGCAAATCCCTCTTAGTAAGCATGTTGCACTGTGATAATGATATCTGGTAGTATTAAATGACAATAGCCAGGCATGTATTTAGGGACTAGGGACTTGGAGGGTAGGGAGGTCATGGAGTAAGAAGGGTAGGAAGGTGCAGACCGCCCAGATGAATGCTGTCAATACTTCCTATAATGGTGTGAACACTAATGAAATCTCTTGAAAGGAAAATATTGGTAAGGGTGGCTTGGGACGGCAGGGGGTGAGGGAACAGGAGAGGATGTGTAGAAATAATGATCTGAAATGTCTTTGTTTAAATGCTAGAAGTATAAAAATGAATTTTTTGCAACTTGGGGCTGCTATGAATAGTGGGGGCTATGACATAGTTGGGTTTACAGAGACATGGCTTGGAGATGAGGATGTGGATGAATATAATATAGAGGGTTTAATGTGCAAAAAATTGCAGAAATTGCCTAGAGAGGATATCTGGATTAATCTCATTGGAGAACATGAAAAGGGCCTTACAGTAGGCATGTGTTACCGCCCGCCAGCTTCAGACAGTAGTGTGAATTCAATGCTCTTTGGAAACATAAAACTTGTCAGGAAGTTGAGACTATTATTATGGCTGACTTCAATTACCCCACTATTAACTGGGCACTGATGACAGGACAAGGGACAAGTAAGGAAGAATTTTTGAATGTTATAAATGATTTTTTTTGGCACAGCATGTCAGTCAGCCTACAAGAGGGAAATCAGATCTGGTGCTATGAAAAATTTTTTGCATAATGGTAATCAAGTCACTTGGGACTAGCAATCATTCTGCTGTTAGTTTGGATATATTTTGGCAAATTAGCAAGGCTTCCTGTACAGCCCTGACAGAAGACTTATGGTAAAGAAACATTCCTTGTTCTTCTTGCATGCACTACATGTTTGGGATATCCCCACAGGTTTACAATAATATGCAAGTGTGGGGACTGTGAAGGCCAGATGTGTTAGGTCCAGGGGTCAGTCCTGTGTTAGTCCTGTCACGTGTTTCTTCTACCCATGAACTCCAGAAAATTTCGCTTATTTACTTTTTTTTTTTTTTTGTGAACCTGGATTTTCCACCTCTGGTGAAGACCATTACAGAACTTTCATCTTTTGTTCTTTTAAGTAATTCATTGTTGATTTTGAGGTATGCTTTGGATCATTGTCTTGAAATGTCTATACTCTTCCCCCCCTTCAATTACTTCACATTATCATCTAGGATTGGTTGATATTTACTTGTATTTATTCTTCTTTCCTCCTGCACAATCTTTTCTGTGCCACTGGATGCCATACAAACCCCTAAGAATAACAGATCCACCCCCAAGCGGTTGGCAAGGTATTCTTTTCTTAAAATGCTTCCCCTGTTTTTCTTCAAATGTATCTTAGGTGGTTGTGGGCAAAGAGTTCCGCTTTTTTCCAGTCCTAATTACTTTAACAGTTTTAACATTTAAATCAATCTTATATAACTTCAAAATAAGGTTAAATATGATTAACATACCTTTATTTTGATAGTGTATGCTTGCTTTTGTCAGTTTGTAATAATGTTAGTCAAGTCACACAAATCTATAGCCTCTTGCTTTAGAAGATCCCATATCACTGCAGATACATTTTACAATTTTTCAGGGTGTGGCCGAGTTTTTTGAGTGCTTTAAAGACCTTAGGCTTTTATTCACTGTGTGGACTCTCTTTTAGGCACGAGGAACTGAACTTTTTATCAAAGCAAAATTGACGGAGAAATCAGGTGAGAGGCTAAAAAAATTGATATTTGGTAGGACAAATAGACAATAGCCAGGCGTGCGTGAATTTACTTTCTTATGGCTCGAATTCAATGAGTATTTGTCCTTAACTTTGCTCTACAAATAAATTTGACCTTTATCATTTTTATTCACAAAAACTGTTCGGAGTTTTACTATTAGTTATTTCTGAACTCACCGACTCGCGCTCGTTAATACAAAAACCCTTCGAGTATTTATTTATTTATTTAAGGGAAAATGTTGATTGAAACCGATCTAGGATTATATTTAGCATTCATGTGGCTAGTAAAGCCTTGATAAAGTTCAGCATTGGGTGAGCCGAGTGTTTTCAGTCAGCAGTAGAACACATACAGTGATTCTGCTGAAAATCAAAATATTATAAAAGCCAAATGAAGGGAGAGGAATCTTCGCAGGACGGACAAATTAATTAACGACAATTCGATAATAAGAAAATACAGTAGCCTGGACTGGCAGACTGACGGTATTAATACATTTCGCAATGTAGGCAGTAGTATCGACAACTAAGTTACATCACATGACATTTATTTGGCAGACGCTTTTATCCAAAGCGACGTACAATAAGTGCATACCGGAGGTCATTGGAAAAACTATGAAACACAGGTCCGATATGGTAAAGTACTAATTGTGTAGCCTAACAGTTATTCGTAGTCATGAACACATTAAGTCCAGTTCACACAGTAAGCATAGGCTAGGTTAGTGGTAGGTCAATCTAGGAGGCATGACAACGAGCTACAACATCAAGATAATGATAAATGGGCAATATAAGTGCTGAATGGAAGTACAAGTGTAACATGAAAGTGCTAAAGGAACAAATTAGAAGGATACAAATGATAATAGCGGTCCTAGATTGGGAATGCCCTGCAGAGTAGTGATACTTAGTCCAGGTACAGGCTGAAGAGATGCGTCTTCAGACCACGGCGGAAGATGGGCAATGAAAGGGTGGTTCGTACAGGAACAGGGAGTTCGTTTCACCACTGGGTAGCTAGTATTTCTGTTACTCAATTCAAAATCTTACTAATAAGTACTACTACTACTACTACTACTACTAATAATAATAATAATAATAATAATAATAATAATAATAATAAAACCGTGTCCCCTGTGCTCTCACTGTGATCTAAACCGGGTTTTGTTTGACTGCTACTAGCAAATTTGAAGCCCGAAACCGAAATCACCCACAGACGCAGTTAATGCTTCGCTTGGCTGCTATGCGCTAGAGTTACAGCAATTTCCATATGGGATTAACAGTTGCTATACTGATTAACAAGGCACAGTGGCCCGGCCGTCAGCACAGGAGCATGATAGTCTAAGAAATCATTTGTCTTACCTGTTAGTGGCGATCAAGCACTGTGCACCTGGCTTACCAGACCTCTTTGCTTTATATCTAGTCTTCGCTGCCAGCAAAGTTTCTGTTGTTTCTGGGGCGGTATCTCTAAGTTCGGTGGGATCAGCCTTCCTGCTTCCTGCTATGTCAAAATAGCATTGCAAGCCCTACACTGTACGTGACCGGCGAGATTTCTATCTGTTGTCACAACAAGTTCATTGTATTTCCGTAACGAAGCCGTTCACAAGTCTTCTGAAATTTTAAGTTCTCCCGTTTTCATTTAATATTTAATTTAAAATTAAAAGTTTATTTCTTAAAATAAAAATATATTTAAAAAATAATAATAATTCATTTTCACTTACTAGAAAAAAGGTTTTTTACACGGAGAAAAATATAATTTCTGCTGCAGTAACAAAGCTGTATGAAAAAGATCTTCAAAGCAATGTAACAAAGCTGCCTTTTTTACCCGGCCTTGATCAAAAAAAAAAAAGTATAATAATAGAAGTCAGTTGGGGGTCTACCTCAATCATCAACTCAAACGTTGAATCCCTACGTAGGCCGAATTTGACTTGGATCGCTAGATGGACTTCACGGACATTACTGAGGAGATTTCAGCGATAAAAACGCATTGAAGGGAGATCTCAAGGCAAGATCCTAGTTAGTTTGCCCTTTGTAGGTTTCACTCTGGTACTGTTGTGCTGCCACCGAGTTCTGTATTGTCATGGACAAGCAGTCCAGTATATATCCACCTGTATCACTGGATACAATGTAAGTCGCTCTGGATAAGAGCGTCTGCTAAATGCCTGTAATGTAATGACAGATAACTTTTACTTTTGAAGCTTGAACATCAGCTGGCCGGATTGAAGAGAGGAAGTGACAAAGAGGTTGGGAAAATAGCCAGAGAGGAAAGAGGAAAGGAAAATTAGGAAAATGTGATGCTGTTGCTAGGTGATGTGGCACATGATGATGTCACGATCAGGTTTCAATTACTGAACAAAAAAAAAAAAAAACAATAACGCTTTATTTATTATAGTTTGGCATTCTCAGTTTAAACTCATTTCCACTGCAATTTAAGGCCTATCACTTTTGGTTTTCACAAAATAAATCTTGAACTTAACGCACAAATGCTGCTATGTGCCAGTATTGGATGGGCATTGAAGTAATTGCCTGTATATCTTGATCTGATGCATTTGACTTGACCACACTGTCATGCCAGGGACATCAGGCTGCTCAAAATACAACCACAGACCAATCTGCACAGCCAGAATTATTTGCCTGAGCATTATTACATGCTTTTGATATTACAAAATTAATTCATAAACTTTGTCAATCATGTAATCTGGTAAATTAAGAAGAACAGCGGACATGATATTGCTTGTTAGTTACAAATAACACATATGGTTATAGGCATTTTGCGTGAATAGGTGAGTTTTTTTGTTTTTGTTTTTGTTTTTTTGACTTGCAAATGACATTTTTGTGATCTTGTACCTTATGATCAGGGCTGTGGAGAGGGAGGGAGCGAGTTCCAGAGTGTGACAGAGACCAGACGCCAGGAGTGGGATTGCGGGAGGTTTAGTTTATTAGTTTAAAGACTTGCGGAAGAAGTGTGGAGCAGAAGAGGACTGTGTTGGTGGGGGGGGGGGGGGGGGGGGGGGGGGGGGGGGGGGGGGGGGGGGGGGGGGGGGGGGGGGGGGGGGGGGGGGGGGGGTGGTCCAGGGGAAGGTTAGTAAGGGAGGCCAGAGCTAAACCACAGAGTGCACTACAGGCTAGCAGGGAACTTGTCGTACTTCATTTGACGTGAGAATGTGGAACTGGAAATAAAATAAACTGGAGTGGACCTGAACAAAACAAAAACACCACCAACATGTTTAATAGGCTAACTGATGCACAAGAAATATTTGCAGGTTTGTTTATTGCTGAACTGGTGAAACCAGAGAATTATGTGTATGTTCTACAGGCGAGTCTATAGACTGTAATTCAGCTCCACAATTAGCCCCTGCTGAGAAATCATTAAAAATCACTTTTCCTACCTGAATCTTATTGATTCTCATCGTTTCATTGATTCTAATTGAATTGTTACCAATTAGGCGCCATTTCGCTCCAACTCACTGTGACACATACTTTCAACTTATATTCAGATGGATTCAGCTTCTTTTTTTTTTAAATTGACAATAATAATGTTTCCTGGTAATAGAATGCGATGCGTCATTTTGTGATGGTTTGCTTTTTCCCTTGTTATTAAAATACCAAATGCCCAAATGAAACTTTAATGTATACTGAATGTATGCTCTGTTGTTGTAATATTTGAAACAAAATGTTTGCCCACGTTAAATCCATCAAAAAAGCAGCTGACTAGAAAATCACACTGATGTCCTGTTCGTCCATTTAAGTCATTCACATTCATAACTTTTTATTAATATTTCCTATTAAGGTTCAAAACATCATTAAGATGCTCTATAATGAAACTACACATTAAGGTGAAGAGAAAACACAAATGATAAAAGTTTGTTTGCAAGTAGCGAGCATCGAGATGGAGAAAAAAAAGAGAACTCTGGACTGTGGCAGCTATAGAAGACTTCACAAAAGAATAAAAATAGGGACTCATAACCGCACTTAGAGATGCCAAGGCCATACACTGTCATTAATGACCAAACAGGCACGAAACGATACTGGACAGGGAGAGAACCATAGTAGCTGCGAGCTCATGAAACCCTTTGCATCATAGCCACTGCACTCTGAGGAAATCAATGTTGGTTTTTCATATTTTCAAGTTCAAATATTTCATTTTTTTAACTGACTGCTTTTTGAATTAGTTAATGGAAGAATGTTGCCTTATTTATTTTTATTTATTTAGCTGTTTTTGTCATTTTGTTGCATCAAGACAAACCACACTGTCCTCAGCCTGTATATTCATATAATTATTATCATATTAGAATCACCTTTGGTAAGTCAGTCTAGTACAGCTAAGGGCTGAAAATCAATTCATTCATTCAGCCCAGGGAATTCAGGTTCATTAGAAGGCTTGTGTACAAAAAAAGTTCAATCCCTTCCCCAGCCACAGAACGCTTTTCCTCTCAATGACATCGATGTCCTCTTCCTTCAGAGCCTCTGGTAGCTCTTTTCCACCAATGCGAACCTAGTTCTGGTCCTGGGCTGCTGCTAGTGCCGGTTCGCAGTTGGTTCAACTTGTGAACGTTCTAAGTACTGTTTTGCTTTTCCACAGGTTAGAGAGCCACGTCATTACATCACTGTATACGTCTGTATACGTCTCCGCTTTCCCAGCAACATCGTTACCTATTAAAATGTATGTCCTGTAAAAATACAGATAATAAACTGTCTAAATGTAAAAAACCAACTTCATACATATAAATTTAGTTATATTATTACAGCCTTATTTAGTCCCTCCAGTTTTTCGCGATTCGGAACTTCCGGAATTCAACACATCAAAATGCCGCATTTTCCCCAACGCTGCATAATTCGTAAAAATAATTTGCCGAATTATGCAGCGTCGGGAAAAATGCAGCAATTTGTTGAAGTTGTGTTAAATTCCGAAATTCCGAATTGCGAGAAACTGGAGGGACTATTATTTACTATATCAACTTTAAGACAAGCAACACGCTCGGAACTATCTCATCGCGACCCATTAAATCCAATGGCACAGACATTGCTTCATAATTTCAAACTGCTTTCCTAATGGATATTTTGCATCCTGCGACTTGGGTTACAACAGTGAATATGTACGGATTCCTAGATGTGCTGATAGTGACCACCCTTTCTCATATTAACCTCGAATGCGCAAGACGGGACACTTAAACTGTATGCGAGGAAACTTATGTAGCCTAAAGTTACATTCATTTATATGGGGAGGTCGATAGCGAAAAAAAGGTAGTGCTGGAACACCTCTGACTTATTTGCCGGCACAGAAAAAAATTGAGAAAATACTGAAAAAATAACCACTGGAGGATAACAAGGACATATTTTCCTACATAACTAGGTACAGGCTGTTGCCGATATTTCGCCTATTTCATCAGTTTATGTTTTCCTTTCTGTCGAACGAAGGTGGTGTCTCACTCTACCTGGCGGTCACAAAGTTTTAGTTGGTCTTGGTTGGTCACGATAATCCCGCCCCCAGCCCCCTGACGTAAGCGGTTCTTGGTTCTAGACCAGCCAAGAATTCTATATGGCACCTGACGTGTAATTAAAGGCTTAAAAATGTGTGTAATATCATAAACTTTTTGGACTCTAATGAAGTTGCTTGTAACCCATGTTTTCATTCCTACATGGTTGTTGAAAAACTTAGTTTAGGTTTGTATCTGTATTTAGTTAAAAAACATTTCATTGCATTCTCCCAGTGGTAAATCTAAAATAATGTTTACCATATGACCCTGCTTCACAGGGTGTTAACATACTTTTAACCTCAGCACCCCATCACCACTATGTGTCAAAAGCACAAGATTTTCTGGCCTAAACTATTGCTTGTAAATACATCATTTTACTCAGATCTGTGTAATTGTTCAATACAATTTTGAAATCATTCAAAAATTTTGCTGTCTGTAGATATCAAACATTCCTATATGGCACATGACATGTGCAATTTTCACTTAAAGCCCTTTTTAAAAGCTTAAAAATGTGTGTAATATCATAAAAGTTTTGGACTCTAATGAATGTGCTTACAAGCAATGTTTTCTTTCCTACATGTGGTGTTGAAAAAACATCACAATAATGCCGCTTTTTGCACGCTTGCCTACTTTTTCACAAAACTTAATATAACTTCCTTGTTTTCAAGTCTTTTGCGAATCCTGCTTTTAATATTCATTGCTATTATAACAGTTTACGTAGTTTCATAGCACGTTGCCTTGCTTGCTTTTTATACATTTAAATCGGCAACCTATGGGCTTGTTAAGACTTTGTATACTTGCATGGGCTTCTTTTCTTTAAACTAACGTACAAACCACAGCCTTAAAATTTAGTTACTTACATATTCTCACACATTGCTTGATTTACTGGTAGGCCTAAAGAATGAACAAATGTTGCAAGTCACACACGCCCTTTGACACACAAGGAGGTTAATTTGAGCAATGCGAAGAGACTGCTGGCCTCCACGCTCCCCACATTTCTGCTTTTTTGTGGTCAAGCTTCAAGTCTGTAAACTTGCACCATCAAAGATCGCCTTGGCCCTCAACGTTGCTTTGTTAATGGTTTGACATATTATTTCGATGACTTATGGAAATAAGAATTATTTATTTAATAGGCTATTTATTTAGATAGGGATTGATACATAAACATAGAGTAGCCTTGTTTAACAAAATAGTCTGATGTCTGTAGGCAATCATAACGCTTACCAATGTAAAAAGGCATCCTAAAAACATTCATTGGATTCAAATACGTTTCTACGCTTTACTGGTCTTGTCTGGTGTATTGGAACCAATGAAACACTCTCAAAAAACCCCACCTTCTGGTCATATTGGCTCAGTTACACCAGGCAAAATCAACAGAGCACAGAAAAGTGTCTGAATCCAAAACAAATACGTATTTGACCCAGGTCTGGTGTGAGTGACTGTTATCTGCACCGCCTGTTCAGTTTAATGATTGACAGTCCTGTGAGCCTCACAGTCACGGGTGTTCTGCGGCGTATGTGCAAACCTGCTCTCAGGTTCTCCTATATAGCCGCTATTTTTTCTCGGCGCAAATACCAAGAACCTCACACGCACAGACTCTGGGTGCCTGCAGAGAAAGCTGGGATCTTTACATTCTCACAAGCATCTCATGATCTTCTGCTCTCTCAAACCAACAAATCATTCTAGGTTCCTTTTCCCCAAAAACCACGTCTTATGGTGCCGCACGCAAACAAGTATGCAACAGCTGTCAGTCAATGACTTGAGTACACAAATTAAAAGGTTTCGCTTATGAGAGCAAAACAAAAGAATTTGTTTAAATCAACGAGTCACTGACAAGATGTGGCAGCTCAGCTCATTTTGGGGTTCTTATTTCTCCATAACTACATTACACAGCATGCTGGTTTTCCTTGTGTTTCAGCAAGAATGATTCACTGATTGGCTAGAAAGTCCACACACCTTGTTCTCAACAAGGCCTTAATTGGCTGCTGACTGAAAGGAAACCACAAATACCTGCAGACACTGTGGCCTGAATGCCTGGCCTGAAGAAGCAGGAAGAGGCATCAATGCTAGTTGGGAGAATCATTTTGCTCCATGACTGAAATACCTAAAACAGGGACAATAGTTCAAGCCTTTGATTATAAGTTTTTTTTTTTGTTTTATTTTTAAATGTAATTCTGTTGATCGTTTGCCCAATCAATACGGCTGGCACAAGGTTGTCCGTTCTTTGTTCCGGCAGACATAAATTCCAGTGGGTGAGAAAATGTTCCAATAAGTTCATACGCCAAGTGGACCAAAGTAAGATGCCTCCCTGAAAGCATTTTAATCCACAATCACTACAGTAACACAGCAATTGCTGCAGAGTTTTTTGATCATATAAAGCAATCTTTTTCATTAACTTTTAATTTTTCTTTTTAATGGTAGGGTGCAAAAGTTGTTAGTTAAATGAAGCCAGGAATGATACCTCTACCTGTAGTTTAAAAAAAGTACAGTGCAAACAAATTCTGAAAAATTGTCTTTATTTGATTTATTTATTGAATTCTCTTTATTGATCAACAAATGCCACATTTTGTTTACATACAATCATAAACAACTGCACAGCTAAAACATAAAAGAAATTCTTTGGAGTTCAGACCAGTGTTCGTCTCAACACTTAATATCAGTTCATGAATAATTATCATTCATATTCATGGCTGCAGTCTCTTAGGACCCTTTACCAAGTCTGTCTGGAGGAATGTTGAAGTAATCTTCAAGTCTCCAGCTGGTCCGCTGTTGGGTCGGTGGCCTACATGGAATAGCTGGTCACAAGGCCAATTGTTGCCAAGGCTGAGGTGAGTGGAGCTTGTTTTTGAATGCCTACCAGACAGTGTTCGCTTGGGATAGAAAGGTGAGGCTGAAGTCTGTATTTTTTCCAGTGTCTAGAAAAGGACTTTATTCTGAGAAGCTGGAAGGAATATCAGTGTATTTCCAATCTATGTTGACTTGGAACAGGAAACAGGAATAAAGATTCAAACCACTGGATTAAGGCAGATCTTTGAATGTTGCCTAAAATGAGACTAGAGTGTGTTGGAACTCTGGTAGAGCTTCCACTAGAGTTCCCATGAGTTGTTCACTGTACAAGTGCCACATATACTGTAAGCTTGTGATATACTGGTGGTTGTTTCCCTAGGTTCTGGTCATTGCTCTACAGACATAATTCCACATCTTGAAAATGAAGTTGTGCGTAAAGTTCGAAGTCTCTGCTTCATCCCTGGCAGCTCTGCCTTTCTCCTGGTAGAAGCGCTCAAACTCAGCAAGTTCTCTCTTGTGCTTCTCCTCCAAAGTCCTTATCTTGAGGTCCCTCTCTTTTCCCTCGTCTAATAGCTTTTCCATCTTCTTCTCCAGGTCTGTCTTCAGCTCCTCCATGTCCTTCTCAAACCTAGCCTTCAGCTCCTCCTCTTTTTGACGCAGTTTTTCCTCATACTGCCTCCTGAGCTCTTTCTCTTTCTCTTGAAGCAACCTCTCCACCTCACGGAACATCTCATTGGTGTAACACCCACCACCGTTCTCCTTCACCATTGCCTCAATTTTGTCAAGGAGATCGGTCACTTGCCGACGGTCATCGAGGTTACTGTTCTCAAAGACATGGTACCTGTTTCCACATTCGGACAGCATTGATCTGAGACCACTGTCTGCTTCTTTAATACAGTCTTCTATGTCGTCCGAAAGCTCGCTCCCTCGCGTGAACAGAACTATAATGTAGCGGGAGGCCCCTTCCCCAAACAACTCCTGTATGTGCTGCACCGTTCTTCTGTCCTCCTCTGTGAACCGATCAAGTTTTACCACCAGCAAGAAGGCATGAGGTCCCGGGGATGAGTAGTTGATGGACCTCCCAATCTCTCGCCTGACGTCCTGCTCATTTTGTTGGTTATCGAAGAGCCCTGGCGTGTCTACCACATACACACTGCGTCCCGCTACCGTGCCGTGCTGTTTCTCACATGACTTAGTCTGGGATGAAAAACTCATCTTTGACTTGAATATTTTTCTGCCGAGGATCGTGTTTCCAGAAGCACTCTTCCCCACTCCTGTCTTTCCCACCAACACCATTCTGAGTTCAGGATTTTGCCCAGTTCCAGCATCCTCGGACACTGTTGCAGAAAAGGATTAAGTGTTAACCATTAACTTTTAATGTATGTAACCATAAGACCAGACGTGCATTCATGATGACGGATGCTCGTGACGTTTGCGGCCAACAGTTACCCTTGACGATTTTAAATGAACATTCCATTTAGTTCGCCACCAACGCATTTTTGATAAAAAATGCGACTGAACGGAAAAAAGCAACTTGGCCAACACTAACATAAGTGAAAAAAGATAGCTAGATTAGGTCTAACAATGATAGATTTTAGCTGATTTTCTGATTAGCTGGGATTTTTTTTAAAGGTCAGAACAAATATTACATTGATCAAAGTCAATTATAACAGCCAAATGATTGTCAACTTACTTGTTCTCTCAGTGTCAGCAGCCATTTTTGTTCACGGCGCATTACCATTTCTTAGCTAACTGTTAGCTAACGTTCGTGCCGAACAGAAAAAAGTTTGAATATGTTTGAAAATGTTTGCGAACATTAGCGAACCATCGCCGTCTTGAACACACGTCAGGCCTACGTCCAGCTAGTGCAACTGGCCCCTGGAGGCCTGCATTGGGAGGACTTCTTGATTGAATAGCATTTATTCACACTTTTTTGCACAACCATCAAAACTGGCTAGGTAGCTATCTTAAGATATCATCATTTCCTGTTTGAATATTCTTTTAAATATGAATATATTCTGATTATTTTATTATTGCAATTCTAAAAAATGAGTTAAATAGTAATTGACCAATTGATTTAAACTTTTAAAAATGGCCATTTCACAAGCTGTTGTGTTGTGGTTAAAATGAAAAGCTAACTTCATGCTAACTTCAAATTAAATGGTGCATCGTATGTTATTTAAAGAGATCATACATATTTATGAGATAATTTATAAAATCACTAATCTGACCTTTTTTTTCAGACATTATTCCTATGTGGGCTGTATCTGCAGTATCAGTAATGGGCAATAAAATTGTCAGCGTTAAATGGCTGTCATATTTCCGCACACAGATTTTTACACAGAATTTAAGATTTTCTGCATATTTCACTGAGGCATACTTACAGTTTGGTGGTATGAATTCAAAACTGTTTCGTCTTTTGACTGTTGGTTGGAATTCACTTTCTTCATCTTGTTTACCTACAAAAGAAGTAAACTTCATGTCACAACAAGCTCTAAAGCAGGATAAATCTAATCCATTTATTCTTTGTGAACAAGCCCTTTCCATTTGCTCACTGAATTAATATTAATTATATTAATACTTTGGAACTTGAGAGTATTCCAGAAATAAATAAATGGGAAAATGTATTGGTTTTAATTCCACATAAATAATTTCCAAAAAATACAAATTCATTGATTTTACTAAAAATTACTGGAGATTGCAACTGGCACCTGTGTGTGGACAGGGCTGGGTCTAGGCATAGGCAACACAGTCAGTCGCCTCTAGGGGGCGCCAACCGTCTGAGGGCAGGGGGAGGGTCAAATAAAGGGGGTGAAATTCATGGTAGTAGGTGAAACCTCCTCTCCCAAGTCTGTGATCCCTACGTACCACCGCCCCCTCACCCACAGGTCCGCGATCATGACATTCACCCACCCTGCCTGTTCGCTAACTCTCCTAGTGCAGAAGAAAGGTCTGAGGCAGTCCTGCTTGTGGATCATGGGTTGGTGATCCGCAGCTGCCCACAGTTATTGTGATTTTGGTCCTTCATTTTTGTGCCATTGTTAACAATAAAAGAAGAAAAATATGGAGCGGAGAGAAGGGGAATTGGGGAAGGGACAGCGAATTAACATTTGAAAACTAACAAGTGAAAGCTAACATTTTGTGATACAGTTCAAGCTCAACCCCCGTGTTCCCATATCAAGCAAATGCTACATAATGCGTTGAACTATGTGAACATTTGCGCCTTTAAACAGCAGTAGACTTAAACATTGCAATCTACTACTGTTTCAAGATGCAAATGTGTGCATAGTCCAATGCATTTGCATTTGATTGATACAATGTACCGTGCAACGATATAGTTTAAACTGTCTTAATTTTACTGTGAAGCGATCAATTCACTTTCTTTTTAGACAGTACAAAACAAAACTGAGGAACTGGAATGGCCACTAGCAACAATGCAGTAAGGATAGTAGCACCATACGTGCATTCAAGACGGTGAGCGATAGATAACGTTCGTGAACATAATCAAACTTTTTTTCTGTTCGCCACGAACGTTAGCTTACGTTACCGAACAGTCTGAAAAGGCAGTGCACCACGAGCAAAAATTACTGCTGACAGGAAATACACCGCGAGAACAAGGGTTTCCGTTTAATCCTGAAATGTGAGCGCAAAGTAAAGTTAAAATCATCATATCGCGGGATGACTTCCTCAGCATATCGCTCAATTCTGCGGACCTGTTTATTAGTTGCGCTACAGGACAATACATACATGCACTCGTATAATATCTGTCATGTCAGGACCACTATCAGTGAAGTAGTCTGATATCGTGGAAGCCACTGCGAAAATGACCCTCCGTTCAGAGTTTACAGAAGCATCCATTTTTATCAAACAGGCGTTGGTGGCGAACTAAATGGAATGTTCATTTAAAAGAGTCCAACATGAACTGTTCGACGCAAACTTAGTTCGGCACGAACGTTCGTCCTCTTCAACGCACGTCAGCGGTATAGTTAGAAGATAAAGATTCGTGTAGCCTACATAGTAGTAGTAGTATGTTCAAGGATCATGCATCAAGTTTTGTTAAAATTTTCATTAAAAAAAACTTTATAATAAACTCCATAATTTCTTATAGATTTCAGCAAATGAGATTATAAAACATACAAGCTAGAAGGGTGGTAACCAACAGAAACCGGTTTTATCAGTAACTTGTTTCATATCAAGTTCTGACTACATCAGCCACTGAACAATGTTGTAAATATGAGAAAATATATTATGAAATGCTTACCATTAACAGGAAAAAATATGGGTATGTGTTTAAAGTATTTCACTTCACTTACATTTACAAAAAAAATTGTAATCCAGTCCTGCCTATTGTTTCTTCATTCCACTGAAATATCATTATAGCTTCTCGCCTGATTTCTGTTAAGATGTGTCACCCTCCATTTTGCTTTGATTTTTTAAAATATATTTTATTTTTTGCCAGCAACAATTTCTGGAAGGCATTACATGTCCTGTATTTTAATCATGTTTACCAGCCAAAACTGTTTAAAGCAAACTGTGTAACTGACTTAAAGAAAATTTTTGCGTTTTCTTTAACTTCGGTAGAAAACAAAAGCAAGCGTACACAGCTGAAGTCAAATAATGTAAAGTATACTTAAAGTAATAATCTCGAAGATTTTCATTAAAATAAATGTCTTTTAAGTCACTATCTATCGCTGCATTAGGTAACACAATGGTGATTGAGCCTATTTTTATATTAATTTATACTATTATTATTATCATAATTCATGATTAAAAAACTTGGTGTCTGTGGCGACATTCCAGGGAAAAAATCACAAGCGGCGCACAGTTAGTGACGTGTTTTTCATCACCCGTCAGTGGTTGGTCCGCCAGAGAGGGTAGGCGGAACTAACGCAACAGGCTCGCTCTTCAACTCACTTGTGTGTGAGCAGCGTACTGTTTTTTCCAGTGTCTGCATCCGTTATAATAACAGAGAAAGGGGGAGTTGGGGGAGTTATGGAACCCTAAAAAGTTTTTGTGGAACATGAGAGATCATATTATTTGTTGATGTAGATTTCGTATTACATTTAATGACAATGTAACTTTACTAAATTACCTAGCTATTTGCACAGCTAACGCTAGCTACCGGACCATGTCAAGAAAGACAACGTTAGTTTAGACAACGTTGCGTACAGTATCCATCTCTCATATCAGGTAACATTGCGTTAGCTAGCTAGCTAATGTAATTAACACAATCTAATGTTGGCTAACAATTTTAAAAAAACGCTAGCTAACGCTACCGACCGGTACCGACCTCGCAAACCGTCTCTCGAATGCAACGCTACCTTGTTGCAACGTTGCAACTTAAGGCCAGTTCAGATCAATGATTCGCAACGAGATTGGGTGCAACGTGCAAGATTCCAAGACGTCTGATTGTAAACGTTCTAGAGCCAGGTCTGATTTCTGAAGACATCATGCAGGAGAAAACTAAATAAAAGAATACGGCAATATGGATTAGCATTGTTATTATTTTATTACGCTTCCTCATGTGTTCCTTCAGCCTTTATGCCCTTTTTGATGAAATCTCCTTTGTTTTTGTTTTATTCTTCTTCTTCTGATTGCTAATTTAACACACAGCTCAGCTTTATTCTCGAACAGTTTAGCTAGCAAAACCAGAAACACCAGGGGTAACATTTTGCAAGGCAGTTGTTTCAAAAATACCACACAACAATCATTCACGAAAAAGACTGCTTATTGTGCACGAGATACATAATTGCACGAGCCACAGCGAATCCCGCAAATTCTTCTCTGCAGTGTAAAGATGTTCATACCTGGCAAAACGTGGATAAAGAACGTTTGCAGAAATTGATCATCACTAATTCTACCCCAGGTTTGCTACGGCATTTTAACCCGGCTCGGCAGTCTAAAGACATCTTAAGTTAGCCTAATGTTAGACAACGAATGAGTATGTACATAACGTTACTTTTATAACAACCGTTTTTTATTCAGTAAATAGTAATTATAGTTGGCGTGCCAACTGACTGACGTCACACAGGCGACACTGGTTGGATCCGGTTGGATCTATGGGAAGTGAGGTCCAAAAACACACCTGCAATTACCGCTTCTCGCCATTGGCACTGCCATAGAGAACGAAACTGAAATCTTCGAGATTGTCACTTTAACATTATTTTGAAGTTAAAAAAAATGCTTCATATGCTATTGCTTCATATGCTATTGAAACTGAAATATAGAGTGAGAGCTCATGGGACACAACTGAAGTGTAAAATATATAGCTTTTATGTAAATATAAACTAAAGATTCAAACTTTAAAAAAGGTTTAATTTTACTCATAATATTACTTCTGTTATTATTACTGTCTGTCGTTCAAGGCAGACTGAAAACACACCCACCTGTTGTTACCGAGGTAAAGTTGATTTCATATTGGACATTCACATTCGGCATTTTGTGCCTTAGTTAGGGACCGAGGCAAAAGTACAATCATAATCAGGAACCAGTGTGTTTCTTGAAAATTGGCAATCTATTACTTGTGAAAACCAAAGGTTGTGGAAGAAGGCCAGGCATTAATAGAATAATCTGCAATTGGTTTGAGGCGTTTTTGTCCAACATTGGCAAAGTCTCCCTCTTGCACCTACTATGGAACTTCATTGTATGATTATATATTTACTACTTCTGTGTAAATAAATTATGTCGTTTTTCCTAAAAAAAAAAAAAAAATTCTGTTGCTCTGGTTACGAGCATTTGCTGCATAACTAAATGTAGCAGCAGTTTTTAAAATTTGGGTTAAAGTCCTGCACAACCATGCTCAGATTGCTGGGTCTTTGGCCCGGTTTCAAATGCACCTTTTCCTTAACTTCAACTTCCAACATAACAAGCAGAGCTTAATGAATTCAGCAATAACTAAAAGCACCAAACTATTTCTGTGAAGAAAATTGGTAAACCATTTAGTTGTACTGTAAATCAAGGTTAAGGACAAATGTTATAAATTCATGAGAAATGAAATGCTTGCCTGGCTATTGACTTTTAGTCCTACCAAATATCATTGTATTTATGTTCTTTACCTGATTTCTGTGAAGACTCTTCTCCCTCCATTTTGCTGTGAGAACAAGTTAGTTCCTCCTAGTTGAAAGATGAGAAACTTACTGAGCATGGCACAAGTCAAGAAGAGCAAGTCTCAGCGATGTGCTGGAGGGGTGATCTCGCTCTGCTTTGGAGCCATGGGACCTGCATCATGAGTCCATCATGAATTCCTCTCTATAGAAAAAAGGAAAACAATCCTTGTTTATGGTGGCACAGATGCAACAACAAGTCTAAATGTCACCCAAGCATCACGACTGGACACTACAATTCCGACAGGTATCTCTGCAGTGATGTTGAGTCTTTGGTAGGCTAAAGCAAAAGTGGTATAAGTATGGAGAACTGAGTAACAGTGTTCAGATTTATTTTCGTTGTCCAGTTCCTGTAGAAGGCAGACACATAGAAAACAGAGGTAAAGGTACGTAAATCATATTTAACATTCTTTTAAAGTTATTTTAAAAATGTCTTAGATTTTAAAACTACTGAAATACAGATTAAGAAAAGATAGGACATGACTAAAGTGTAACATTTAACAGAAGGAAAAATGAAAAGCTAAAGCTAGGTGGTAAGCCTGTTCTGGTCAACATGAACATTAAAATATAAAGTATTCCTCTATTTCACAAATATCCTTTTGGAAACACATACTGAAAGAACTGGGAAGTCATTCCTATGCTGTTTGCTGCAGACATACAAATGAGGAACTTATTATGATCGCATTTTACAGAAGAAAAACATGATTTAAAAGTGTGAAAGCGCAAATATGGCTATTTCAGTGATCTGGCTGTATTATGTTCTGGCTACAAATTTAACTAGAGCTCGTCAGGCTGGTTTTATAGCCAGGCATGGGCAGACTTGATCCTCATTTCTACCGTAATACAGACCTCTAGTAAATATACACATTTCAAATACAAATCAAATCAGTTTGGAAAATACTGGCTTTTTCTTCTCATTGCTCCTCATCCATCCTGCAATAATGATATAAACCTTCTTTTTAGGAGTTATTCTACCTGTACAGCAGGTGCCATGTTGTCCCTGAGGCTTGTGCTTGTGGGAAAGACGGGGTCTGGGAAAAGCTCAGCAGGAAACACCATCCTCGGAAAAAAAGAATTTAAAGTATGTCTTCGTTTCAATGCTGTAACTACTGAATGTCAGAGAGGAGAGGGGGAAGTGGATGGTAGGACAGTCGTAGTGGTTGACACACCAGGCGTGACTGATTTAACGGTTTCTAGGGAGGATGCAAAAGACAGGGTAGCAGCATGTTTCCCAATGAGCGCCCCAGGACCACATGCATTCCTGCTGGTGATAAAATTGGGCAGGTTCACACCAGAGGAGAAACAAGCAGCAGACGTGATTAGAGAAGTGTTTGGTGAGGCTGCTTTAAAACATACTATAGTCCTCTTTACCCATGGAGACGAACTGGAGGACCCTGGTGATCTAGAGACATTATTATCAGGCTGTGAAGAGCTCACATATCTTCTTGGTAATGTAAATGGGAGATATCACGTTTTTAATAACAAAGAGAATGATCGTACTCAAGTCTTTGAACTCCTGAATAAGATTGATCAAATAGTGGGTGAGCGAGGATGGCACTACACCAGTGAGCTGTTCCAGAAGGCAGAAGAGAAGAGAAAGGAGGAACAGGAGAAGGAGAGCATGAGGAGAGAAATGGAAGAGCTCAGACAAGGTTGAGTATTTTGTAACAAACGGCATGCAAAATGCATTGTTGGTGTACACTTGACATACGACACACAATGTTTTCAATGTATATTAATTATAGGTCACAAAATTCATTTTTAAGGTCAACTGCAGATTTGCACATTGTCAGAATATTTTCTGTTGTCAGATCAGAAAAAAATCCCTTATGTCTGCAATTTAAAACCAAATCAGAGTGCTTTCAGCTCAATTAGCTTTGATTCACATGTACCCTGTTGCATAGAAGACATTGTTTTGTTCCATTTCCTTTTGTGTACTTTTTTCTATTTGTTTTGTTTTGTTTTTTCCCTTAATACTTTTTTGTCCTAATTATCTGAGAGGTTCTCCAACACTTAGATGTTACAAGTTGCATAGAGTCTTCCCAGTGTTTTCTACCACTGAAACCAAAATGTTATTTGGCCAAAACTATAAAGAATAAGGAGAGGACTTTTTGTAAAAAAAGCAACTCCAAATTCGAGGTAACAGGGCACACTAACCGAGCTCACTCATTTTACAGAATGGAATGAGAAGCCAGAATTGAGGATATTACTGATCGGGGACACTACAGCAGGTAACAGGACTGCAAGCAATATCATCCTTCCGGGGGAACGTTCAGAAACAAGTGGCTGTCAGAAAATAAATGGAGAAGTGCTTGGGAGGAGAGTAACTGTGGTTGAGACTCCAGGACTCTCTGATATTAAAAGGACTTCCAAGGACTTCATGAAGGAAATCAGGGCGTGCATCTGCTTTACTTCACCAGGACCTCATGCCTTTGTCATAGTAGAAAAGTCAGGACAAATACGTCCTGAAACGGAGAACATACTGAAGCTGATCAAAGATGTATTTGGTGTCAATGCACAAAAGTATGTAATATTACTTACCATTGAAAGTAATGAGAAACCTGTACACAGGCTTGATTATGAATGCGGCAATTCCGCTGATCGCTCCCCCCTTCTAGGACATCGTACCAGCAGAGCACCAAATGAGCATGAAAATCTACCTACACATACATTTAAGTACCCGATTTTGCTCATACAAGCCACATCACTGCTAAAGCATATAGACAAAATGGTGGAGAGAAATGGTGGAAGCTACTTCACGAGTGACATGTATTCAGAGGCTGAGAGGGCCATCAGAGAAGCACAAGACAAAATTCTGGAGAATCGAAAGTTTGAGATAAGCAAAGGGAAACGTGGTGTCATGTGGGAGGATGAACAGGAATTTGAGAATAACGAGGAATGGAGACAGGAGATGATAAAAGCGAGAAAGCTGGCAGAAAAACAGAATGACTTCAAGACTGCTGGTGTAGTTGTACTAGGTGCCGCAGCTGGTGGAGGAGTAGGAGCAGCAGCAGGAGCTGCAATAGGAGCTACAATTGGAGTTGCAGTGGGAGGCCCAGTAGGAGCAGGGATTGGGGCAGGAGTAGGAGCGGGTATAGTAGGTTTTGGGGGAGCAGTGGGAGGAGGAGTGGGAGGAAAAATACATCAATATAAATTTAGAAAAACCTGCAAAATTCAGTGAGGAAACGGTAATGATTGGTTTAGCTTAAGGCCACTATTCAATCAAGTTATGTCTTTAGGTTTGATTTAAAAGGTTATTTTAAGCACTGTCATTGCTGCAATATGTAATCCACTGAGAATTTAACAATTAAGAATTAGTTAAGCCTCACAGGTTTAATAATTTTATACATTTTACTGCATTTAATACATTTCTGAAAATGAAACTACAGTCTTCCATATTGCATTTCTTGTATTCTGCAATGTGTGATTATGGGTTGCGGTGGTTGGTGTAGGATTGTCTCATATGTTTGGTTCACTGTCATATAATAGGACACTTGACCTGCAATTAAAGAGGAATCAGAGTAGCTTGTAAAGACAGGTAACATTAGTTACTGTTTCTAGACAAAAAACAGATAACGTCTGAGAAACTGTACAATGATTGTGTAGCAGAGGAGTTATCCAACATTGCAGCCTTTGTGCCTGCAGCTACCTGGCTAGATAACCTAAGATACTGCTAGCTTTCACCTTCTAAAAAAAGATTCGCAGAACATATATGATGTTACATTTACTTGTGCTTACTCAATTAGCCAGCTGTCTACAACCTAGCTAGCAAGCTAAAAGTAGCATTTTTCTAGCTTGGTAGCTATTTATTATGAGCTTGTTACTGCTTCACACTGCGCAGCAAGCTACCGTACTGAGCTACAGTACTGTACAGAGCAACTGTACGGTCATTGCTAGCAAGTGAGATGGCTACCTAGCTACATATAAATTAATAGCTGATGGGGTTGTTATGATGTAAAATGCCTCTAGGGCAACTGCATGAGATCCTGTATCGTACTAATACCCTTCAAGCTTGCTGAAAAGAAGATAATATTGCTGACTTCAAACATGTAATTCATGACTCTGTGATTGAAATATGCTCAATTTTTTAACCTCTGTAGTACTTGTAATTACTTTTACACTGCTGTCTCTTTCTCCATTTGATGTCTGCGAAATAAATGTAATGTAATGTAATGTCTGTAACTTGCTTGTCTACTGTCTTGTGTAAGTTTGTGTTTGTGTGATGATGTGGCACATGATGATGTCACGATCAGGTTTCAATTACTGATAAAAAAAATATTTTTAAAACAATAATGCTTTATTTATTATAGTTTGGCATTCTCAGTTTAAATGGATTTCCACTGCAGTTTAAGGCCTATATCACTCTTGGTTTTCACAAAATAAATTTCGAACTTGTAACGCACAAATGCTGCTATGTGCCAGTATTGGATGGACATTGAAGTAATTGCCTGTCTATCTTGATCTGATGCATTTGACTTGACTACAGTGTCATGCCAGGGATATCAGGCTGCTCAAAACACAACCACAGACCAATCTGCACAGCCAGAATTATTCGCCTGAGCATTATTACATGCTTTTGATATTACAAAATTAATTCATGAACTTTGTCAATCATGTAATCTGGTAAATTAAGAAGAAGAAGAAGAACAGCAGACATGACATTGCTGGTTAGTTACAAATAACACATATGGTTATAGGCATTTTGCATGAATGCTTACGTGAGGAGGTGAGGTTTTTTTTTTTTTTTGACTTTCAAATGACATATTTGTGATCTTGTACCTTATGATCGCGGCTGTGGAGAGGGAGGGAGCGAGTTCCAGAGTTTGACAGAGACCAGACGCCAGGAGTGGGATTGCGGGAGGGTTAGTTTATTAGTTTAAAGACTTGCGGAAGAAGTGTGGAGCAGAAAAGGAGTGTGTTGGGGGGGGGGGGGGGGGGGGGGGGGGGGGGGGGGGGTCTTTTATTCACGTTTTTCATATTTATTTTCAAATTCAAATATTTCAAATTCTTAACTGGCTGCTTTTTGAACTTGTCAATGGAAGAATGTTGCCTTTTTATTTATTTACTTTTTTATTTTGCTGTTTTTTGTCATTTTGTTGTGCCAAGAACAAACCACACTGTCCTCAGCCTGTAGCGTATATTCATATAATTATTATCATATTAGAATCACCTTTGGTAAGTCAGTCTAGTAGCCTACAGCAAAGGGCTGAAAATCAATTCATTCATTCAGCCCAGGGAATTCAGGTTCATTAGAAGGCTTGTGTACAAAATGTTTCTCTGCAAAACAAGTTCAATCTCATCCCCAGCCACAGAACGCTTTTCCTCTCAATGACATCGATGTTCTCTTCCTTCAGAGCCTCTGGTAGCTCTTTTCCACCAATTCGAACCTAGTTCTGGTTCTGGGCTGCTGCTAGTGCCAGTTCGCAGTTGGTTCAACTTGTGAACCTTCTAAGTACCGTTTTGCTTTTCCTCAGGTTAGAGAGCCACTTCATTACGTCACTGTATATGTCTGTATACGTCTCTGTTTTCCCAGCAACATCGTTACCTATTAAAATGTATGTCCTGTAAAAATAGAGATAATAAACTGTCTAAATGTAAAAAACCAACTTCATACATATAGATTTAGTTATATTATTGCAGCCTTATTTAGTCTCTCCAGTTTTTCGCGATTCGGAACTTCCGGAATTCAACACAACATCAAAATGCTGCATTTTCCCCAACGCTGCATAATTCGTAAAAATAATTCGCCGAATTATGCAGCGTCGGGGAAAATGCGGCAATTTGTTGAAGTTGTGTTAAATTCCGAAATTCTGAATTGCGAAAAACTGGAGGGACTATTATTTACTATATCAACTTTAAGACAAGCAACATGCTCAGAACTATCTCATCGCGACCCATTAAATCCAATGGCGCAGACGTTGCTTCATAATTTCAAACTGCTTTCCTAATGGATATTTTGCGTCCTGCGACTCGGGTTACAACAGTGAATATGTACGGATTCCTAGACGTGCTGATAGCGACCACCCTTTCTCATATTAACCTCAAATACGCAAGACGGGACACTTAAACTGTATGCGAGCAAACTTATGTAGCCTAACGTTCCATTCATTTATATGGGGAGGTCGATAGCGACCAAAAGCTAGTGCTGGACCACCTCTGACTTATTTGCCGGCACAGAAAAAATTGTGAAAATACTGAAAAAATAACCACTGGAGGATAACAAGGACATATTTTCCTACATAACTAGGTACAGGTTGTTGCCGATATTTCGCCTATTTCGTCAGTTTATGTTTTCCTGTCTGTCGAACGAAGGTGGTTTCACTCTACCTGGCGGTCACAAAGTTTTAGTTGTTTATGGTTGGTCACGATAATCCCGCCCCCAACCCCTGACGTAAGCGGTTCTTGGTTCTACACCAGCCAAGAATCCTATGGCATCTGAAGTGTAATTTTCACTTAAATCCCTTTTTAAAGGCTTGAAAATGTGTGTAATATCATAAACTTTTTGGACTCTAATGAAGTTGCTTGCAACCCATGTTTTCATTCCTACATGGCTGTTGAAAAACTTAGTTTAGGTTTGTATCTGTATTTAGTTAAAAACATTTCAATGCATTCTCCCAGTGGTAAATCTAAATGGATGTTTACCATATGACCCTGCTTCACAGGGTATTAACATACTTTTAACCTCAGCACCCCATCACCACTATGTGTCAAAAGCACAAGATTTGCTGGCCTAAACTATTGCTTGTAAATACATCATTTTACTCAGATCTGTGTAATTGTTCAATACAATTTCAAAACCATTCAAAAATTTTGCTGTCTGTAGATATCAAACATTCCTATGTGGCACATGACATGTGCAATTTTCACTTAAAGCCCTTTTTAAAGGCTTAAAAATGTGTGTAATATCATAAATGTTTTGGAGTCTAATGAAGTTGTTTGCAACCCATGTTTTCTTTCCTACATGTGGTGTTGAAAAAACACCACAATAACGCCGCTTTTGCAAGCTTGCCTACTTTTTCACAAAACTAAATATAACTTCCTTGTTTTCAAGTCTTTTGCGAATCCTGCTTTTAATACTAATTGCTATTATAACAGTTTATGCAGTTTCATAGCACGTTGCCTTGCTTGCTTTTTATACATTTAAATCGGCACCCTATGGGCTTGTATACTTGCATGGGCTTCTTTTCTTTAAACTAACGTACAAACCACAGCCTTAAAATGTAGTTACTTACATATTCTCACATATTGCTTGATTTACTGGTAGGCCTAAAGAATGAACAAATGTTGCAAGTCACACAAGCGCTTTGACACACAAGGAGGTTTATTTGAGCAATGCGAAGAGACTGCTGGCCTCCACGCTCCCCACATGTTTCTGCTTTTTTGCGGTCAAGCTTCAAGTCTGTAAACTTGCACCATCAAAGATCACGTTGGCCTGCAACGTTGCTTTGTGAATGGTTTGATATATTATTTAGATGACTTATGGAAATAATAATTTTTTATTTAATATTTATTTAGATTGGTATTGATACATAAACATAGAGTAGCCTTATTTAACAAATAGTCTGATGTCTGTAGGCAAGCATAACCTTTATAGCACAAGCTAATTTGTAATGTTTATTAGATCTACTGATCAATAAGCTTGTTAGTTCTTAAAATAGGGCGGAATCAGGTAATTTGGGACACCTTTTGGTAGAATTACCAGGAGACCATCAAGAAAGCTGGTTATTCACTCCAATGATGTTTTAAAATGGGACAGCTGCTAAGATAAATTGGGACATTCTTTTTCAGTTCAAATATTTTTTTATTGAACATACATAGTACAATTGAACATAGTAAATCATAGCTTATAGAAGGGCCGAACAGAGTAAAATAGGGAATCAGGTGTTGTATGAATACAAAAATAATTACAATTAATTATATTATATAATTATAATAACAAAAATAAAAATCAACACTTTAAGTTTATAGAAGGCCTACACAGAGTGAAATAACTGCATTCATGTTATATTCAACTACATCCCCTATCTAACTATACTCTCCTATGTGTGTGTGTGTGTGTGTGTGTGTGTGATGTAACTCTGCACAAAACCCCACCATGTCAAAGAGACCGCTGGCCTGCACGCTCCCCACATGTTTCTGCTTTTTCTCTGTACACTTGTGCCATCAAATATCGCGTTGGCCCTCAACGTTGCTTTGTTAATTGTTTGACATATTATTTCGATGACTTATGGAAATAAGAATTACTTATTTAATAGGCTATTTATTTAGATAGGGATTGATACATAAACATAGAGTAGCCTTGTTTAACAAATAGTTTGATGTCTGTAGGCAATCATAACACTTACCTATGTAAAAAGGCATCCTAAAACATTCATTTTAAAACTTGGCACATATAATGCAACCTACTTTAAAAAGGGTCTTGGGCTATAGCCTACGTAAAAATAAGAATTAGAACTATTATATATATTATATTGCCGCTATATTCTGTAGGACTAGTTTATATAAATATATGTTAGGCTCTTTGCGTTATTTAAAACAAAGTCCCTGGCCCAAAGTGTATGTTACTGTTGCAGGATAAAAGCTTACCAATGTAAATGTCATGCTAAAACATTCGTTTTAAAACTTGGCACACATAGTTCAAATTTTAAAGCGGCTTATCTTGAAGCCGTTATTCATGTACGTAAGGCAACTTCAGATAAGATTTCATTGCAGGACCTATCTAAGGAGACTATCATCTTGTTAAAAAGTATGTGACAATTATCATAACATATCTTGCAAGATTACTCAAATTCATGAAGTTAACAGTAACTGGTTTCATATCATGTTCTGAGTACATCAGCCAATGAACAATGTTGTAAATATGAGAAAATATATTATGAAATGTTTACCATTAACAGGAAAAAATATGGGTATGTGTTTAAAGTATTTCACATCACTTACATTTACAAAAAATATTGCAATCCAGTCCTGTCTATTGTTTCTTCATTCCACTGAAATATCATTATAGCTTCTCGCCTGATTTCTGTTAAGATGTGTCACCCTCCATTTTGCTTTGATTTTTTAAAATATATTTTATTTTTTGCCAGCAACACTTTCCAGAAGGCATTACATTTCCTGTATTTTAATCATGCTTACCAGCCAAAACTGTTTAAAGCAAACTATGTAACTGACTAAAAGAAAATTTTTGCTTTTTTTTTAAACTTCAGTAGAAAACAAAAGAAAGAGTACACAGCTGAAGTCAAATAATGTAAAGTATACTTAAAGTAATAATCTCAAAGATTTTCATTAAAATAAATGTCTTTTAAGTCACTATCTATCGCTGCATTATTTTGAAGTAAAAAAAAAAAATGCTTCAAATGCTTAAACTATTGAAACTGAAATATAGAGTGAGAGCTCATGGGACACAAATGAAGTGTAAAATATATAGCTTTTATGTAAATATATTTTATTTTAAACTAAAGATTCAAACTTTAAAAAAGGTTTTGTTTTACTCCTGCTATTACTTCTGTTATTATTACTGTCTGTCGTTCACACACCCACCTGTTGTTTACATTTAAACTCGCCTACTTCTCAATGGTTTTGGATTTACTTGTCCAACCTAAGCTACATGTAAAACCATATCCTCCAAACTATTTGGTAAGTGAAGCACTATATTCTCATTCTCCCTCTTGCACCTACTATGGAAGTTCATTGTAGGTTTATATATTTACTACTACTGTGTAAATAAATTATGTAGTTTTTACCTCAAAAAAATTATGTTGCTCTAGTTATGAGCATTTGCTGCATAACTAAATGTAAAGCAGTTTTTTAAATTCAAGTTAAAGTCCTGGACAACCAAGCTCAGATTGCTGGGTCTTTGGCTCAGTTTCAAATACACCTTTTCCTTAACTTCAACTTCCAAAAGGTTTCTTCTTCTTCTTAACAAGCAGAGCTTGGTGAATTCAGCAATAACTTAAAGCACCAAACTATTTCTGTGAAGAAAATTGGTAAAACAAAAAAAAAGTCAAGGTTAAGGACAGATGTTATAAATTTATGAGAAATTAAATGCATGTCTGGCTATTGTCTTTTAGTCCTACCAAATATCATTGCATTTACTTCCTTTACCTGATTTCTGTGAAGATTCTTCTCACTCAGTTTTGCTGTGAGGATAAGTTTAGTTCTTCCTACTATACCTGAAAGGTGGGAAACAACAGTCATGGTTCTGTCTTTTTCTTTCTGTTTTTCCTTTTTGGGCCGCCAGATGGCGGCACTTCTCAGTTTTTGTATTTCTGTTCATTCCCTCATTGGTTTCCCCTGTGTTAATTGTATTATTGTTTTCTATTATTGTCTCGTTATTTAATCATTGTTCCCACCTGCGTCTCCTTATCCCTTCCATGTCTGGTGTGATTGTACTTTGAGTTCACCTGTGTCTTGTTATTTTCGTGTCTATTTAAGTTTTTTGTTTCCCTGACTTGGGTGCTGGTTCCTTGTGTTTCTGCCTGCATTCCTGCTTGTGTGTGTTTGCATTTGTATGCATCTGCCTGCTTGCTTGTGTATGTGTTCTGCTTGTATGTATCTGCCTGTCTGTGTTCTGCCTGACTGTGTTCTGCCCTGCCTGTATTCTGCCTGACTGTGTTCTGCCCTGCCTGTATTCTGCCTGACTGTGTTCTGCCCTGCCTGTATTCTGCCTGACTGTGTTCTGCCCTGCTTGTGTTCTGCCTGACTGTGTTCTGCCCTGCCTGCATTCTGCCTGCCTGTATTCTGCCTGACTGTGTTCTGCCCTGCCTGTGTCTCTGCCCTTGCTGACGGTATTCCCGTGCTTGCGAGCTTTTTGAATTTTCCGTTTTCCGAATCCTCTGTGTGTTTGCTTGTTTTTCCTTTTCAGTTATTGTTAATTTCTTAGAATTGCCCCTTGTGGTCTTTTGGTTGTTCACTGCTTGTTTATATTTTGATAGTGAAGTCTTTATTTGAATCTGCCCTTTTGAGTTCCGTGTGTTTTCACTCTGCGCCTGGGTCCTAACCCCCTGAACCGTGACAACAACAAGAGCATGGCAGGTGGGAAACTTACTGAGCATGGCACAAGTCAAGAAGAGCAAGTCTCAGCAATGTGCTGGAGGGGTGATCTCGGTCTGCTTTGGAGCCACAGGACCTGCATCATGAGTCCATCATGAATTTCTCTCTATAGAAAAAAGGAAAACAATCCTTGTTTATGATGGCACAGACGCAACAAGTCTAAACGTCACCCAAGCATCACGTCTGGACACTAAAATTCCGACAGGTATCTCTGCAGTGATATTGAGTCTTTGGTAGGCTAAAGCAAAAGTGGTATAAGGGAGAACTGAGTTTGGGGGTGTCTTGTGGTGTAGCCTGTAGGGCACTAACCATCATAACTTTTGATTTAAGGGATTGTCATCCATTTTGCATTTAGTAATGAATCATTAGTTTAATAATTTAATATGTTTTAATAAATGTGATACATTTCAAAAACCTAAACTACAGCCAGTGCTTAATTTGTAAATCAGAATGTGCTGAAACAGAAAATGGCCGCAAGAGAGGGGGTGGCTAAGCGGCTCAGCCGTGCTGGAATGCAGATTTTTAAGATTGTTGAGATAGCCAGCCAGTCAACCGTCTCTCCTTAATGTTTAATCTCACTTTATCCAGCAAGCTGATACTGTACATAATCAGTTAAATCAGGAAGCATCTTTGTTTGTAGTTGTGGTGTTTTTATTTTTGCATGAGATGTGTTTGGATAGCACAAACACATCTCACCCTAACCCTAACGTGAAACAAAGTCTAAAAGTGTGTTTCATGCCAAAAACATCAGAGTTGGCAACTGACTTCTCTCGAAGTAAACCTGGGTGGTTTACGGTCTGCTTGACCATCTTGTTGCTTCTCTGAACATTTTGCTTTAAAAAGACATCAAACTGGATTTACTTTTTTAACCATTATCCTGGGGGTGGGGAAAGAAAAGAAAGGAGTCATGCAGGAAATCTTTATTAGGGTCTTAGGCAGCAGATTTTACATGGCAGACTGTTATACATTAGTTTGAAATGACAATACAGTTACCAGATCCATCCTAAAATTTATAGTCACTGAAAGTATCATACATGCTGCTTTTATTTTCACCTGGACTATTACATGCTCTTTTTACAAGCCTAAACCGGAAAACATTACATACTCAAGTTGCCCAAACCTCTGCTCCTAGGCTTGTAATGAAACCAAGAGGTGGAACCATATTTCCACTTTTTTAACCACTCTTCATCGGATGCTCAATGCTGTATTGTTAAAAAATTTTACTCATTGCTTTTAAAAGCACTACATGGTCTGGCCCCTAGCTATATCTCTGACCTTGTAACCCCATATATAACAATGTGGAGTCTGGTCCTCAGGAAGAGCCATCTTGGCTGTTCTGTAATCTTGAAAGAGGTCTAAGGGTTAACAGACTGTTAGGGCCCCCATGCTCCAGAACAGCCAGCTTGAGGATATCAGACTGGCACTCTGTGCCCTCTTTTAAATAGCCTCTTAAAATGTACTTTTATTGGAAGGTATTCCTTTAGTCTTTGACTAATTTATTTTTTGTTCTTGTTTCATGCTATTTTTATATTGCTTTTAATTCTCCTTTGATATTAATTTCTCTTTTTTATTTCTATTATATTATCTGATTCTTATTTTTATTTCTGTACAAAGCACTTTGTAACTCTGTCTTCAAAAGTGCTATACAAAATTATTATTAGATTTGCTAGAACAGTTGTCTAATACCTAGCTAGCTGGCTAACAGCAGCATATTTCTAGCTTACTATTTAGCCTCCTAGCTACACATCAGTTCATAGTTGATGTTATTATGATGTAAAAGGATAAATGCATCCAGGGCAACTGCAAGCATCATGGGACACTGTAATGTACTTGCTGAAGAGAAGATTAAATGTAGAAACAAAAACAAATCTGTATCTCTTCTTTTGATATAAAAGGTTATGATAATTAGTTGGAACATTTTTGATCATTTACCTTTTTTTTGTAACATGCTTACTCTTAGTTCACTGAACTGTGATGTATGATTGTTTAATGCATAAAAAAATGTAATCTATGTATATGCTGATACATAAATTAAATTTGCATTACTCTAAACATTCTTTTCATGAATTTGCAGATTAACGTATAGACAGTCTGCTTGTATAATATTCAATGTGCAGCTTGCACAGAAACTGCTGCTGTATGATAATGTCAGCAAGGTGAGGATTAATTTAAATATGTGAAATAATGTGAAATATTACTCTCATTGACGTCCGGCACTCTGAATCCCAAACACAAGTGCATCAACAGTCAATACCTCACTTGCTCAACATGTAAAATATATTTATTTGATTTAATTTGGTAATTATTATCAAAGATATGAATTATCAATCAAATTGCCGAATTCATTGATAGGCAGAGCAAACTTTTTGGATCAACCTTTATCAAAATGTATAACTGACAACCAGACAGAAATTAAGACATTGATTACTTTACAACAAATATTCACGTCTTATCTAAACATTTTACCTTAAAACTACCTTAAAACAATGAACAAAGATTACAGAAGACATGGACAGTCACACAAGAAATGAATGAAAGAAGATACCAACCCACAGCTTATTGTCCCAAAGTAATCCAAAATTCAGAAACCAAAAGACAGCAGGATATTACAAAAGACCAGAGATGAACGTAGGAGGCCAGACATAGATGCCCACTTTCAACAGTTACAAAAACTACTTCCTTCCGAGTTGCCCATAAACTAACTGACCTAACTCAAAGAAAGCTGCATATTTTAACTAGTGAAAAAGAGGAGGGGGCAGGGGGATGGACACCCCCTCTGACACACACACACACACACACACACAGATTCACACCTCAGATGTAACTCCCCAGTTCCAGTCTTATCTCCAGGCTATGCTGGCCGAGCACTTTGAAGCTTCCTATGGCTGAGAATAGCCAAATGGTGAATTACAATTGTCTGCCAATATATATATATATATACACACTACATGGCCAAAAGTATGTGGATACCTGACATCCTACATCTCATCCAAAATTATAGGCATTAATATTGAGTTGGTCCACCCTTTGCTGCTATAACAACCTCCACTCATCTGGGATGGCTTTATACTAGATGTTGGACCATTGCTGTTTTTTTCTCTTGACTTTCAAATGACATATTTGTGATCTTGTACCTTATGACCGTGGCTGTGGAGAGGGAGGGAGTGAGTTCCAGAGTTTGACAGAGACCAGGCGCCAGGAGTGGGATTGCAGGGGGGCTAGTTTATTAGTTTAAAGACTTGCAGAAGAAGTGTGGAGCAGAAAAGGAGTGTGTTGGTGGGGGGGGGGGGGGGGGGGGGGGGGGGGGACAGTAAGGTAGGCCAGAGTTAAACCATAGAGTGCACTGTAGGCTAACAGGAAACGTGTCGTACTTCATTTGCCGTGAAAATATGGAACTGGAAATAAAATAACCGGAACAAAAAAAACACCACCAACATGTTTAATAGGCGAACTGATGCGCAAGAAATATTTGTAGGTTTGTTTATTGCTAAACTGGTGAATACCAGAGAATTATCTGCAGTTTCTGCAGGCGAGTCTATAGACTGTAATTCAGCTCTCTAGCAGCCTCCGAGTGAAAAATCACTTTTCCTACCTGAATCTCATTGATTATCATCGAATCATTTATTCTAATTGAACTGTAACCAGTGACTTGAAAGAATTGAGGAAATATTGCGTAGCACTGCTTTGGAATACATCGTATTTAATTTGGGTGAGGCAAGATAGCCTATATTGTTTGTTGTACCGTAACTTGGCGTCATTTTGATATCAATACTTTTAATGGCAGGCCTGGATTTTGGCAGTCTGAATGAATGAGTTATAGACGGTGTATGTCTTGTATGTGTGAGTAACTTGGCATTTTTGTACGTTGAAAACGTGTTTTTTATGAGATATCATTTCTTTTTGCAAAGCGTTTTATTATGAGAGTGAGAAATGCGAAGTTACCCTGTAAGAAACAGTTGTGGATTATGGCTATCCTTGTGTGAATTTGTACAGTCTGATGGCATGTACCATTTAGCAGTTTCGGTTTGCTATATATGTAAAACAGTGGCTGTGACAAAGGGTGCGGTGGCGTAAGTGTAAACGCATCAGAAACGCAGGTGAAATATGGCCAGTGTATGTACTCATGGATTTGACGGCCATCCAACGAGCCTTGATTGACAAAAGAATCAGCAAGCCCGTAGAATTAGAGCTCCCTAGGTCGCAAGTTGTGTACCCTTCTGGCCTGCTCCGTTGTCTGTTATTTCTTGGAGATGTACTTTTAGTGTTTGTAAGGTTTATAAGGCATTTTGATAGGCTTATCTGCAGGTAGGAATCTTCTTTGCCGTTTTGCTAAGCTAGAACCGGAAAACTTGATAGTGGAGAATAGGAGCAGACGCATATGTCCCAGCAGGCTTTGCATATGAGAAAATAACAACAGTGTGAGAGGAATTAGGAGAAATTATGAAATCGCGTAGTTGAAACAATATGTTTTTAGCAGAATGGGCATGTAGGTGAAGGCTGACATGATCACAGACTATCGTGCAAAGTAAATGAAGTGACCATGAGCGAGCTTAGTTTTCTTATCGAATGGTATATATAACAGTCTATATAAAGCACTAGTTGTTAAAGTGGAGGGTTAAGTAACATGTGAAATCTATTGCACTGGTGTGCTTTTGTCATGTTCAGTACTAGTAGTTATAATTATGAGTGAGTCATGATTTTAAATGTGATGTTTTAATGGGGAGTTGCAGAACGTACATACGTAGTAATTGTTTGTATGTGGCTAGATAGAGAACAGAGCGAGGTAACATGAATGTAGAAACGTGGCGTTTGCTGATAAGAAGGTTTTGTACGGTAGCCAAGTGAAGAAATATAGTTAGTAGAAATGGCACAGTGGTGAACTGGTGTGACTTTTTAATAAAAGGAATACATTTGCCGTCATGAAATGCATATGGGTGGCCGTGAGTGAGTTTTGGTAAAGCAAATATAAGCGTAAGAAAACGTTAGTGTAAAAGAGGAAATTATCTGCCTAGGCGGCAGGAAAAATAAGAATGAGAAGAAGAAGAAGAAGGAGAAGAAGGAGAAAACGCAAAATCACCTTAGTTTGGGGCTTTATTGTGTGGACATGTGAAGTTGTTTATGAAATCTATCTGTTGAAACGGGGTCAGACTGTACAGAATTTGATGTTTTTAAGGGCTGAGTGTCTGTGGCTGTTGTGGTTATTTCTGTGGGGAACCCTGAAAAGTGCCAAACTCTCGGTGCTGTATAGGTATGGGGCATGCCCCCGCCAAGGCGTAACTTGGCGGGATGGCATACCTGCCATCCCAATAAATATTAAAGTGTGGGTGTGAATTATCTTTGTTGTAATTGTAATCTTTACTGTACTTTAGAACTGAAAAAGCACCACCAGGTGGAGGACGTGGCCGTCTTCTCTCTGCCCGGCAGGAGAGGGCACTAATAGACATGGCAGTTCAAAGAAATGACATACAGATCAAGGAAATCCAAAAAAACATTCTGGCAGATAACGGAATCTTCCAAAACATCCACTCAATCAGCCTAACAACAATTGGGCGAATTTTGAAAAAGCACCAAATCACAAGGAAGGAAATATACTTGGTGCCTTTCCAAAGGAATGACGATAGAGTGAAGGCTTTGAGGGTGGAATATGTTCAGGTATGTGTATAGCAAGTTTATTGATATTTGGAAAGTGCTACAATATGGTGCATAGAAATAACTTTGTTTTGCATATTGTACATACAGTAAAGCATTGGTCTATTTTTATCTCGGTAATGCTCATGTGTTTTATATTTCAGAGCGTGATGGACATTGATGCTGGAGCAGAGCAGCATGAGATCATATACATGGATGAAGCGCCGGCATCGGGGCTGGAATGTAATTGGGCAGAGGGCCACTGTTGATGTTCCGGGACAGCGTGGAGCCAACATCTCAATGTGTGCTGCCATTTCCCGCAATGGAATTGAGGCTTGTGACCCTCTGCTGGGGGCATACAACTCTGTGTGCCTCATACATTTTCTGGATGGGCTGTACAATCGTCTCGTGCAGCCAAATGCTCAGATGGTGTTCATCATCGCCTGGGACAATGTAAACTTCCATCGTGCATTGGCTGTGCAAGACTGGTTACAGCCCATCCAGAGTTCCGATCAAAATTCCTTCCACCTTACTCCCCCTTTCTGAACCCCATCGAGGAGTTTTTCTCGGCCTGGAGGTGGAAAGTATACGATAGGCGCCCATATGAGCAGGCAACGCTCCTTCAGGCCATGGATGAGGCATGTGATGACATTACAGCCCAGCAGTGTCAGGGGTGGATAAGACACTCTAAAATATTTTACCAGCGCTGTCTTGCCAACGAAGACATCAGACGTGACGTCGACGAAAATTCTGTGGCCAAATGCAGCGAAGAGGCAAAATGCTGCTTAAGCACCAAAAAGCAGTTTTTTTTTGCTTTACAGTAAAGTTTGTTGTTACTGTAACTGTTTTTGCTTTTACTGTTGTTTTTGTTTTTACTATATAATACAGTTTAGTTTACAGTACTGCATTACTGTATGATTTTTCTTTAATGATTAAACTTCATGTAATCTAATCTAATATTTTGTTTGTTTTTCATAAAGATACAAGCGCTATACTGCAGTCTATCACAGGGGATGCTTGCTGAACATAATTTCAAGTACTTATGAGGAAATGACCATTGCATAGTCTTTTTTGCTAACAAGTATTTTGTGTTTGACCACATTATTTGATAATGGCCATTGTATTTAAAAATGCACCAATAATTAAACTTCAACGATGAACATATCCACTGTTCTGACACTATGATAAACTTTAGCATGAAATACAATCTAATTTGGTTCAGTTGTTTCTATTGTGCATGCTATATATGATTTTGAGCCCAAGATTAGGAGTATAACATTTTGCATTATGACCAAAGAACACTTTCAAACTCTTTTTTCATCAGAAGGATTTTATGTTTTGCAGCATTATTTGATGATGACTATTGTATATTGAAAATGCAGCAATGATTTAACTTCATTGTTTGAAATATCCAATGTTCTGGTGCTGTGATAAACCTTTGCATATAATATTTTCTAATTTGACACTGGTATTTTTATTTTTCATGCTATATTACATTTTGAGCAGTATAGCATTCTGTGTGAAGAGTTTTGCACATTGAAACTCTGTTGTGCAAAATGAGTCAAAGCAATCGTAAAAAACTGTAATGGCTACCGTCAGTTGTCACTTGCCATCAGCTCTTGTCTAAATAGTTTTTTTGCTCTGGAGAAGAGAATTTGCTACATGGCCAGATGTAAAGAAGTTTTTAAAATTCATGGGCAAAGCCATGCACAACCAGTTTTCCATGGCCAGGTCTTTGGTCTGGTTTCAATCAACATTTTTCCTTACTAAATGCATGCCTGGCTATTGTCTTTTGGTGCTATCAAACGTCATTACTTTATCTCCCCATGATTAGATTTGTCTGCCTCCATGTTTGCTTCAATAATAAGTTCAGTTCCTCATGCCTGAAAGGCATAGACCATGACTCACAGGGCAAAGGTAAATGAAAACTATACTTTCGTTTAAGGTGGCAAACTTATCTATCATGACACAGACTCAATGGCAGCAAGTCTGAAGAGCAGTCAAGCACCTCAGCCACACCCAGACATTCCAACAGGTATCTCTGCAGTGATATGGGATCTTTAAAAGGTTACAGCAAGGGGGTATAAGTATGGATGACTGATTAAAAGTAAGCGGTTTCAATTTCAATGTTCTTTGTTTTTAACATTTTCTTTATTCAAGTTTCTGCAGGAAACAGAAGGATTGACAACAGGAAATAGAGTGCCTCAACACAAAAACAGCTGGTGTCCGATATACTCTGAATCCTGGTTGGTACAGTCGGCACAGAAACACGTAATATTTACACCGAAAACACAACAAACAACACAAACACAACAAGCTGCTGCACAGGTTGCCAAGGAGCAGCACCACACAAACATATGTAAACATATGTATACATAAACAAATAAAACATTGTGGTCCTTCAAAGATGACAAGGACCAGACAATTGGGCCTAGAGCATCGGGGATTGTCCATTTTTTTGGCTGGACCGCAACAGCGGGGCCAGCCCTACACATGTGAATGTCTGTGACTGATTGACTGAGTGACCGAGTGACTGAGTGATTAAGTTACACCATTGGTCGGCCGAGTTATGAAGTTACACCATTGGTCAGCCGGATCACGTGTGTTAGGTCCAGCCATATACCAGGTTTTAACCTGGTCTTGTTTAAATCACTACATCACTGATCAGTGTAAAGAATATGGAATCTCAGCGGAAAGCCAACCTGTTTGGCTACATTGCTAGTCTCCCACCATCCCCACCAACTGCCCCCCAACCCCCCACCCCCAAAATCAATACCATTGCGCAGTCTCCTAGTCCCACGCCAGCATGACACTCCTGGGAGGGAGATGCGACAGTGCTGGGGAACACCATTGGTTTCTGCATGGAGAGAGAGAGCGTGCACCCACACAAATACAAAATAAAATAAACGCCATCTTCGCCCTTCCTCCATTATTATTATTGTTGTTGTTGTTGTTGTTGTTGTTGTTATTATCTGTCTTCCACCACTGACTGAAAACAGTAAAAATCACTCCCCTTAAATGAATTATGTATTAATGGCTACCGTCAGTTGTCACTTGCCATCAGCACTTGATGGCAAGTGTCTAAATAGTTTTGTTGCTCTGGGGAAGAGAATTTGCTACATGGCCAGATGTAAAGAATCTTTAAAATTCATGGGCAAAGCCATGCACAACCAGTGTTCCATGGCCAGGTCTTTGGTCTGGTTTCAATCAACATTTTTCCTTACTAAATGCATGCCTGGCTGTTGTCTTTTGGTGCTATCAAATGTCATTACTTTATCTCCCTATGATTAGATTTGTTTGCCTCCATGTTTGCTTCAATAATAAGTTCAGTTCCTCATGCCTGAAAGGCATAGACCATGATTCACAGGGCAAAGTAAAATGAAAACTATACTTTCGTTTAAGGTGGCAAACTTATCTATCATGACACAGACTCAATGGCAGCAAGTCTGAAGAGCAGTCAAGCACCTCAGCCACACCCAGACATTCCAACAGGTATCTCTGCAGCGACAAGGGACATGTTTGCTTCAATAATAAGTTCAGTTCCTCATGCCTGGCTCACAGGGCAAGAAAGGGCAAAAGAGGAGAACTGTTACTTTCTTTTGAGGTGGCAATTTTATCTATCGTGACACAGAGTCAACGAAAATAAAATCCAAAGAACATTCAAACACCTCATCTGTACCCAGGCATTCCAACAGGCATCTCTGTAGTGATTTGGGATGAAGGTTTCAGCAAGGGGGTATATGTTTGGATGACTCGATTTCACTTTATTTTTTCTTATTTCTCAGCCTCGTAATGGCTTCCTTGACTTTCATTGACACAACTCCGGTCCTCATGCTGACAAACGGCAAGAACAGACTCCAAAGGCAATCAAAAGCCCAGAATCAAGACAAGATTCTGAAAACTCTCTTTTACTTGCACTAAGGAAGCAAAGGAACACACCTGACTAATCAAAAGCAACTGTGATGCCATTTTTCACAAACATTAGGATGCACTGTTTGATCACGTGAAATGTTTGATAAAATATTTAAATATTAATATTAAGTATTTAAATTAATATATAAGCACATTTTTTTGGTTTGGTGCTGAATGGATCTGCTTCAGGTACTACAGTGCACACACCAGTGTCCACTACCCTATCTAACAGGGAGAAAGATACATTATACAAGATACAAGATACACAACAGGGAGAAAGATACATTCTCCCTACTAAACAGGAGAAATGTTATTTGGACAAAACTATGAGAGGACTTTTTGTAAAAAGCAAGTCCAAATTCGAGGTAACAGGGCACACTAACTGAGCTCACTCATTTTACAGAATGGAATGAGAAGCCAGAATTGAGGATATTACTGATCGGGAATACTACGGAAAGTAACAGAATTGCAAGCAATATCATCCTGCCACAGACACTTCAGCGTTCAGAAACAAGTGGCTGTCAGAAAATAAATGGAGAAGTGCTTGGGAGGAGAGTAAGTGTGGTTGAGACTCCAGGACACTCTGATGTTAAAAGGACTTCCAAGGACATCATGCAGGAAATCAGGGCATGCATCATCCTTGCTTCACCAGGACTGCATGCCTTTGTCATTGTAGAAAGGTCTGGACAGGAAAGTGTCAAGAAGAAGGACACATTGGAGCTGATCAAAGATGTTTTTGGTGACCAGGGGCCTCATTTATAAAATGGACTTACAATCAATTTTGATCTTAAGTATGACTTACGCAGAAAACCAGGTATAAGTAGTTATTTATGAAACCTTACTTTGACGTGGAAATGATCTTATCTCTATGCAAAGCCTAGACTTGACGTAAGTTATTTTCCTGCTGGTTATGTAGGGGTATTGCAGTTTGGGACGCATATGCATCCAAGCCTGTGGTGAACTTTGCATTAGCTTTATGAACAATTTAATAGGAATTATCAATTAAAAGTGTGAGGAATTAATTGTTTGTCAACCCACTATAGTCCACCGAATAATACGTGTTGCCTGTCTTCAATCTCCTCTACCATTGCCGTGATCTCGTCTTCCAAAAAGTTTGCCTTTCTCTTTTGGTCCATAGTTATACCTGACTAAACCCTCATTTGTGCTAGCATTATTGTAACGACGCATCGCCGTTACTAGATCTCTAGTTAATAGTAAATATTATTACCAGATGAAAATGGTTAATTTATGCACAGATTTGCATATATTAGTACACGGGTTAAATAAACACACACGTGGTATTTTAACAAATGTATTTATTGTTTGTTTGTGCGTTGCGGTTCGCTTCGCTTGGGTCTGGTGTTCCACAATAATAATGGGAAATTGCTGATTGTAAGGCATGTTCAGCTGCCGTCAATTTTAAGTTAATTTGAGATTTATAGATCACGTGCGTAAGTTACAAATGGGCTTCTTAGAACCTGCGTAAGCAATATATTTTATGCTCAGTATCTTTTATGAATCAAACATAAGCACACCGGTGGAAATGATCTTAAGACTAAGTTCAAGTATAAATCTAAGAACATTTTTATAAATGAGGCCCAAGGCCTTGAAGTATGTGATGTTACTGGCCATTGAAAGTAGCGAGAATCCTGTGCTTGATAACAGCTTTGATTATGAATATGGTTATTCCGCTGAGCATTCCCATCTTATAGAACATCGTACCAGCAAAGCTTCACATGAGCATGAACATCTACCTACACACATTTGAGTATCCGATTAGCCACAGGCAAGTCACATCACTGCTACAGAAGATAGACATAATGGTGAAGAGAAATGGTGGAAGCTTCTTCACGAGTGAGATGTATTCAGAGGCTGAGAGCACAAATTTTGCAGAAATTGTCCTCCTCCGGTGGGCTGTGGAGTGAAAACAAAAGAAGAAGAACTGGCCTGATACTGGCCTGATTTCACAAGACTCGGTAGACCACAACAATTCTGCTGTCTCTCTAAAACATGATGTCACATGCTTTAAGGGGAATTTACAGGATCTTGCTGTGAGGAGTGATAACGCACGCAAAATTTCTTAAAAGAAAGGCCTCGGTCATGTGAGGATTGGAATGTGTCCCCAGGCCTTGAAGGTCACTTGTAACAATGAACCCTTTGAAGAAAAGGTTTTTTGGAATGTGGTATTTTTTCAGAATTTTAGGTCAGTGTTCTAGAACTCCATTGCTTTCGACTGCCAGCAGTGATTGTTACATCAGCATTAGAATGTTCAGTTAAGAACATTCTAATCATGCATTTGTGATCCTACTCCTAAAGGGTTAATATTGCTTTGATTGTGACAGTAGTAGCACTGAACATCCTTACCAGAATGTCACAGCAAACACCATTTCAGGTCAGATTTTAATCTGAGAAAACTGGAGTCCTACTCAGGCATGGACTAAATCGGCAAATTACATTAAACATACAAAAAATCAAAATAACGTTGCAATGGCAGGTGGAAATAGCAGTGAACCTCACTGTTGCCACATAAACTAGGCCAGCTTTACCGTTGGCTAAAATGGAGGACAAAACCCCTGGAAATCCCTTGTTTCAGTGGAGGCCACATAACGGCAGGTCAGCATAGCAGTTTCATTTTAGTAAACTACATAGCCACTGTCTGCTGTCATCTCCTCCTTTAATGGCAATACAGGTGGTGGCAATTACAAATATTGATACTGCATTGTGGGGACACCCATTTCTTATTGCATTGTGGGAACACCCATTTTTTATTTCATTTTGGGGACAGCAATTTCTTATTGCATTGTGGGGCCACAATGCAGTATCCATGCAGTACAGTATAGCATATAACAGAATTTCCATAACAAAATATATATTAACCAGCTCCTGGCATGTATATATTCACAGGATGAATATAGGCAATGAATTTAGCTTGGTTTGGAGGGACAATTCTGCAATTATCTATAAAGAATGTGTTCATTATTACAATTATTCAAATATGGACAGACTGTATAGTGGTTCTAAAAGTGAAAAAATTAAAAGATAGCCTATATTGAGCCCTAGGAGTCAATTGAGGTATTAGATTTTGATACTGAGATAGCTGTAGAACCATGTAAATATCATAAATTTCATTTGTCATGAAAAATATATTTTACTGTAATAATATTAACAAACATAAGGCTATAGTATTACATAAATCAGCAAACCTTTTGCAAAGCTACACACAATTCAAATACTAAGCATTACAGTAACCCTAACCCTAATTCGAACCCTAACCCTAGCCGAACCCTAATTTGAGCTCTAAAGCATAATTTAAGCCATAGGCATATTTGTAAAAAAAAAAAAAAAAAAATGTATTACTCATTAAAAACAAAGTATCATGGATTCAATAATACAAATTCAAAGTAATATCTTTGAGATCATTAAAAAAAATGTTTTCCCTGAAAAAATATGCACATACTTTTTTCATAGGTACACATGCTACTAGAGAAAAGTGTTGGCTCATCCAAAATCAAAAATGTTCTAACCTTTCTTGAAGCTGCTAAACACAACGGTAAACTTGCCTCAAAACCTCAGATTTACCGTTTTCCTAACCATAACCATAACTGAACCCTAATTTGAGTCCTAAACCCTAATTAGAGGCATAGGTACCTTTGAAAACATACTCATTTAAAATTGATGAAAAACAAAAAAATATCATGAATACAATAATGCGTATGTCGCAAGGTGAGTGCCACCGCTCGAATGACAGAGAAGAGAGAGACGAGCTTCTTTAGAACGCGAATGCGTCTTCTTTTTATTTTTCGGCCGCCACGCGGCTTTCGGTTTACAAAACCACAATAGGCAACGGATTCTTGCTCCGTACTTCCTCCGTCTCCAGCTAGCCCCCGTCTACCTCTGTAGACCGCCTTTTAAGCGCCCAGGCTCACTGTCAAGGTAATCAGCACATTGTCAATCAATCAAACAATTAAACATCGGTGCTGATTAGCAATCCCCAACAGCGGTGGCGCAGAGCCCAAGAGCCGCCCCGCCCACTCTTTCTCTCTGCAGCCAACGCAAAACCACGCCCACCCTACCACAGCGTACAAATCCATCCAAAAATGAGACATTCCATCTGGTTTTGGCAGTAGTAGGAAAAGATAACACTAGAGACAGCAAGACCATCAATGAGAATCAATTTTTCATAATGGAATGCAAAGGACAATCACCAGTTAAAGTTTTAAGTAATGCATATTTAATTTGACTTATCAGCATATACATATATTTCCATACATACATTTATGATGCATTTATAGCACACATACATCTCAGTTCAGTGTACTAAGAGTAAGCATGTTACAAAAAAATTAAGGGATATTTTTTTTTACTTTAACCATTTAAATTTAACCAGAAATTGCACCAACACATTATCATATCTCTTCATATCAAAAGAAGAGATACAGATTTAGTTCTTGTTTCTGTTTTACTTCTCTTCAGCAAGTACATTACAGGGTCACATGACACATATATGCAGTTACCCAGGATGCATTTAGCCTTTTACATCATAATAACAACATCAACTATTAACTGATACATAAGGAGTAAGCGAGAAATATGCTGCTATTAGCCAGGTAGCTCGGTAATAGACAATAGGCTAATAATAGATAAATAGATTCGATAACTGTCTAATAAGTGATCAATAATCTTTATTTATATAACACTTTACAAAACAGAGTTACGAAGTGTTTTAAACAGAAATAATGAGATAAAATAATAATAATTAGATAAAATACAAATAATAGAAAGAAAAGCAATAAAATAAACATTAAAAGAGATAATAAAAAGCAATCTAAAAGCAGCATAAAACAAGAATAAAAAGTAGTCAAACACTAAAGGAATGCCTTGTTGGTTATGTAGGTTTTAGATCATCTCCTTTGAGAAACAGACAATATAATTTGATCTCTTTCGTCTATATTTCCATCCCCCCACCCCCTGCTACACAAACATCAAAGCACACATCATTGTGGCAATTAAGCCATGTTACCCCTATGCAGACCAGGGGGGTCCTGGAGTTCACACACCGCTGAAAGTTATTTCTTTATTACTTGAGGGAATTCAGGACACCCAGTGATCAATCAGGCAAAACAATGCTGCGCATCAGACCTCACCCAATCAGTGCAATCTCTCAAGCATTCTTCCCTCGCTCATAGAAAACCTTAAAAGGCAGACTTTTCTTTAGCTAGTTAGTCAGTGTCATCAGGAAGAAAGTGGTCCTAGGGTGCTTAACATCAACTAGTAACATCTGTTGTGGTGGACATTCTGGGGTGAATATCTGCTTGATCTTGGTTGATCCAACAGATTGCTCTGCCTATCAATGAATTCAGAAATGTAACTAATTATTGATATCTTTGATAATAACTAACACATGAAATCACCTAAATTTTACATGTTGAGTAAGTGAGGGGTTTTAACTGTTGATGCACTTGTTTGGTATTCAGAGTGCCACACATGAAACAAAGCTGTTAGCGGGTTAAAACTGCTGGATTCAGAATATTTTGCATAATTATACTTAATCCTCACTTTGCTGACATATTGGAGGTTCTACCGAGATAGGATTTTACACAAACTGTGGTAAACTCTCATTTAAATTTGAAAAAAGATACAAAATGACATTGAGCAGTCACAAAGCAGAGAAATGAGGGAGGTGCTAGCTATCCTCTGCTGGTAATGCCAAACTGAAAGGAGGCATTTGTGTAGAGTGTTGTGCTTTTGAGGGAGAATGGAAGTCCTCCCTTTGGAGCTACCCAGCTCTTGAGAAACTACTGGAGTCCTTAAATGGCCTCAATAAGGAACAGTATATAACACTGCTTTCCCTTGCTTATGGGCTGCGATAACTCAATGTTTGAGCTTTTTAGACTAACGCTCTGAGGACATATCTCTACAAACACCCTGTGGCCATGGACCCCAATGTATGCAGGCACAAAAGTGGAGAGAAGAGCTAGGATGTTACGGATCTTTATCAATAAAAAACATTCACTGTCTTCTTTAGAGCAGGCAGAAGCACCGAGTAAAGATGGGTTCACCAGGTAACCCACAGTGCAAAATAAAAATTGGGGGTTCTGAAAAGGGGTTCGGTAGAGATGAGATCTGAAACGTATTTTGCCCTCGCTGCTTTAATTGCATTATTTCAAGAGGTTAGAAATTCCCAGGCAAAGCCATTAGAAGAGGTTTCGATATGGATATTAAAATAACAAAAAATGACAATCCTGTCATAGTACAATATAATAATATATAAAAAAATTATTAAAAATCAGACAAGAAGCTGTTATTAGGTAAGTGTAACATCATATACAGTATGTTCTATTAATTTTGCTTGAAGCCAAATAATTTTGTATTTACAGTTTATCAGATTTGATCTGTGTCAGGCTTTCTGGCAATAGCTAATGTTACCAGTCTTTACAAGCTATATTAACTCCTGTTTAATTGCAGGTCAAGTTTGCTATATCACATCTGACAAAACAATCTCTTGCTAAGGAATCTGGAAAAATAAATTATGAACATTATTGAGACAAACTTATACAAACTACAGCAAGTCATAACCAAAAACTCACAGGGCACAAAAAATGCAATACGGGATATTATAATTTAGGTTTTAGAAATGCATTTCATTTATTAAAATGCATTAAATTATTAAATCTGTTATGCTTAACTAATTATTGAATGCCCAATGGATGATGATAGTGCTTAAAATAATCCTTGGCTTTAAATCAATGTTTATAATGATTTCGTATTGATTTTCGATTATAATTGAATAAAGCAGAGTTGAACTAATCATTTCTGTTCCCTCACTGAATGCTGCAGGATTTTCTTAATCTATATGGGTGTGCTGCTCCTACCACTCCCCCTGCTACTGCTCCCGTAACACTTGTTATTCCGACTCCTACTTTTGTCCCAGCCGCTGCTCCTACTTTTATCCCAACCACTGCTCCTGCTGGGCCCCCCACTGCAACTCCTGCTACAGCTCCTGCTACAGCTCCTATTACAGCTCCCAGTACAGCTCCTACTGCTACTCCTCCTCCTACACCAAATGCAGCGCTACCTGCAAATGTACAAACATTTTCAATGAATTGACTCTTTCTGCCTGCTTTCTGGCATTTATCATCTCCTTTTTCCATTCCAAACTATTCTCAAATCCGTCTTTACCCTCCCACCTAATATCACAATTCTTTTTGCTTATCTCTAATTTTCTGTTATTCAGAATTTTATTTTGTGCTTCTCTGATGGCTTTATCAGCATCTGAATACATCTCATTTGCGAAGAATCTTCCACCATTACTCTGCACCATTTTGTCTATCTTCTGTAGCAGTGAGGTGACTTGCTTGAGGTTCCTCGGGTCCTTAAATGTATGTGAACATAGAGGTTCACACTCATGTGGAGCTTCGCTGGCATTATCTTCTAGAAGACGGGAATGCTCAGCAGAATGACTATCATTATCAAAGCTGTGTACAGGATTATTGCTACTTTCAATGGCCAGTATTATTATATACTCTGAGGTGTGTTCACTAAACACATCTTTGATCAGCTCCAATATGCCCGTCCTCTCTGCACTTTCCTCTCGAGATCTTTCTACTATGAGAAAGGCATGAGGTCCTGGTGAAGTAAGGCAGGTGCACGACAGGATTTCATGCATGATTTCTTTCTCTGACCTTCTGCACGTATCAGAGAGTCCTGGAGTTTCAACCACACTTACTCTCCTCCCAAGCACTTCTCCATTAATTTTCTGACATCCTTCTGTATCTGAATACTGACATCTCTCTTCCAGGATGAATTTGCTTGCAATCCTGTTACTTGCCGTAGACTTCCCGATCAGTAATATTCTCAGTTCTGGTTTTTCATACCATTCTGTAAAATAAGGATTTGATATTAATGTACTCTCTTCACTCAAGTTTCACATCACTTACAGTGTTGGACTAGTAACATTTTGGTTTCAATGGTAGAAAACACCAAGACCAGAATGCCACTATGCGACTAAAATCTTAACATTGGAGAACCTCTCACATTTTATGACAAAAAATCATAGTTAGTTCAGTAGAGAAGAAAGCAAAACTGATAGGTGACTTAAAACTGTCCAAAAGGAAACAGAACAAAACAATTTCACGACAACAAACAACAAAACTATTTTCCAGAATCAATGTGGCACAATGCAGTAAATGGTGACTGTTGGTATTTTCTGACCAGAGAGGAGTAGTGCACAGCATAAAACATGTAGCGCAGGTGGAATCTGGGCTGGATTAGCCTGAATAATTTAGTGGTGGGTTTGTTTCATGTGGATTTAATCATAGCTAATCAAATTACGTCTTTCAATTCACTTTAAGAGGTCTGCGCTTTATGTTCTCGTGCGCTGCAATTTCTTCTAGTCAATACAATGGAAGATGAGGAGAATGATATACTAATCAGATGTTTTTCACAATACGTCCTATGCAGGATGTGCAGAGCTGGGCTGTCGCTTCAAAAATTGGGTCCAAGGGTATTTCATAAATAAGATAAATTTGCTTGAATTTGTAAGAATTTTCTTTCTTCCGAATTAAAATAGAACATTGCCAATACGTTTATTATGGGCCACTTTTAATTTCCCATTAAACCTGTAGCTAAATATCTTAAATGCCCTGTGCTATAAAAGCATGAAATAATGACAACAGTATTTTGAAGTTTTATTAAACCAAATTAAACCAGGGATTATACAATGTCAGTGATCCGATTCAGAGCAGTAAAATGGCTGAGTGTTTCTCAAATGGAAAAAGACATTTTACGCACAAATCATTAATTCATAACAATGGCTTAACTGAACTGAGCGGGGTTGGATGAGTTGTGGTTTCATCATGTTTTACAAATACTTATTTTGATCATTTATCTCCTGTTTCCAAATCATCATAGTTTTGACTTGTATTGCTTACTCACTATTTTCTGAGTAAATCTGTTACATTTATACAGACTGTTCTCTATGTCAGCTATAAGCATACAGTAAAATAATTTTGAATTTATTCATGATAAAATTGCCCATAGTCGTGTCTTTCCTGTTAACATCTTGTTCCTCGTTTATTGCATAGGGGTAATAAACAATTATTGAAATGACAGAATTACTGAAATAATACATTTTTGGCTGGACCACAACAGCGGGGCCAGCCCTACAAATGCGAATGTCTGTGACTGACTGACTGAGTGATGAAGTTACACCATTGGTTGGCCGGATCATGTGTGTTAGGTCCAGCCATATACTAGGTTTTGACCTGGTCTTGTTAATATACTGATGTGGAGAAAATACATTTTTTTTCGAGGCATATTTGAGAGAGACCAGCAAAGATGTGTGCAGACAAGAGACGCCAGTAACAAGCGCGTGAGGGGAAAGTGAAAACTGACACCACGATATTTTGAATAAAAATTAGTTAGATTTTGTATTCAATGGTTTATACTTGAAGATGTGAAATAAAGCGTGTGTCTTAACGTGTGCAATGATTGTAAAATGGTAATAAATCACTTATCGTGCTCATAGTTCTTTTTGTTTACTTTAAGGTAAGGGGCATCACAGGGCTGGACTGGGACAAAAAATCGGCCCTGGCATTTTGGCCCAGACCAGCCCACCACAATCAATCACACACCACCCATCTTCGCGCTCCCCTGAATATGTATACCAACCGTGCCACTCCCTGAAAACACTAAAGCCGTGTAATGAGTAAGAGAGAATTAAGGAAGATTAACCCCTTAGCGCACATGCCAAATCTGTCCAATCCTTGCCCTTTTAGGGGGTACCCTATTTAAAGCTTTATAACTCCAGATGAAATGAATAAATACATCATGAAATGTGAGCATAAATAATTGAATGTGGCACAAAATGTATGTATGTATTTATTTAATTATTTATTTATTTCAATGACGCTACATGCAACATGAAATAAGGCTTGAAATTAAAACCGTCACTTTCACCCATCAAAGTTGGGAGGGCAGGCTCTAGCGAGTACACGAAACACAGGAGGCTTAGTGATAGGTTGAGTATTTCTGAGAGACCCGCCTCTAGTGGCTACAGGCTACAGCAATCCAGCGATGAGCGATAGGATTCCCAAGGCTAGCAAAGCCGAGCTAGCTTTCTCAGGCACCATCCTTATGCTAGCTCAGCCTGTTGTTCCCGTGCCCTATGTTCCTTCCTTCCTTGCTACATGTCAGAAATTCAAATGTGTTGCTTCTTTTATTCAACAGCACAGGTAGCACGGTTATTAGCACTATAAACATATATATGTCTATGATTAGCATCATATGGGGGCTCCAACAACACACCTCCAGCGCAGCCATGTTGAATTAGGTGTGAACAATCGAATCAAGTCGATACACCAATCAAAAAACAGTACTCGCTAGAACCCGCCCTCCCAACTTTGATGGGTGAAAGTGACGGTTTTAATTTCAAGCCTTATTTCATGTCGCACGTAGTGTCATTGAAATAAATAAATAATTAATTAAATAAATAAATACATACATTTCGTGCCACATTTAATTATTTATGCTCACATTTCATGATGTATTTGTTTATTTCATAATGTATTTATTCATTTAATTTTGTCCGAAATATTCCTCCATAGTGGCACTCTTTTTTTGCAGATGCGCTGTTTCCAAAGGGGGAGGGGTTTAAAGATGTGATTGGGCCAGCTCAGTTAAGAAAAAACCAATGGGCTGATCTACCTGTTTTACCTGGCCGGTCGGGCAAAAAAAAAAACCAGTTGTGTTGGCCCAAAAGGCACGTCGGCCCATCGGGAAAGTGCCTGGACTGCCAGATGGCCAGTCCAGCCCTGGGCATACCTGACCCCACCTACGGAAATAACTGACCCTGAGGAGCAGTTTTTCCCTTGAACATATTCTGCTTGAAAGTCAAAATGTTTCACATTAGAATGAAATCATCACAAAAAGTTAATAGACAGCATAAATTTGTTAATAAATTTGTTGTCATGCTTGAGCTAGCGGTCACTTAACATTCACATAATGGGATACAACTGACCCTGGTCTCCACTACAATTGGACAACAAATATTTTAACATTAGAAAGGCCAGAGGCAATGTCATTAGGCATTTAGACTTTAAAATTAAAATTACTGCAACACTGTAAATGCAGTAACTCCCTCGTAATTCCTGTAACTGTTACATAGGTTAGTGCCCAGATGTACCTAAAGCAGATCCAGTCAGCACCAAACCACAAATAATTACTTTGCATACTCTTTGATATTTTTTATCTAAATACGCGAGTTATCCTGACTTAATGTGCAATTCTGCAGGAGACAGTAGAACTATGTTTTGTGACCTGCAGTTATTATACATTGAATGAATTTTTGTATTAAATGTCAAGTATATACCAGCCCTGCACTTTATGAACTGTTCGTTACAAAATACTCAACCTTGTCTGAGCTCTTCCATTGCTCTCCTCATGCGCTCCTTCTCCTGTTCCTCCTTTCTCTTCTCTTCTGCCACCTGGAACAGCTCTCTGGTGTAGTGCCGTCCTCTCTCACCCACCATTTCATCAATCTTATTCAGGAGTTCATTGACTTGAGTACGATCATCCATTTTATTATTAAAAACATGATATCTCCAATTCACTTTATGAAGAAGATACATCATCTCTTCACTTTCCCTTAATAAGGTTTTTATATCATCAGGATTCTTCAGTCGATCTCCATGGGTAAAGAGGACCATCGTATGCTTTAAAGCAGCCTCACCAAACACTTCTCTAATCACGTCTGCTGCTTGTTTCTCCTCTGGTGTGAACCGGCTCAATTTTAGCACCAGCAGGAATGCATGTGGCCCTGGGGCGCACATAGAGAAACATTCTGCAACCTTGTCTTTTGCACCCTCCATAGAAACATGCAAGTCAGCCACACCTGGCGTGTCCACCACTGTGACTGTCCTACCATCCACTTCTCCCTCTCCTCTCTGACATTCAGTAGTTACAGCATTGAAACCAAAACCTGCTTTAAATCCTTCTGTTTCGAGGATGGTGTTTCCTGCTGAGCTTTTCCCAGCTCCCGTCTTTCCCACAAGCACGAGCCTCAGGGACGACATGGCTCCTGCTGTTCAGGTAACTCCTAAAAAGAAATAGTATTGTAACATCATATCATGTGCAGTCCTGCTCTAGGTTCTCGGTCTTATTTATGAAAGACACAATCCACCATAAATCATATCAATTATATTTATTGGGCAATAGTTTTCTTTTTAACATCAAGCAGTTGGGAGTAAACCCATCAGTGGGGTCATGTTAAAAGTGCATTGTGCTTAGCAGTAAATCGAGCAATATATGTCACCATAATATTGAAGTGCACAGTGCTAGAAGATTTCAGGAGCTGCCAACTTTTTAAAATAAAAACAACAAAACTAAGACAAAGATAGCAACACGTAATCATCTGTAGATCTGCAATGCCACAGCCCTTGCAGTCACTGCATCCATGGCACAGCTCACCATAAGCATCCTGGTTCTTCAAATATTATTAATTAGTATAATTCAGCATCGGCCATAACATTCCACACTGCTCATACCCCAGATAAACCATTTCAGGCTTTAACATATGGTGAACCTCCAACAGAGTTTTTCAGCTTTGTTAGCTGCTATGCTATAATCATTTCTAGCCATTGCATTCTAGCAGGGCATTAATGCCACATGTTAAAGGGTCCGGGCAGAAACAAAATCATGGCTCATTTCTATTGGGTTAAAATTGTTTCAACCTCATGAAGTGTAATTAAACCAAATGCAAGTACTTAGATGCAATGTAATTATGTGATATGGCACAAGAGCCCGTGGTATATCATGAATATTGGCATGGCTAGGGGGTGTTGTCATGCATGACACGAAGAAGAGTATCTTGGTTGTTGCATTATAAATGATCTAAGACCCAAAAGCACAAGTGAAATCAAGATCTCATAATTCTACTAAGGATTCTCAATAGAATAAATATTGGATTATGACATGTTAGTTTCTCATCATTTTGGACAGTATTTTTATTAAGCACATTGTATTGAGCAAGCAGTACTGTGATGACGGTCTAATCTCCTGAATGTCTTAGGTTGACTGATTTTATGTCGGCCTCAACAAAGGCCTTTTCAACAAATTATTGAAAAGCCATGAATACATTTCAAGTTATAATAAATTAATAAATATTAATATACCTGATGATATGTCTCTCTGTAGCTTCATTGTACTTCCATTTTACAATATACTGCAAATTGCAACAACTACTTAGTCAAAACTACCAGTATAGTTTTAAATCTACATTTGGCTAAACTAAAATAAACAAAAAATAAAAATGCATTTCATTTGTTACCCATCAATTTGATGTAGACGGTGTAGCTCATGTATATACATTTGTCCTGGAAACATTTCATACTTGTCCTGTGTGCTCTTGCACTCTGATCTGTACTAGGTATTGTTTTATGTACTTTTGTGACTTAAAGTTACTTTTGGTCATAACGTTTCTTATACATAGGGACTATTCCAACTGCTGAATAATAATATTTTACGTATTTCAGTTACAATAGTTTTAGCATGTAAAACATTTGCATAAAATAGTATTTTATAAATTAGTTTGATCTAAATATATTTATTGGAATTTTTTTTTTTAAATCAGTCCTGTACCATGTTCTCTCACTCTATATTTCAGTTTTAGCATTTAAAACATATTAAATAACTTTAAAATAATTGAAAATGATTTTACATACCTTTACTTCTGTTTTCTGCAGAAGATGGACTATGGAAAATGTTCAGATTGAAAACAAATTGTAACTGAACACTGTTAATGACTCATCCATATTTATACCTCCTTGCTGTAACCTTTTAAAGACCCCACATCACTGCAGAGATACCTGTTGGAATGTCGGGGTGTGGCTGAGATGCTTGACTGCTCTTTAGACTTCCTGTTTTTGACTCTACCATTCTACTAGCAAAGATAGTACTTCCTTCTCCTTTCCCGTGGCCTATGTCTCTCAGGTATGAAGAACTGTGAATATTATCAAATCAAACATGGTGGCAGACAAATATTTGGCCATATAGCAAATGCTCTTCACCAGTGCAAACAACCAGTTTAAATTACAAAGTGCAGATGGCAAGTGGCAGTTTGTATTGTATTGGGTTTGTTTCTGGGTTTTTTAAATGTGTTTGGCTTTTGTGCTGACAGTTGGTTATTGTAACTAGGCAGTCCTGGGCCGTAACACCGTGGCAAAATAAAGTTAGAGAGAGGGAGAAGAAGAAAAGTTGAAGAGGTGGATAAATTCACTGTCCATCTGACTATCAAAGAAAAGGTTTTTGGGATGCTACAAATTCTACTGGAGGACTTCACCACACTGCTCCATGAAAAAATGGGAAAGCATCTCCACAATATTAAGCATCAATATTCCACTTAACGCCTCACAGCAAGAAGGTTCTGGGTTCAAATCCGGCCTGGGCCTTTCTGTGTGGAGTTTTCATCCTGCCCAGGATAAGCGGGTAAAGATAATGTTTAAATGGATGGATGGATATTCCACTTTAAGAAATCTGAAGGAAAATTTTTCAGAAAAGGAAGTAACGCTGCAAGTGGATTTTGCAGAGAAGTACATCTGCAAATAGTTTACAGCGATACAGGCAGTACACTTTCACTTTCTCACCAGCAGAAGAGCCTGCACACTGGTGTGGCATACACAAAGTCACAAACCAATTCCTTGTGGTCCCTGTCTTTATCTTTGCACCACAACCCCTCTGCCATTTGGGCCCACTTTCGTCAAGTGCTCCAGCAGCCACGAGAGATGAACTCTGGCTTAACTGTTCTCCACACGTTCAGTGAATTTATCCACCTCAACTTTTTTCTTCTTCAAGATTCAAGATTCAAGATTCTTTATTGCCATGTGCAACAAGTACAATGGAATGCTTACTCCCCATTCGTCCCACAGTATAAATTCTAAACATAGATTCTCAACAATAAATAAAAAGTAAGTACACAATAAGTACAGTAGAAAGTAACTAAGTAAGAATTATCAATACTATGGCACATTATGGTGGGTGGTGCAAGTGGTAAAGTGACCAAGTGCAGTACAGTAATGATAGTAGCTTAATAAATATAATAAGGTAGTAATGGCAAAAATGTAATATTGATGCAACAATATAATGATAGTAATAGCAGCACTCCTAATGCAACAATCTGGCAGATGACGCAAGAATGTTATAAAGTAGCCAGTGCAGTACAGTGAGAGTGCCTGCGTGCTGTATAGAGTGCCTAGTGCAATTGTAAGTCCAATAATTGAGTGATTAACAGTTCAATAGGTGCACTGCCTGTGGGTAGAAACTGTTCGTGGATCTGCTTGTCCTGGTTTGGATGCTGCGGTACCAGCGGCCGGACCACAGGGGGGAGAACAGTTGGTGCCCAGGGCGGTTGCGGTCCTGTATGATGGAGTTGGCCTTGTTCCGACACCTGGTCCTAAAGATCTCCTCGATGGATGGAAGTGCACACCCGATGATCTTTTCTGCCGTCCTCATGACCCTCTGGATGGCTTTCCTGTCCTGTGCAGTGGTGTTGCCATACCACACAGTGAAACCACCCATTAGGACGCTCTCTACGGTGCCGCAGTAAAAGTTCACGAGCCATCGTGTGCTTATGCCGCATTTCCTGAGGCACCATAGGGGGTAGAGGCGCTAGTGCGCCTTCTTGAGCATAACCTCCGTGTTGTGTGTCCACGCTAGGTCATCGGAGATCTGTAGTCTGAGCAAACGGAAGCAACTGACGATTTCCACCGGTGTCCCGTCTAGACTGATGGGGGAGTGGGTGCCTCGGTGGCTCCTGAAGTCCATGATGAGCTCCTTAGTCTTGCTGACATTCAGTGCAAGGCTTCCCTCTGATTTTAAGATGGCTCGTGTTACCCCACTTCTCAAAAAACCCACCTCTGACCCCTCTGATGTAATTAATTATCGACCCGTATCACTTCTACCCTTTCTGTCCAAAACCCTTGAACGAGCAGTTCTTAAACAACTAACCTTTTTTCTCCATCAGAACAACCTGCTAGACCCTCACCAGTCTGGCTTCCGATCCGGGCACTCAACAGAGACTGCGCTCCTAGCTGTGACGGAGGCACTTGCCACTGCAAGAGCCTCACGCCTCTCCTCTGTCCTGATCCTTTTTGACCTGTCTGCAGCTTTTGACACGGTCAACCATAAAATACTCGTCTCCACCTTGGCTGGGATGGGCATCGCCGGGACTGCCCTGTCTTGGTTCACTTCCTATCTTGCAGATAGGTCCTACCAGGTCACCTGGAAGGGGTCTACCTCTGCTTCTTATCCCCTTATTACGGGAGTGCCGCAGGGATCTGTACTGGGTCCTCTGCTGTTCTCCTTTCTCTTGGTTCAGTTATTAATTCACATGGCTTCTCCTATCATTGTTATGCAGATGACACACAACTCTTCTTTTCTTTCCCCCCCTCGGCCACACAGGTCAATGATAAGATCTCTTCCTGCCTGGCTGACATCTCCACCTGGATGGCCAGCCACCATCTGAAGCTCAACCTCAACAAAACTGAGCTGCTCTTCTTCCCGTGCAAGACCGCCTTATTTCGTGAGCTCTCAATCACGGTTGATGGCACCACAGTGACTGCCTCTCACTCTGCCAAGAGCTTGGGGGTGGTCCTGGATGACTAACTGGACCTCAAGGAGCACATCAAGGCAACATCACGGTCCTGCAGATTCCTTCTGCACAACATCAGAAGGATTCGACCATACCTGACGACGCAGCTGCTCGTCCAGGCTACGGTGACCTCTTGCCTTGATTACTGCAACTCTCTCCTTGCAAGCCTGCCAGCTTGTGCCATACAGCCACTACAGATGATTCAGAATGCCGCTGCCCGACTCATCTACAACCTTCCCAAATTCTCCCACGTCACTCCTCTGCTGCGATCACTCCACTGGCTACCGGTCGCTGCCAGGATCCGGTTCAAAGCCCTGACCCTTGCCTACACTGCTGCCAACAGGACAGCCCCCATCTACTTGCAGGACATGACTCGATTCTATGTGCCTGCTTGACCACTCCGCTCTGTGGCAGCAGGGCGCCTTGTAACCCCTCCCACCCGCCCAAAGGGATCACAGAGCTTCTCCACCCTAGCTCCCCAGTGGTGGAACGAACTCCCCGTCCCTCTCCGAACCTTCCCCTCACTACCCATCTTCCGCCGTGGCCTGAAGACTCATCTCTTCAGACTATACCTAGACTAACCACCACTACGCTGTATATTTCACCCTAAATCCCCCCCCCCCCCCCCCCCCCCTTTATTCATGACACTTGTTACATGTTGCCCCATACCAGCACTTGGTAATTTGTATTTGTCCTAACACTGTAGCTTATTCTTCTGCCTAGTTGGCTTTGCAGAGGTTAGGTCTGAATAGTGTTCACTGTGTGAACTAAACTGTGTTCTTGGCTAGAAATAGCTGTACAAAATAAGTATTGTACCTTACTGAACCTGTGCTAAGCAGTTGTCTATGACCATGAAATGCACTTTGTTGTACGTCGCTTTGGATAAAAGCGTCTGCCAAATAAATGTAATGTAATGTAATGTTGTCACTGCCCCATCGCGTCAGTTGGACTACCTCATCTCTGTACTCCATCTCGTCGCCGTTGCTTATCAGGCCGATAACTGTGGTGTCGTTTGTGAACTAGATAATCTGGTTGTCGCTGTGTATGGCTGTACAGTCATGCGTGAACGGAGAGTACAGTCCACGCGTGAACGGCGAGTACAGTCCACGTGTGAACGGAGAGTACGGTCCACACGTGAACGGAGAGTACAGTCCACACGTGAACGGAGGGTACAGTCCACGCGTGAACGGAGAGTACAGTCCACGCGTGAACGGAGAGTACGGTCCACACGTGAACGGAGAGTACGGTCCACGCGTGAACGGAGAGTACAGCCGAGGACTGAGGCAGAAGTCTTGAGGCGCTCCGGTGTTGAGGACCAGAGTGGATGAGGTGTTGTTACCAATCCTCACCACTTGAGGCCTGCCCATCAGGAAGTCCATAATCCAGTTACAGATGGAAGTGCCCTAGTCTGGACAAATGCATGTATTTTCTGGGGCAAAGGGAGGAGCCTCTGCCGCTGGGAGCCAGCGGCAGCTTCCCTATTGGTTAACCAAACTGTCTGTCTCAGTGTGCCGGTTCTCCCCCCCCCCCTCCCCCCAACACTCCCTATGTTCCGTGTGTGCTGCAATCCAAGTCCTGACTGAAACACAACTGCGAAACGGACGAAGCTATCAATATAACCCAAATTATCTGATAAAAACAGAATTATGGACAAATTCGAAGACAATTTTAATTCTGTTATATCACAGACTTGCCAAATATATGGCGTGACTTTGTTAAAGGACCTTCAGCGCGTATGTTTGGATACGCTGTTATCGAACAGAGATATACTCGCTTGCTTGCCTACAGGATTTGGCAAAAGTTCAATTTTTCAAGCGTGGCCTACAGTATGCAGTCTGCTATCAAACAAATACAGAGAAAAATGGCCAGAAGAAGCAATGGTTTTGATTGTTTGCCCATTATAATCAAATAATGGAGAAGCAAGTGGAATTGTTGAACAAAAAAGGAATTAAATAAATAAATGCATCATCGATAAATAAATTGTGTTTGTTTCTTTTATTATCAAACCTCAAACCGCAGACTCTGCATATCTCAGTGATAAACTTCGATGGTGTGGGTCGGTGCTCTGATGTTAACGTTAGCCATTTTCCCCAAATAGTGGCGAACTGATGCGGATCTGTGGAAAAGTTTGCCTCTGGTAATGTTTTTCCGGTGCACATTTCAAACCATGCCTGGCCAAAATCATCACCACATTTGGAGCGCCGCCCCTCTGCACTCTGATTGGATGAAGGTTGCCTCCTTCGTTTATGCCTAGAACGTCAAGGCATCGGCCAGGCTCTGTTGAAGAAAGTGAAAAAAGAGACTGGCTCGCGAGGCTAGGGGTGCCCAGGCCTAGGTCCCTCAGTTTCAGGACCAGCTTGGATGGAACGATTCTTCTCCCTCTCTCTAACTTTACTTTGCCACGGAATGAATTATAGCAGTATTTGAAGGGCACATGTGTACCATCAAGACTAAAGTATCAAAATCTAATAAACATGCGAGAAAGTGATAATGGTACGCACACTTGATATTCATAATATTCCAAAAAAAAAAAAGTTTTTTATAATTTACTTGTTCTAATGTTTACTTCACTAAATCTACATCCACTAGGGGCAAAATTATTCTACCAATGTTGTTATTCTTTATCAACGTTGTCGTCGTCATCATTATTATTATTATTATTATCTGTCTTCTGCCGCTGACTGAAACAGTAAAAAAAGGTCCAAGTAAATTATGTATCAACGGCTATCGTCAGCTATCACTTGTCATCAGCCCTTTGTAATTTAAACTGTTTGTTTGCACTGGTGAAGAGCATTTGCTATATGGCCAAATGTAAAGAAGTTCTTAAAATTCAGGAGCAAAGCCCTCCTCAACCAGTTTTCCACTGCTGGGTCTTTGGCCTGATTTAAATCAACATTTTTCCTAACAAAATGGATGCCTGAGTATTGTCTTTTGTAAAAACCAATGTCATTACTTTATCTTCTCATCTGATATCTGTAAATATTTGCTTGCCTCCGTGTTTGATTTGATAATATTTACTGTTCTTCATACCTGAAAGACAGAGGCCATGGGAAAGGAGAAGGAAGTACTATCATGCCGATTTTTAGATAAAATGTAATATGAGACAAAGGAACACTGAGTACACGCAACACGCAACACGTTTTTAAATTATTATTTCATTTATTTAATAAAAAAGTTATCAAACACCCATATCTACCATGTGAAACACCAATTGCCCATTTAGTTACTCAAACAACCAATTAACCAAGTTTAATAATTAAATTCAGCTGAATTAACACAGCTAGGCTTGATTGCAGCCAGCCCTGTTGAATCTAAATCTCACTCATATTGAACCTTACAGTATCATCAATGAGAAGTACTGTAGTTACCACAAAGTTTCTACAAGCAAACCATGCCATGGTCAAACAAAGGAAAATCCAGAAGAGACAAAAAACAAAGTTGTTGAAATATGTCACTCTGAAAAGGGTTACTAAGCTATTTCTAAGGCTCTGTGACTCCAAGGAACCAGGGTGAGAGCCATTATCTCCAAATGGAGAACACTTGGAATAGTGTTGAACCTTCCCAGGAGTAGCCTGGCTGCCAAAATGTTTCCAAGGGTGCAACAACAACTTATCCAGGAAATCACGAAAGATCCCAGAAGAACATCTGCAGAACTGCAAGCTTCTCTAGCCTCATGCTAAGGTCAGTGTTCATGACTCCACAATAAGAAAGAGACTGGGCAAAAATGTAATTCATGGAAGCTTAGCAAGGCAGAAACCACTGCTACCTAAGAGAAACATCAATACTTATTTCACAATTGCAAGAAAGCACCTGGATGATCCCCAGGCCTATCGAGATAAGGTTCCACAGACCGATGAGTCAAAACTTTTTTAGAGATGACACAGTGTGACAGAGCCGTCTGTTACCATTTGGCTATAGCCCAACAGTGGCAGTGCATACTCCTCTTAGTTTTCCCCTTCATTTCCTCTAGCTCCTCCTACCTAAACTTTTCCCCTTTCTGTAATACCTTTATATATTCTCGTATATCCTTAGCAGCAGACTAACCGGGAGTGGTTGGTATTACTATGGAGACTATTAATTGTAGACCATTGTCTCCCAACATGAATGTATGATAAAATAACACACAGGTGAAGTTTATACTGAAAAACAAACATGCAACCCCTGATGTGTGCATTACAGGCCTACATTTACAGAACAGGAAAAAATTGACAGCACCAAGAAATGGGGAAAATAAGCCTAGACCAGGGAATTGGACACTGTTCAGACTGCATGCCTTTGATCACCAGCATTACAATGAAGGTTGCCCCCAATGCTAAAGGAAGAGTCTTGAACAATCTCTTCTTTCTTGATTCCACCTTGTCTTCGCATGGTCTCTTCCATTCTGTAAAATAAGGATTTTATATTAGTGTACATCCTGCAAACTTGGACTTGCTTTCCAAAAAAGTCCACTTCTAACACATCCACATCTCTTTTTAGTATTGAAAAAAGAGGGGAAGAACCCCCAGAACAGATATATTACTTGCAATTGTCCAAAGGGAAACAGAACAAAAAAAAGTTTATGTCAGACATCCAACAGGAAGTCCAGTATGTCATAGCACTTATTGTTCAGGCTGAAAGCACTCGCAGATTTTCATGGCGCTAAAAAGAATTAGTTTGGGATCAGGTTGTGTTTAGAAAATCTTATGAGCACAGCACAAATTATTTTTTGCAGTGTACTGGTTAAAATGCATAAATCTTTATGTTATAATTATAATTTATGTTGTTAGGCTAATTACTTCCTGTATTGTCATGTTAAAATGGGTTTCTGAAAAACTCACAACATTCTTCCAATGTATATGGCCAAACGTTTTTTTCATACCTTATACCAGACTTATTTCCAAATTATGCAATTGGTTTTAAATTTCTGGTATAACAAGGGGACACTGCTATTTCTTTATCTGCAATTCCATGGCGGGTTTTACAGTGTTATATGTGTAAAATACAAACATAAGATTGAAAAAGAGTATAAGAGTGAACAATATTAGCAAAGTATATTTGATTTACTGCATATGTTTTGGTTTTCTGATAAAAAATATTCTGTGAAATTCTGCAGGTGACAGTAAAAATGTGTTTTGTGACCTGTAATAGTATACATTGAATGCATCTTCACGTTATATGTCAAGTATATACCAGCCCTGCACTTTGTGAACTGTTCGTGACAAAATACTCAACCTTGTCTGAGTTCTTCCTCTTCTCTCCTCAAGCGCTCCTTCTCCTGTTTCTGTTTTCTCTTCTCTTCTGCCTTCTGGAACAGCTCTCTGGTGTAGTACCGTCCTTGCTCACCCACCATTTTATCAATCTTATTCAGGAGTTCAATTACTTGGGTACGATCATCCATTTTATTATTAAACACATGATACCTCCAATTTACTTTATCAAGAAGATATGTGAGCTCCTCACAGTCCTTTACTAAGGCCCCTAGATCATCAGTGTTCGCCAGTTGATCTCCATGGGTAAAGAGGACCATAGTATACTCAAAAGCATCTTCACCAAACATTTCTTCAATCAGCTCTACTGCTTGTTTCTCCTCTGGTGTGAACCGGCCCAATTTTATTACCAGCAGGAATGCATGTGGTCCTGGGGCGCACATGGAGAAACATTCTGCTACCTCGTCTTTTGCATCCTCCCTAGAAACCATTAAATCAGTCATGCCTGGTGTGTCAACCACTGTGACTGTCCTACCATCCACTTCTCCCTCTCCTTTTTGACATTTAGTAGTTACAGCTGTGAAATGAAGAACTACTTGAAAAAAAATGTTTCCGAGGATGGTGTTTCCAGCCGAGCTTTTCCCGGACCCCGTCTTTCCCACAAGCATGAGCCTCAGGGGCAACATGGCTCCTGCTGTACAGATAACTCCTAAAAAGAAATAGTTTGTGTCATTATTTCAATATAATTAAGGGTAATTACAAGAACTTCAAGTATGAAGTGAACATAAGTAATGCTTACAACCTGGATGTGATGAGAAAATGTCATAAGAGGAGCAATAAGACCAGCATTTTCCACACCCACTCCAACATCCCCACCCACTCTCATATCCACTCCCACAGCCACACCCAGAGCCACTGCCACTGCCAGACCCACTCCCACTTCCCAGCAAATCTCTCTTAGTAAGCATGTTGCACTGTGATAATGATATCTGGTAGTATTAAATGACAATAGCCAGGCATGTATTTAGGGACTAGGGACTTGGAGGGTAGGGAGGTCATGGAGTAAGAAGGGCAGGAAGGTGCAGACCGCCCAGATGAATGCTGTCAATACTTCCTATAATGGTGTGAACACTAATGAAATCTCTTGAAAGGAAAATATTGGTAAGGGTGGCTTGGGACGGCAGGGGGTGAGGGAACAGGAGAGGATGTGTAGAAATAATGATCTGAAATGTCTTTGTTTAAATGCTAGAAGTATAAAAATGAATTTTTTGCAACTTGGGGCTGCTATGAATAGTGGGGGCTATGACATAGTTGGGTTTACAGAGACATGGCTTGGAGATGAAGATGTGGATGAATATAATATAGAGGGTTTAATGTGCAAAAAATTACAGAAATTGCCTAGAGAGGATATCTGGATTAATCTCATAGGAGAACATGAAAAGGGCCTTACAGTAGGCATGTGTTACCGCCCACCAGCTTCAGACAGTAGTGTGAATTCAATGCTCTTTGGAAACATAAAACTTGTCAGGAAGTTGAGACTATTATTATGGCTGACTTCAATTACCCCACTATTAACTGGGCACTGATGACAGGACAAGGGAAAAGTAAGGAAGAATTTTTAAATGTTATAAATGACTTTTTTTGGCACAGCATTTCAGTCAGCCTACAGTCAGGGAAATCAGATCTGGTGCTATGTAAAATTTTTTGCATACTGGTAATCAAGTCACTTGGGACTAGCAATCATTCTGCTGTTAGTTTGGATATATTTTGGCAAATTAGCAAGGCTTCCTGTACAGCCCTGACAGAAGACTTATGGTACAGAAACATTCCTTGTTCTTCTTGCATGCACTACATGTTTGGGATATCCCCACAGGTTTACAATAATATGCAAGTGTGGGGACTGTGAAGGCCAGATGTGTTAGGTCCAGGGGTCAGTCCTGTGTTAGTCCTGTCACGTGTTTCTTCTACCCATGAACTCCAGCAAATTTCGCTTATTTACTTTTTTTTTTTTTTTTTGTGAACCTGGATTTTCCACCTCTGGTGAAGACCATTACAGAACTTTAATCTTTTGTTCTTTTAAGTAATTCATTGTTGATTTTGAGGTATGCTTTGGATCATTGTCTTGAAATGTCTATACTCTTCCCCCCCTTCAATTACTTCACATTATCATCTAGGATTGGTTGATATTTACTTGTATTTATTCTTCTTTCCTCCTGCACAATCTTTTCTGTGCCACTGGATGCCATACAAACCCCTAAGAATAACAGATCCACCCCCAAGCGGTTGGCAAGGTATTCTTTTCTTCAAATGCTTCCCCTGTTTTTCTTCAAATGTATCTTAGGTGGTTGTGGGCAAAGAGTTCCGCTTTTTTCCAGTCCTAATTACTTTTGTGTCACATACAGTGATCTAAACTGGGTTTTATTTGATCTGCTTTTGGTCTTAAGGTCTCTTGTGCACGCGGATTATTCCCAGTATTGGAATAAAAACACTTTCCATATTTCAGGTATAACAGTTTTAACATTTAAATCAATCTTATATAACTTCAAAATAAGGTTAAATATGATTAACATACCTTTATTTTGATAGTGTATGCTTGCTTTTGTCAGTTTGTAATAATGTTCAGATTGAACCTGCACACTGTTAGTCAAGTCACACAAATCTATAGCCTCTTGCTTTAGAAGATCCCATATCACTGCAGATACATTTTACAATTTTTCAGGGTGTGGCCGAGTTTTTTGAGTGCTTTAAAGACTTCAGGCTTTTATTCACTGTGTGGACTCTCTTTCAGGCACGAGGAACTGAACTTTTTATCAAAGCAAAATTGACGGAGAAATCAGGTGAGAGGCTAAAAAAATTGATATTTGGTAGGACAAATAGACAATAGCCAGGCGTGCGTGAATTTACTTTCTTATGGCTCGAATTCAATGAGTATTTGTCCTTAACTTTGCTCTACAAATAAATTTGACCTTTATCATTTTTATTCACAAAAACTGTTCGGAGTTTTACTATTAGTTATTTCTGAACTCACCGACTCGCGCTCGTTAATACAAAAACCCTTCGAGTATTTATTTATTTATTTATTTATTTATTTATTTATTTATTTATTTATTTATTTAAGGGAAAATGTTGATTGAAACCGATCTAGGATTATATTTAGCATTCATGTGGCTAGTAAAGCCTTGATAAAGTTCAGCATTGGGTGAGCCGAGTGTTTTCAGTCAGTAGTAGAACACATACAGTGATTCTGCTGAAAATCAAAATATTATAAAAGCCAAATGAAGGGAGAGGAATCTTCGCAGGACGGACAAATTAATTAACGACAATTCGATAATAAGAAAATACAGTAGCCTGGACTGGCAGACTGACGGTATTAATACATTTCGCAATGTAGGCAGTAGTATCGACAACTAAGTTACATCACATGACATTTATTTGGCAGACGCTTTTATCCAAAGCGACGTACAATAAGTGCATACCGGAGGTCATTGGAAAAACTATGAAACACAGGTCCGATATGGTAAAGTACTAATTATGTAGCCTAACAGTTATTCGTAGTCATGAACACATTAAGTCCAGTTCACACAGTAAGCATAGGCTAGGTTAGTGGTAGGTCAATCTAGGAGGCATGACAACGAGCTACAACATCAAGATAATGATAAATGGGCAATATAAGTGCTGAATGGAAGTACAAGTGTAACATGAAAGTGCTAAAGGAACAAATTAGAAGGATACAAATGATAATAGCGGTCCTAGATTGGGAATGCCCTGCAGAGTAGTGATACTTAGTCCAGGTACAGGCTGAAGAGATGCGTCTTCAGACCACGGCGGAAGATGGGCAATGACAGGGTGGTTCGTACAGGAACAGGGAGTTCGTTTCACCACTGGGTAGCTAGTATTTCTGTTACTCAATTCAAAATCTTACTAATACTACTACTACTACTACTACTACTACTACTACTACTACTACTACTAACTACTAATAATAATAATAATAATAATAATAATAATAATAATAATAATAATAATAATAATAATAATAATAATAAAACCGTGTCCCCTGTGCTCTCACTGTGATCTAAACCGGGTTTTGTTTGAGTGCTACTGGCAAATTTGAAGCCCGAAACCGAAATCACCCACAGACGCAGTTAATGCTTCGCTTGGCTGCTATGCGCTAGAGTTACAGCAATAATTATCATACTTCAATTGGCCATATTTTATTTCCATATGGGATAAACAGTTGCTATACTGATTAACAAGGCACAGTGGCCCGGCCGTCAGCAGAGGAGCATGATAGGCTAAGAAACCATTTGTCTTACCTGTTAGTGGCGATCAAGCACTGTGCACCTGGCTTACCAGACCTCTTTGCTTTATATCTAGTCTTCGCTGCCAGCAAAGTTTCTGTTGTTTCTGGGGCGGTATCTCTAAGTTCGGTGGGATCAGCCTTCCTGCTATCATATGTCAAAATAGCATTGCAAGCCCTACACTGTACGTGACCGGCGAGATTTCTATCTGTTGTCACAAGTTCATTGTATTTCCGCAACGAAGCCGTTCACAAGTCTTCTGAAATTTTAAGTTCTCCCGTTTTCATTTAATATTTAATTTAAAATTAGAAGTTTATTTCTTAAAATAAAAATATATTTAAAAAAAATAATAATTCATTTTAACTTACTAGAAAAAAGGTTTTTTACACGGAGAAAAATATAATTTCTGCTGCAGTAACAAAGCTGTATGAAAAAGATCTTCAAAGCAATGTAACAAAGCTGCCTTTTTTACCCGGCCTTGATCAAAAAAAAAAGTATAATAATAGAAGTCAGTTGGGGGTCTACCTCAATCATCAACTCAAACGTTGAATCCCTACGTAGGCCGAATTTGACTTGGATCGCTAGATGGACTTCACGGACATTGCTGAGGAGATTTCAGCGATAAAAACGCATTGAAGGGAGATCTCAAGGCAAGATCCTAGTTAGTTTGTCCTTTGTAGGTTTCACTCTGGTACTGTTGTGCTGCCACCGAGTTCTGTATTGTCATGGACAAGCAGTCCAGTATATATCCACCTGTATCACTGGATACAATGTAAGTCGCTCTGGATAAGAGCGTCTGCTAAATGCCTGTAATGTAATGACAGATAACTTTTACTTTTGAAGCTTGAACATCAGCTGGCTGGATTGAAGAGAGGAAGTGACGAAGAGGTTGGGAAAATAGCCAGAGAGGAAAGAGGAAAGGAAAATTAGGAAAATGTGATGCGATCAGGTTTCAATTACTGAACAAAAAAAAAAAAAAACAATAATGCTTTATTTATTATAGTTTGGCATTCTCAGTTTAAACTCATTTCCACTGCAATTTAAGGCCTATCACTTTTGGTTTTCACAAAATAAATCTTGAACTTAACGCACAAATGCTGCTATGTGCCAGTATTGGATGGGCATTGAAGTAATTGCCTGTATATCTTGATCTGATGCATTTGACTTGACCACACTGTCATGCCAGGGACATCAGGCTGCTCAAAATACAACCACAGACCAATCTGCACAGCCAGAATTATTTGCCTGAGCATTATTACATGCTTTTGATATTACAAAATTAATTCATAAACTTTGTCAATCTGGTAAATTAAGAAGAAGAAGAACAGCGGACATGATATTGCTTGTTAGTTACAAATAACACATATGGTTATAGGCATTTTGCGTGAATAGGTGAGTTTTTTTTTTGTTTTTGTTTTTTTGACTTTCAAATGACATATTTGTGATCTTGTACCTTATGATCAGGGCTGTGGAGAGGGAGGGAGCGAGTTCCAGAGTTTGACAGAGACCAGACGCCAGGAGTGGGATTGCGGGAGGTTTAGTTTATTAGTTTAAAGACTTGCGGAAGAAGTGTGGAGCAGAAGAGGAGTGTGTTGGGGGGGGGGGGGGGGGGGGTTGGTTCAGGGGAAAGTTAGTAAGGGAGGCCAGAGTTAAACCACAGAGTGCACTGCAGGCTAGCAGGAAACGTGTCGTACTTCATTTGACGTGAAAATGCGGAACTGGAAATAAAATAAACTGAAGTGGACCTGAACAAAAAACCCACCACCAACATGTTTAATAGGCTAACTGATGCGCAAGAAATATTTGCAGGTTTGTTTATTGCTAAACTGGTGAAACCAGAGAATTATCTGCAGTTTCTGCAGGCGAGTCTATAGACTGTAATTCAGCTCCACATATGATGCCCCTGCTGAGAAATCATTAAAAATCACTTTTCCTACCTGAATCTCATTGATTCTCATCCATTCATTGATTCTAATTGAATTGTTACCAATTAGGCGCCATTTTGCTCCAACTCACTGTAACACATACTTTGACTAAAACTTATATTCAGATGGATTCTGCTTTTTTTTTTTAAATTGACAATAATAATGTTTCCTGGTAATGGAATGTAACGTGTCATTTTGTGATGGTTTGATTTTTCCCTTGTTATTGAAATACCGAATGCCCAAATGAAACTTTAATGTATACTGAATGTATGCTCTGTTGTTGTAATATTTGAAACAAAATGTTTTCCACGTTAAATCCATCAAAAAAGCAGCTGACTAGAAAATCACACTGATGTCCTGTTCGTCCATTTAAGTTATTCACATTCATAACTTTTTATTAATATTTCCCATTAAGGTTCAAAACATCATTAAGATGCTCTATAATGAGCCAAATTACACATTAAGGTGAAGAGAAAACACAAATGATAAAAGTTTGTTTGCAAGTAGTGAGCATCGAGATGGAGAAAGAAAAGAGAACTCTTGACTGCGGCAGCTAGAAGACTTCACAAAAGAATAAAAATAGGGACTCATCACTTAGAGATGCCAATGCCATACACTGTCATTAATGACCAAACAGGCACGAAACGATACTGGACAGGGAGAGAACCATAGTAGCTGTGAGCTCATGAAACCCTTTGCATCAAAGCCACTGCACTATGAAGATATCAATGTTTGTTATGTCTTTCATTCACGTTTTTCATATTTATTTTCAAATTCAAATATTCCAAATTCTTAACTGGCTGCTTTTTGCATTTGTTAATGGAAGAATGTTGCCTTTTTATTTATTTACTTTTTCCATTTTGCTGTTTTTTGTCATTTTGTTGCACCAAGACAAACCACACTGTCCTCAGCCTGTATATTCATATAATTATTATCATATCAGAATCACCTTTGGTAAGTCAGTCTAGCACAGCAAAGGGCTGAAAATCAATTCATCCATTCAGCCCAGGGAATTCAGGTTCATTAGAAGGCTTGTGTACAAAAAAAGTTCCTCTGCAAAACGAGTTCAATCCCATCCCCAGCCACAGAACGCTTTTCCTCTCAATGACATCGATGTCCTCTTCCTTCAGAGCCTCTGGTAGCTCTTTTCCACCAATGCGAACCTAGTTCTGGTTCTGGGCTGCTGCTAGTGCCGGTTCGCAGTTGGTTCAACTTGTGAACATACTAAGTACCGTTTTGCTTTTCCACAGGTTAGAGAGCCACGTCATTACGTCACTGTATATGTCTGTATACGTCTCCGCTTTCTCAGCAACATCGTTACCTATTAAAATGTATGTCCTGTAAAAATACAGATAATAAACTGTCTGAATGTAAAAAAAAAAAAACCAACTTCATACATATAAATTTAGTTTTATTATTACAGCCTTATTTAGTCCCTCCCGTTTTTCGTGATTCGGAACTTCCGTAATTCAACACAACATCAAAATGTCCCATTTTCCACAACGCTGCATAATTCGGCAAAAATGCGACAATTTGTTGAAGTTGTGTTAAATTCCGAAATTCCGAATTGCGAAAAACTGGAGGGACTATTATTTACTATATCAACTTTAAGACAAGCAACACGCTCGGAACTATCTCATCGCGACCCATTAAATCTAATGGCGCAGACGTTTCTTCATAATTTCAAACTGCTTTCCTAATGGATATTTTGCGTCCTGCGACTTGGGTTACAACAGTGAATATGTACGGATTCCTAGACGTGCTGATAGTGACCACCCTTTCTCATATTAACCTCGAATACGCAAGACGGGACACTTAAACTGTATGCGAGGAAACTTATGTAGCCTAACGTTCCATTCATTTATATGGGGAGGTCGATAGCGAAAAAAAGGTAGTGCTGGAACACCTCTGACTTATTTGCCGGCACAGAAAAAAATTGAGAAAATACTGAAAAAATAACCACTGGAGGATAACAAGGACATATTTTCCTACATAACTAGGTACAGGCTGTTGCCGATATTTCGCCTATTTCATCAGTTTATGTTTTCCTTTCTGTCGAACGAAGGTGGTGTCTCACTCTACCTGGCGGTCACAAAGTTTTAGTTGGTCTTGGTTGGTCACGATAATCCCGCCCCCAGCCCCTGACGTAAGCGGTTCTTGGTTCTAGACCAGCCAAGAATTCTATATGGCACCTGACGTGTAATTAAAGGCTTAAAAATGTGTGTAATATCATAAACTTTTTGGACTCTAATGAAGTTGCTTGTAACCCATGTTTTCATTCCTACATGGTTGTTGAAAAACTTAGTTTAGGTTTGTATCTGTATTTAGTTAAAAAACATTTCATTGCATTCTCCCAGTGGTAAATCTAAAATAATGTTTACCATATGACCCTGCTTCACAGGGTGTTAACATACTTTTAACCTCAGCACCCCATCACCACTATGTGTCAAAAGCACAAGATTTTCTGGCCTAAACTATTGCTTGTAAATACATCATTTTACTCAGATCTGTGTAATTGTTCAATACAATTTTGAAATCATTCAAAAATTTTGCTGTCTGTAGATATCAAACATTCCTATATGGCACATGACATGTGCAATTTTCACTTAAAGCCCTTTTTAAAAGCTTAAAAATGTGTGTAATATCATAAACGTTTTGGACTCTAATGAATGTGCTTACAAGCAATGTTTTCTTTCCTACATGTGGTGTTGAAAAAACATCACAATAATGCCGCTTTTTGCACGCTTGCCTACTTTTTCACAAAACTTAATATAACTTCCTTGTTTTCAAGTCTTTTGCGAATCCTGCTTTTAATATTCATTGCTATTATAACAGTTTACGTAGTTTCATAGCACGTTGCCTTGCTTGCTTTTTATACATTTAAATCGGCAACCTATGGGCTTGTTAAGACTTTGTATACTTGCATGGGCTTCTTTTCTTTAAACTAACGTACAAACCACAGCCTTAAAATTTAGTTACTTACATATTCTCACACATTGCTTGATTTACTGGTAGGCCTAAAGAATGAACAAATGTTGCAAGTCACACACGCCCTTTGACACACAAGGAGGTTAATTTGAGCAATGCGAAGAGACTGCTGGCCTCCAAGCTCCCCACATTTCTGCTTTTTTGCGGTCAAGCTTCAAGTCTGTAAACTTGCACCATCAAAGATCGCCTTGGCCCTCAACGTTGCTTTGTTAATGGTTTGACATATTATTTCGATGACTTATGGAAATAAGAATTATTTATTTAATAGGCTATTTATTTAGATAGGGATTGATACATAAACATAGAGTAGCCTTGTTTAACAAATAGTCTGATGTCTGTAGGCAATCATAACGCTTACCAATGTAAAAAGGCATCCTAAAACATTCATTGGATTCAAATACGTTTCTACGCTTTACTGGTCTTGTCTGGTGTATTGGAACCAATGAAACACTCTCAAAAAACCCCACCTTCTGGTCATATTGGCTCAGTTACACCAGGCAAAATCAACAGAGCACAGAAAAGTGTCTGAATCCAAAACAAATACGTATTTGACCCAGGTCTGGTGTGAGTGACTGTTATCTGCACCGCCTGTTCAGTTTAATGATTGACAGTCCTGTGAGCCTCACAGTCACGGGTGTTCTGCGGCGTATGTGCAAACCTGCTCTCAGGTTCTCCTATATAGCCGCTATTTTTTCTCGGCGCAAATACCAAGAACCTCACACGCACAGACTCTGGGTGCCTGCAGAGAAAGCTGGGATCTTTACATTCTCACAAGCATCTCATGATCTTCTGCTCTCTCAAACCAACAAATCATTCTAGGTTCCTTTTCCCCAAAAACCACGTCTTATGGTGCCGCACGCAAACAAGTATGCAACAGCTGTCAGTCAATGACTTGAGTACACAAATTAAAAGGTTTCGCTTATCACAGCAAAACAAAATAATTTGTTTAAATCAACGAGTCACTGACAGGATGTGGCATCTCCGCTCATTTTTGGGGTTCTCATGTCTCCATAACTACCTAAGACAGGGGTGTGTCAAACTCCAGTCCTGGGGGGGTCATTGGCATGCTGGTTTTTAGCTGTGTTTCAGCAAGAATGATTCATTTAAGTCACTGATTGGCTAGAAAGTCCACACACCTTGTTCTCAACAAGGCCTTAATTGGCTGCTGATTGAAAGGAAACCACAAATACCTGCAGACACTGTGGCCTGAATGCCTGGCCTGAATGCGTCCAGGAAGAGGAATCAGTGCTAGTTGGGAGAATCACTTTGCTCCATGACTGAAATGGCTAAAACAGGGACAAAAATTCAAGCCTTATAAGTTTTTTTTATTTAATTTTTTAAAAATGTAATTCTGTCGATCATTTGCCCGTATTACAATCAAAAGGGCTGGCACAAGGTTGCCCGTTCTTTGTTCCGGCAGAAATAAAGTCCACTGGGTGAGAAAATGTTCCAGTAAGTTCATACGCCAAGTGGACCAAAGTAAGATGCCTCCCTGAAAGCATTTTAATCCACAATCACTATAGTAACACAGCAATTGCTGCAGAGTTTTTCGATCATATAAAGACATCCTTTTCTTTAACTTTTTTTTTCTTTTTAATGACAGGGTGCAAAAGTTTTCAATTATGAAGCCAGTATACCTATAGTTAAAAAAAGAAAGTATAGTGCAAATGAATTCTCAAAAAAGAAAAAACTCACCCCCCCTCCTTAGTGTGTTTTACCAAGCTTGAAGAGATTATATACCTTAAAGATGTACTCCTTTTGAAATTATTATAAGTGTGACAAATTAGGCTGTTGCCTTCTACCTTATTGTTTCAAGATGTCTCCTCCACATGAGTTGTGACCAAATGGCCAGTACATTTGTAAATTCTGTCACACAGTATTCTGTGCAGTATGTTACATTACATACCAGGCATTTAGCAGACGCTCTTATCCAGAGAGACTTACACAACATTGTACATACCATTGACATTGCATCCATTTATGCATCAGGGTATATATTTCACTGACAGTTTAAAAGAATAAACTTATTTTCTCCAACACTGTGGACAAATGTTCATTTTTAGTAACCAAAGGAATCTGAATGTCAGTTGGGTTAAAACAGTTCAGGCTATTTTACTTGGGTTTGGAATTAACCTTCTCTCCTATCTACAGACAATAAAGATAGCAAAGCATCACGATTCCGTGTCTATACTAAGCGATTACTTGCCGGGGGGAAGTGAATTATTCAGTTCAAGAAATCTTTTTCCTCTTCTTGTCCGCCTCCTATCAGTATTATGGTAGTGCCGGTTCAACTTTGCTGAAATCACAATGGTGGAAACAGTACCTTTGGCACATCTATCATTTAATTATATTCTGCAACCCAAGAATGGAGAATATATATACAGTTCTGCTGATTTTTTGCTGTATCAACAAATGCCACATTTTGTCAGGATACAATAATAAAAATAGTGTGCATAGCTAAAAATAATTTTAAAAAAGAAATTATTTGGAGATTGGACCAGTGTTGGTCTCAACACCTAATATCAGTTCATGAATAATTACCATTCATATTCATGGCTGAAGTCTCTTGCTCAGGACCCTTTACCCAGTCTGTCTGGAGGAATGTTGAAGACATCTTCAAGTCTCCAGCTGGCCCGCTGTTGGGTCGCTGGCCTACATGGAATGGCTGGTCACAAGGCCAATTGTTGCCAAGGCTGAGGTGAGCGAAGCTTGTTTTTGAAAGCCTACCAGACAGTGTTCGCTTGGGATAGAAAGGTGAGGCTGGAGTCTGTATTTTTCCAGTGTCTAGAAAAGGACTTTGTTCTGAGAAGCTGGTAGGATTATCAGTTTTTTTCCAATCTATGTTGACTTGGAACAGGAAACAGGAATGAAGATTCAAACCACTGGATAAAGGCAGATCTTTGAATGTTGCCTAAAATGAGACTAGAGTGTGTTGGAACTCTGGTAGAGCTTCCACTAGAGTTCCCACGAGTCATTCACTGTACAAGTGCCACATATACTGTAAGCTTCTGATATACTGGTGGCTGTTTCCCTAGGTTCTGGTCATTGCTCCACAGACATAATCCCACATCTTGAAAATGAAGTTGTGTGTAAAGTTTGAAGTCTCTGCTTCATCCCTGGCAGCTCTGCCTTTCTCCTGGTAGAAGCGCTCAAACTCAGCGAGTTCTCTCTTGTGCTTCTCCTCCAAAGTCCTTATCTTGAGGTCCCTCTCTTTTCCTTCGTCTACTAGCTTTTCCATCTTCTTCTCCAGGTCTGTCTTCAGCTCCTCCATGTCCTTCTCAAACCTAGCCTTCAGCTCCTCCTCTTTTTGATGCAGTTTTTCCTCATACTGCCTCCTGAGCTCTTTCTCTTTCTCTTGAAGCAACCTCTCCACCTCACGGAACATCTCATTGGTGTAATACCCACCACCGTTCTCCTTCACCATTGCCTCAATTTTGTCAAGAAGATCGGTCACTTGCCGACGGTCATCAAGATTACTGTTCTCAAAGACATGGTACCTGTTTCCACATTCGGACAGCATTGATCTGAGACCGCTGTCTGCTTCTTTAATACAGTCTTCTATGTCGTCCGAAAGCTCGCTCCCTCGCGTGAACAGAACTATAATGTAGCGGGAGGCCCCTTCCCCAAACAACTCCTGTATGTGCTGCACCGTTCTTCTGTCCTCCTCTGTGAACCGATCAAGTTTTACTACCAGCAAGAAAGCATGAGGTCCCGGGGATGAGTAGTTGATGGACCTCCCAATCTCTCGCCTGACGTCCTGCTCATTCTGTTGGTTGTCAAAGAGCCCTGGTGTGTCTACCACATACACACTGCGTCCCGCTACCGTGCCGTGCTGTTTCTCACATGACTTAGTCTGGGATGAAAAACTCATCTTTGACCTGAATATTTTTCTGCCGAGGATTGTGTTTCCAGAAGCACTCTTCCCCACTCCTGTCTTTCCCACCAACACCAGTCTGAGTTCAGGATTTTGCTCAGTTCCAGCATCTACGGACACTGTTGCAGAAAAGGATTAAGTGTTAACCATTAAGTTTTAATGGTTTAATGACATACAGCACAGGCCAAAAGTATTAGGCCACCTGTGGTTTATGAAATAAACTTTAGTTAGAGAAGAATTCAGTTAATATATGGACAGTTATTGAATAATACACCAAAGTATAACAAATTATTTAAAGTCTATCCAATCTTTTTGCAAAGTTGGAGGTGAAGGGGTGGGAGGGAGGTGGAGAGGTAGTTAAATTGACTGAAATCTTATCCACCTTGAATTTTTTAAAACCACGGGCCAAATACCTTTAGCCTCTAGAGTAAGTAAAATATGCACGAAAGTTGCTATAAATATGGCAAAGGAGAAGGAGTTAGGCTTAGATGTGCCAGCCCAAGTAAACTTATTGTGGCAACAGCGAGAAATTGTGAAGAAGCTTAAGATTTCCAGGTGCAGTGTTCAGTACACACTCAGAAGGGTCCAGCTGATGGGCCATAATGTTAACAGGAGAAGACCAAGAAGATCAAGAGGCAGGAGACAAATATCTAGTGTTGTCTAGCAAAAGAAACTGTCATAAAACTGCACCACAACTACAGGAAGAACTCAATTCAACTAGAGAGAAACCAGTTTCCCTGACTAAACAATGAAACGGCAAGTACGATCTGCGGATCTAAAAGGATGCATATCTGCAAAAAAAACCTGCTAACAAGAAGAAAATTCTCCAGTGGGCCAAGCACCATCAACACTAGATGAAGAAAGATTGTGAAAAGGCAGATACACATCCTTTTAGACCAGCAGATTGTAGTTGCCATTTCACTGTAGTCAGGGAAATTGGTTTCTCTCTAGTTGCATCAGGTTCTTGCTATAGTTGCGGTGCAGTTTTGTGATGGATTTTTTTTGCTGGGCACCACAAGATATTTGTCTAATCAAGTCACTATCCACAAATATATGGAGAGGATTTGTTCGATCTCATAATATTCTCTTATGTCTGAAAGCGCGCTGGTTGGGCAATCTATAACCTAGACGTGCAATATTCAGTGGTTGTTGTTTTTAATTTAGCAAAGAGCGCTACCTAGGAGAATAGTGAGAAAGTTACACTTACGCCTACTTCATAGTAGGCGTAGAATTTGCACTATGCTAGAATTTGCATTCCAGGTGTAACGCTATTCCTAGTTGACACAACAGGTGTATTTTTTATGTCTGACATTGTGCACATGTCAGATATAACCATAAGACCAGGCGTGTGTTCAAGATGACGAATGTTCATGGCGAACTAAGTTTGCGGCCAACCGTTACCCTTGACAATTTTAAATGAACATTTCATTTAGTTCGCCACCAACGCATTTTTAATAAAAATGCGACTAAACGGAAAAAGAAACTTGGCCAACACTAACATAAGTGAAAAAAGATAAGCTAGATTAGGTCTAACAATGATAGCTGATTTTCTGATTAGCTGGGATTTTTTTTAAAGGTCAGAACAAATATTACAAAGTCAATTATAACAGCCAAATGATTGCCAACTTACAGTGTCACTCAGTGTCTCTCAGTGTCAGCAGCCATTTTTGTTTGAGGTGCTCTACCATTTCAGACTGTTAGCTAACTGTTAGCTAACGTTTGTGGCGAACAGAAAAAAGTTTGAATATGTTTGAAAATGTTTGCGAACATTAGAAAACCGTCGCCGTCTTGAATGCACGTCAGGCCTACGTACAGCTAGTGCAACTAGCCCCTGCAGGCCAGCATTGGGAGGACTTCTTGATTGGATAGCATTTATTCACACTTTTTTGCACAACCAACAAAACTGGCTAGGTAGCTGTCTTAAGATGTCATCATTTCCTGTTTGAATATTCTTTTAAATATTAATATATTCTAATTATTTTATTATTGCAGCCCTAAAAGATTAATTAAATAGTAATTGACCATAATTTTACGTTTTTAAAATGGCCATTTCACAAGCTGGTCTATTGTGGTTAAAACGAAAAAAAGCTAAATTAATGCTAACTTCAAATTAAATGGTACATTGTGTCTTATTTAAAGAGATAATTGATATTTATGAAATAATTGAATAAATCACAAATCAGACTTTTTTCAGACATTATTCCTGAGTGGGCTGTATCTGCAGTATCAGTAATGGACAATAAAATTGTCAGTGCTAAATGTTATATTTCTGCACACAGATTTTTACATTGCAGAATTTAAGATTTTCTGCTTATTTCACCGAGGCATACTTACAGTATGGTGGTATGTACTCATAACTGTTCCATTTTTTGACTGTTGGTTGACATTCACTTTCTTCATCTTGTTTACCTACAAAAGAAGTAAACATGTCACAACAAGATCTAAAGCAGGGTGAATCCAATCTATTTATTCATGGTCAATAAGACTTTCCAGTTGCTCATTGACTTTATTTTAGATGAATATTTTGCAACTTGTTGCAGTGGAATATTCCAGAAACTGGAAATAATAAAGATTTTAGCATTTATCAGTTTTAATTCAGCAAAAATTATTTCCAAAATAATAATTCATTTATATTGTTGAGAATTACTGGAGAATGCATTTGCATTTCTGTGTGGTTCATATATTGGTGATCCACAGCTGGCCACTGTAATTACAATTAGATCTTTCATTTTATGACATTGATAACAGACAGAATGAAAAGAAATGAGGGAAAGTGAGAGGAGGAAAGAGTAGGCAAAACTTTGGTAACTAACATTAAAATAAGAAATTAGAATCAAATCAAGTGAACGATTCATGTGTGTAACAACTGAAATGTTTAAATCTACTAATGTACAAATGTTAATGCATTGGATTTTATTTTGTACAATTTGTGCTGCAATTGCATAGATAATTTAAACAATCTGAACATTTTGCTGTGAAGGGTTTCCTTCAGTTCCTTGTCAGACAGTGAATCCCTCCATTTTGCTTTGAAAATAATACTTAATACAAAACTGAAGCACTGGAATTCCCATTAACAAAAGTGCAGTAACAGTGACAGTAGCAACTGTACAGTCAGAAGATTTGTGTATATTACTGAACTAAATAAGATATTATAAATGTATGCAACAGAGTATGAAAGACAAGTAATACAAGGGAATAACCCATAGAAATGGGTTTATTAATAATTGCTGGTTTCATGTCAAGTTATGAGTACATCAGTCACTGAGCAATGTTCAAAATATGAGAGGATATATAATGAAATGTTTATCCTTAAAATGAAAACTATGAGCATAATACAGACAGACGGGTGACAAATAAAGGAAAACCCCAAAAAATACGACCGGTATCTGCTAGACTGAATCGCAAAATGAAAACAAGTATACTGTTATATTTTATTGCCTTTGAAACAAAAAAGACATTCTTCAATGTCTGCATTTGCTCTATTTTAAAGAAGGTATTGGTTCAGACACCGTTTAGGCAGTGGTACCCTTTTAAATGCATGCCTTGCGTGCCTGGCTGTTGTCTTTTGTGCTAACAAATATCAGTATTTTAATTTCTCACCCGATTTCTGTGAAGATTCGTCTCCCTCCATTTTGGTTTGAAAATAATGTCAGTTCCTCATGCCTGGAAGAGAGAGGACATGGCTTATACGGAAATACAACAGAAATAACCTTTTTCGAATCACCATTAAATCATTTCTGCATTTTGCAAATATTCTTCTCCCATCATTTGGCTTTTATAATCTTTTTCAGTTTTACAGAGTCTCTGGTCCCATGACTCGTTGTGGGAAAATGTCCTGTGTTTTAACAACAGTAGCAATCGGAAACGTAGTGAAAAAGAGATTTTAATCTCAATGAGACTTCCTGGTTAAATAAAGGTGAATAAATAAATAAATTAAGGAGGCACAAATCTGAATTGGACATGGTTTTACTAGACAAACTTGTGCTAAATGTAAGACTAAATTGGTTTCAATCAACCTTTTTCTTTCTGAAAATATCATTACTTTAGCTACTTACAGTACTTCATTTCCGTGAAGATTTGTCTCCCTCCATTTTGGTTTGATAAAAAGTTGAGTTCCTTGTGCCTGAAAGAGAGTCAACAAGTCTAAAGTGCACTCAGTCATCTCAGCCGCACCCTGAAATTACAACATGTATTTCTGCAGTGATATGGGATCTTAAAAAGGTACAGCAAACGGCTGTAAATTTGTATGACTGATTAACAGTGCGCTGTTTCAATGTGGACATTATTTTGAACTTCTGTAGGAGTTGGAAGCAAGCATACAAAATGAAGGTACGTAAATGATATTTAACCTTATTTTAAAGTTATATACGTTGTTTTAAATGTCAAAACTATGACACCTGAAATATGGAAATATGGTTTTATTAGTCAGCTGTTTGGAACCGTCCTTGTGCACAAGAGACTTTATGATCAAAAGTAGATCAAATAAAACCCAATTTAGATCACAGTGAGAGTACAGAGGACAAGATCACTGTGCATATTTAACAAATTACTAAGGATACAAATTCTGAAAGATAAAGTTTTATTTTGCTTAGTTTTTTTTTTTTTATCTGATTGACCAAAGGCAGGTTTCAGAAATTGTAGGCAGTAACTTTGAATTGTTGAAATATTTGGGGAAATTGTTGACATATGGAACAGAAGTTGTTTTCAATGCTACAGTACATTTCAGAATCTATTGTTAATACTGCCAGTCCTGGCAACTGACATGGCATTCCGGAAAGTTCTTCTCCCTTCATTTGGCTTTTATATTCTTTTGGTATAACAATACATACATTGTTATATTCTTTTCAGTTTGAAAGTGTCTCTAGTCCTCTAGTCTTGTGACACATAGCGGGGAAAATATTTGGTTTTTAAGGTGGCAAATAGCTGCATTGGGCAGCAGAATTACTGTCTTCCACCGCAGAATGAAAACACAGCTTAGGCTACATAATGCTGAACTGTTTATCATGGCTTTACTCGTCCATACTAAATCTAAAACTAGATTGGTTTCAACATTTTTCCTTAAGCTTAACTCAGAAACCGCTAGATGAGTGTACTTTTTTTTTTTACTCTGTTCACACGGCCCCATGCAAACGACTAACTACAACGACATGTCTGGATACACCTCTGGCCATGAATTGTCAACTGCAATCTGTTGGGTTGCAGCTTCTACCTTTCACTGCGTTTCCCATTGCTACTCTTGTTTCTTGTAAAAGGTCTTCCATAGCAAAAGCTCTGAAGGGTTCAATTAAGAGTAATTTAATCACCATCAATACAATGCCAAGGACTCCCATGCGTAAAAATGAGAGGCTTAATATGGCTCTTCTGAACATCAGGTGACAAATAAGACGTTTTGTATTAATGATTTTATCTCTGAGCATAAACTAGACTTCATTTTAATGACAGAAACCTGGCTGTCGTCAGCTGGTTCCCCACTTCTCTAAGATCATCTCTAATAATACCAACAATCCTAGAGTACTGTTCTCAACTATTGGTACTTTGTTGAATCCCACATCCACTGCCCATATAAACAGCCAAGACTCCTCCGAAAATTGTGAAGAATTTGCATCCTTTTTTAGAGAAAAGATTATTAAAATCCGTGCTGGTATAGTGACTCCCAGTGGAAGTCCTATACTGGACTTTCCAACTGATCCTCCCACTGCATGCCTGAGCACCTTCACTGAGATAAGTGAAATGATGCTTCGGGATATTGTCTCAAAAATGAAATCATCCACATGCTCTATAGGTCCCATTCCGACCAAATAATTCAAAGATGCATTTTACTGCCTATCTCAAGATACTCTAAAAATTGTAAATTCATCGTTAATGATGGGTATTTTCCCAGATGTTTTTAAGACCGCTCTGCTAAAACCACTACTCAAGAATCTCTAATCTGGATACTTCCGTTCTGAAGAATTACAGACCTATATCAAACCTGCCGTCTGTGAGCAAAATTATAGAAAAAGTAGTTTTTAAACAAATTAATTCCTATCTTGCCCAAAAAAAGTAAAACTCCAAATGATTTGTGGGGAAAAAATGGTAAAAAATTTACTTGTAAGTTAAGGAAACGAAATGCATGCCTGGCTATTGTCTTTAAGTACTACCAAATATCATAATTTAAGAGATTAGACCATCAGAGACCCTAATTGCAGTAAAATAATGCTTAATAAGGGGGGGATGCTGGTAAGTGGGAGTAGGTCTGGAAATGGGAGATGACTATGAGAATTGATGTGGCAGAGGGTGTGGATTTTGAAAATGCTGGTCTTCTTACCTTGAAAATATTATAAACTAACCACGCTAAGGCATATATGTGATGCACTGGCAATTTGTGCACTGTTTTTTTCTGTATTTGTCATTCTAAAATATGTTCAGGGCATTTCTGGACGTGGCGGGGAGAGGTGGGTACGACCGCAGAACAGTCGAGTGTTTGGTGCTAGCTAGCTAGCCAGCCACTGTAATAGCTCAGATAGAGTGAAACAAAAAGACAAGCTGACAGGGCCCGTTCAAGAACTAGAGCTAAGCTTGGAATTACTTTTCTTTGGTGGCGTCAGCTGAAGTTCAGGATGAAAGCGATGCAGAGTTGGCTTGTTTTCTGTCGGACCTGTAAGTAGCTCTTTTATTTTGACTGAAATGTCTGGTTTTCAAATTATTTGTACATTTCTGGTTCATGGTCCCAACCGAACAATGAAACCTCTGGTCCAAGTAGGCCTAATTGATGGGAAAATTTAACTGGTAGTTTCTTATGAATTTGCGTGTCTGTGACTCAGTCAGGAACTCGAGGGTGAGTGGGCGGGGTTGAAGACAGAGAAGAAGACTTCTTTGATTTTAAACAGGGTCACAGCAAGGCAAAAAATATCCTGCATAGTATGCCTGTAATTGTGTTCATGTTGCATCTACAGTGGTTTAGGGCTTCATCTGACGCACTGCAAGGGTTCTGCTGGCCAGAGGGAAATACTTGGGGGGGTCTAACTGTAGGGAGCAGCACTGTGTTATTTTTCTTCAATAGCTCTTCCATTATTCTGCATTGATGTCTACAGACAGTCTGTTCTGCATTAAATTAATTTTTTTAACAACCAAGTCCCCCATGTAGAGAAATAGTTTGTAGCAAGATTTGACACGCAAGACATGAGTCACGGGCAAATTATAAATTCAGAATTAAAAACAATTTTACTGTACACTTATTGCCAGCAAATATCCTAAGTGAAACTAACATGGATGATATTATAGACTATGCTCAGACCTATCTGACTATTGTTATTTGTTTCACAGTCTGACCACAGAGTTCTATGAATAACCATTTATATACGTAAATTTGACTCAAATCCACACAAAAATGTTATGGGTGACAAGAATAGCCTATCCCTATTTAGAGCCTGTCAATATAATGTATTTTCTGGCCCTTTCCCGTTAAAATCAGAGAAACGATCATTTGACCACATGCTGCTATTCTAGGTCGCAAGTCCTGTGAGTCCCATGGCCCAAGTGTTAACAGTCAGCTATGGATTTGAGTGCTCACATTTGCCACCTGGTGGTGGTTGTGGGAACAACAAGTAGTTCCTGTGGAAAAACACCAAAAAAAAAATACACTACATGCCTAAAAGTATGTGGGCACCCCTTCTAATTAGGGGATTGGTGGAGGAGGAAAAATGGTCTGGGACTGTTTTTATGGTTTGGGATAGGCCCCCTAATTCCAGTGAAATCGTAATGCTACAGCATAACATGACATGGGATGGGAATTGTGTGCTTACAACTTTGTGGCAACAATTTGGGGAAGACCCTTTCCTGTTTCAGCATGACAATGCCCTCAAGCAGAAAACGAGGTCCATAAAGAAGTTGTTTGCCAAGTTTGGTGTGGAAAAACTTGACAGGCCTGCACAGACCCCTGACCTCAACCCCATCGGACACCTTTTGGATGAATTGGAGCGCTGCCTGCGAGCCAAGCCTTATTGCCAAATGTCAGTGCCAGACCACACTAAAGTTCTTGTGGTTGAATGGAAGTGAATCCCCACAGCTATGTTTCAAAATCTAGTGGAAAGCCTTCCCAGAAGAGAGGAGACTGTTATAGCAGCAAACGGGTGGCCATATTAATGCCCATGGATTTGGAATGAGATGTTCAACAAGCACATATGGGCCTGATGTTCGAATGTCCATATAATTTTAGCCATGTAGTGTATATGCAAATTTGCCACTGCCAGGAAGATCTCTCAGGAAGGCAGTACCAAATGAAACCCTAAACCACCGTAAGTGCTTGCAGGTCTGATAATAATTGTTTATTTGATTGAAATAATGATGCAAACTCTTTCTTTTTAGGAGTTACCTGTACAGCAGGAGCCATGTCGTCCCTGAGGCTCGTGCTTGTGGGAAAGACGGGAGCTGGGAAAAGCTCGACTGGAAACACCATCCTCGGAAAAGGAGAATTTAAAGCAGGCTTTAGTTTCAAAGCTGTAACTACTGAATGTCAGAAAGGAGAAGCAAAAGTGTATGGTAGGACAGTCATGGTGGTCGACACGCCTGGCATAGCTGACTTAACGGTTTCTAGGGAGGATGCAAAAGACCGGGTAGCAGAATGTTTCCCAATGAGCGCCCCAGGACCACATGCATTCCTGCTGGTGATAAAATTGGGCAGGTTCACACCAGAGGAGAAACAAGCAGCAGACGTGATTAGAGAAGTGTTTGGTGAGGCTGCTTTAGAGCATACGATAGTCCTCTTTACCAATGGAGATCAACTGGAAGACCCTGATGATATAAAGACCTTACTAGCAGACTCTGATGAGCTCACACATCTTCTTGGTAATGCAAATGGGAGATATCATGTTTTTAATAATAAAATGGATGATCATACCCAAGTAATTGAACTCCTGAATAAGATTGATAAAATGGTGGGTGTGCGAGGACGGCACTACACAGTGAGCTGTTCCAGGAGGCAGAACAGAAGAGAAAAGAAGAACAGGAGACGGAGCACATGAGGAGAGAAATGGAAAAGCTCAGACAAGGTTGAGTATTTTGTAACAAACGGCACACAAAATGCATCGTTGGTGTACACTTGACATATGACACAAAATGTTTTCAATGTATATTAATTATAGGTCACAAAATTCATTTTTACGGTCAACTGCAGATTTGCACATTGTCAGAATATTTTCGTTGTCACATCAGAAAAAAAATCCCTTATGTCTGCAATTTAAAACCAAATCAGAGTGCTTTCAGCTCAATTAGCTTTGATTCACATTTACCCTGTTGCATAGAAGACATTAATTGTTTTGTTCCATTTCCTTTTGTGTACTTTTTTAGTTTTGTTTTTTTCCCTTCTTAAGACTTTTTTGTCCTAATTATCTGAGAGGTTCTACAACACTTAGATTTTAAAGTTGCATAGAGTTTTCCCGGTGTTTCCTACCACTGAAACCAAAATGTTATTTGGCCAAAACTATAAAGAATAAGGAGAGGACTTTTTGTAAAAAAGCAAGTCCAAATTCGAGGTAACAGGGCACACTAACCGAGCTCACTCATTTTACAGAATGGAATGAGAAGCCAGAATTGAGGATATTACTGTTCGGGGACACTACAGCAGGTAACAGGACTGCAAGCAAAATCATCCTTCCGGGGGAACGTTCAGAAAAAAGTGACTGTCAGAAAATAAATGGAGAAGTGTTTAAGAGGAGAGTAACTGTGGTTGAGACTCCAGGACTCTCTGTTATTAAAAGAAATTCCAATGGCATAATGAGGGAAATCAGGGCATGCATCTGCCTTACTTCACCAGGACCTCATGCCTTTGTCATAGTAGAAAAGTCAGGACAAATACATCCTGAAAGGGAGGACATACTGGAGCTGATAAAAGATGTATTTGGTGTCAATGCACAAAAGTATGTAATAGTACTTACCATTGAAAGTGACAAGAAACCTGAACAGAGCGGTGATAATGAACACAGTAATTCCGCTGATCGCTCCCCCCTTTTAGGACATCGTACCAGCAAAGCACCAAATGAGCATAAAAATCTACATACATTTAAGTACCCGACTTCGCCCACAAAAGTCGCATCACTGCTAAAGGATATAGACAAAATGGTGGAGGAAAATGGTGGAAGCTACTTCACGAGTGAGATGTATTCAGAGGCTGAGAGGGCCATCAGAAAAGCACAAGACAAAATTCTGGAGAAGCGAAAGTCAGAGATAATGAAAAGGAATTGTGATATTAGGTGGGAGGGTAAAGACGGATTTGAGAATAGTGAGAAATGGAGACAGGAGATGATAGAAGCGAGAAAGCAGGCAGAAAAACAGAATGACTATTTGACTATATTGAAGACTGCTGGTGTAGCTGCACTAGGTACCGCAGCTGGTGGAGGAGGAGGAGCAGCAACAGGAGCTACAATAGGAGCTACAATAGGAGTTGTAGTGGGAGGCCCAATAGGAGCAGAGATTGGGGCAAGAATAGGAGCAGGTGTAGCAGCTGTTTTGGGAGTAGGAGTGGGAGGAGGAATATACGAACATAAATCAAGGCCCACAAAATTCCGTGAGGAGAAGGTAATGATTGGTTAAGCTTGAGGCCACTATTCAATCAAGTTATGTCTTTAGGTTTGATTTAAATGGTTATTTTAAGCACTGTCATTATTGCAATATGTAATCCACTGAGCATTTAACAATTAAGAATTAGTTAAGCCTCACAGATTTAATAATTTAATACATTTTACTGCATTTAATACATTTCTGAAAATGAAACTACAGTCTTCCATATTGCATTTCTTGTATTCTGTAATGTGTGATTATGGGTTGCGGTGGTTGGTGTAGGATTGTCTCATTAATGTTTTGTTGAATGTCATATAATAGGAAACTTGACCTGCAATTAAAGAGGAATCAGTGTAGCTTGTAAAGACAGGTAACATTAGTTACTGTTTCTAGACAAAAAACAGATAACGTCTGAGAAACTGTACAATGATTGTGTAGCAGAGGAGTTATCCAACATTTCAGCCTTTGTGCCTGCAGCTACCTGGCTAGATAACCTAAGATACTGCTAGCTTTCACCTTCTAAAAAAAGATTCGCAGAACATATATGATGTTACATTTACTTGTGCTTACTCATTAGCCATCTGTCTAAAACCTAGCTAGCAAGCTAAAAATAGCATTTTTCTAGCTTGGTAGCTATGTATTATGAGCTTGTTACTGCTTCGCACTGCTACAGTACTATACAGAGCAACTGTACTGTCATTGCTAGCAAGTGAGATGGCTACCTAGCTACATATAAATTAATAGCTGATGGGGTTGTTATGATGTAAAATACCTCCGGGGCATCTGCATGAGATCCTGTATCGTACTAATACCCTTGAAGCTTGCTGAAGAGAAGATAATATTGCTGACTTCATAATTCATGACTCTGTGACTGAAATATGCTCCATTTTTTTAACCTCTGTAGTACTTGTAATTACTGTTACACTGCTGTCTCTTTCTCCATTTGATGTCTGTAACTTGCTTGTCTACTGTCTTGTGTAAGTTTGTGTTTTATGTCAGGTCCCCCTTGCAAAAGAGATTTCGATCTCAATGGGGTTTTTTCCTGGTTAACTAAAGGTTAAATTAAAAAATTAAAGTTTGAAAAAATCTACAGTACAGTCATGTGAAAGTGCAAGTGAAGTTGGGTTTTAGCAAGTTTGGGATTGCTGAACTAGCCAAATTGTTTCTAAAATATACAATTTATTTACAATGTTCGGTAACATGCTTATCCTATTCTTTGTACTCTAACCTGAGATTTATGATTGTTTAATGCATCAAAAAATGTCATCTATGCATATGCTGGGATGACAAATTAAAATATGCAATACTCTAAACATTCAACTTGTGCTTGTTCTTTTTGTTAATTTGCAGATTATTTTATAGACAGGCTGTCTGTATCGTATAATACGCTATGTCCAGTTCAAGCTAAGAGTGCTGCTGTAAGTTAACCTTTATTTTATTAACCTTATCATATAGTACATGTGTCTGGATTGCACAGAGATGCGTCAGGGGAAGACAGCACCTACTGTCTGCTCGCACAAATTTTGCAGGAGTTGTCCTCCTCCGATGGACTGTGGAGTGAAAACGAAAGAAGTACTGGCCTGATACTGGCCTGGTTTCACAAGTCTCGGTAGACCACAGTAATTCTGCTGTCTCCAAAACATGATGTGACATGCTTTAAGGGGAATTTACAGGATCTTGCTGTACAAATGCACGCAAAATTGGGATAAAATGTGGGTTAAAACAGTCTTAAAATAAAGGCCTCTATCATGTGAGTATAGGAATGTGTCCTCAAAACCTGAAGGTCACTTGTAACAATGAACCCTTTGAAGAGTAGATTTTTTGGTATGTTTTAATTTTTAATTTTATTTTTAGTCAACGTTCTAAAACTCCATTGCTTTCAACTACCAGCAGTGATTGTTACATCAGCATTAGAATGTTCAGTTAAGAACATTCTAATCACGCATTTGTGAACTTACTCCTGAAGGGTTAATATTGCTTTGATTGTGACAGTAGTTGCATTGAACATCCTTACCAGAATGTGACAGCAAACACCATTCCCGGTCATATTTTATTCTGAGAAAACCTACTGTGTCCTACTCAGGCACGGACTAAATTGGCAAAAGATATTAAACATAAAAAAATCTAAAGAATGTTGCAATGGTTGCAAAACGTTGCTTTGTTAATGGTTTGACATATTATTTTGATGACTTATGGAAATAAGAATTATTTATTTAATAGACTATTTATTTAGATAGGGATTGATACATAAACATAGAGTAGCCTTGTTTAACAAATAGTCTGATGTCTGTAGGCAATCATAACGCTTACCAATGTAAAAAGGCATCCTAAAACATTCATTTTAAAACTTGGCACATATAATGCAACCTACTTTAAAAAGGGTCGTGGGCTATAGCCTATGTAAAAATAAGAATTAGAACTATTATATATATTATATTGCCGCTATATTCTGTAGGACTATTTTATATAAATATATGTTAGGTTCTTTGCATTATTTAAAACAAAGTCTCTGGCCCAAAGTGTTTGTTACTGTTGTAGGATAAAAGCTTACCAATGTAAATGTCATCATAAAATATTAATTTTAAAACTTGGCACATATAGTTCAAGTTTTAAAACGGCTTATCTTGAAGCCGTTGTTCATGTACGTATGGCAACTTCAGATAAGATTTCATTGCAGGACCTATCTAAGGAGACTATCATCCTGTTAAAAAGTTTGTGACAATATCATAACATATCTTGCAAGATTACTCAAATTCATGAAGTTAACAGTAACTGGTTTCATATCAAGTTCTGAGTACATCAGCCACTGAACAATGTTGTAAATATGAGAAAATATATTATGAAATGTTTACCATTAACAGGAAAAAATATGGGTATGTGTTTAAAGTATTTCACATCACTTACATTTACAAAAAATATTGCAATCCAGTCCTGCCTATTGTTTCTTCATTCCACTGAAATATCATTATAGCTTCTCGCCTGATTTCTGTTAAGATGTGTCACCCTCCATTTTGCTTTGATTTTTTAAAATATATTTTATTTTTTGCCAGCAACAATTTCCAGAAGGCATTACATTTCCTGTATTTTAATCATGCTTACCAGCCAAAACTGTTTAAGGCAGACTGTGTAACTGACTAAAAGAAAATATTTGTTTTTTTAACTTCAGTAGAAAACAAAAGCAAGAGTACACAGCTGAAGTCAAATAATGTAAAGTATACTTAACATTATTTTGAAGTAAAAAAAAAAAAAAATGCTTCAAATGCTTAAACTATTGAAATTGAAATATAGAGTGAGAGCTCATGGGACACAACTGAAGTGTAAAATATATAGCTTTTATGTAAATATATTTTATTTTAAACTAAAGATTCAAACTTTAAAAAAGGTTTTGTTTTACTCCTAATATTACTTCTGTTATAATTACTGTCACACCCAACTCTTGTTTACATTTCAACTCGCCTACTTCTCAATGGTTTTGGATTTACTAGTCCAACCTAAGCTACATGTAAAACCATATCCTCCGAACTATTTGGTAAGTGAAGCATTATATTCTCATTCTCCCTCTTGCACCTACTATGGAAGTTCATTGTATGTTTATATATTTACTACTACTGTGTAAATAAATTATGTAGTTTTTACCTCAAACAAAATTATGTTGCTCTAGTTACGAGCATTTGCTGCATAACTAAATGTAAAACAGTTTTTAAAATTCGAGTTAAAGTCCTGGACAACCAAACTCAGATTGCTGGGTCTTTGGCCCAGTTTCAAATACACCTTTTCCTTAACTTCAACTTCCAAAAGGTTTCTTCTTCTTAACAAGCAGAGCTTGGTGAATTCAGCAATAACTTAAAGCACCAAACTATTTCTGTAAAGAAAATTGGTAAAACAAAAACAAGTCAAGGTTAAGGACAAATATTATACATTTATGAGAAATTAAATGCATGTCTGGCTATTGTCTTTTAGTCCTACCAAATACCATTGCATTTACTTCCTTTACCTGATTTCTGTGAAGATTCTTCTCACTCCATTTTGCTGTGAGGATAAGTTTAGTTCTTCCTACTGTACCTGAAAGGTGGGAAACAACTGTCATGGTTCTGTCTTTTTGTTTCTGTTTTTCCTTTTTGGGCCGCCAGATGGCGGCACTTCTCAGTTTCTGTATTTCTGTTCATTCCCTCATTGGTTTCCCCTGTGTTAATTGTATTATTGTTTTCTATTATTGTCTCGTTATTTAATCATTGTTCCCACCTGCGTCTCGTTATCCCTTCCATGTCTGGTGTGATTGTGCTTTGAGTTCACCTGTGTCTTGTTATCTTCGTGTCTATTTAAGTTTTTTGTTTCCCTGCCTTGGGTGCTGGTTCCCTGTGTTTCTGCCTGCATTCCTGCTTGTGTGTGTTTGCATTTGTATGTATCTGCCTGCTTGTGTATGTGTTCTGCTTGTATGTATCTGCTTGTCTGTGTTCTGCCTGACTGTATTCTGCTTATCTGTGTTCTGACTGTGTTCTGCCTGATTTTATTCTGCTTGTTTGTGTTCAGCCCTGCCTGTGTTCTGCCTGACTGTATTCTGCCTGTCTGTGTTCTGCCTGCCTGTATTCTGCCTGTCTGTGTTCTGCCCTGCCTGTATTCTGGCTGTCTGTGTTCTGCCCTGCCTGTATTCTGGCTGTCTGTGTTCTGCCCTGCCTGTATTCTGGCTGTCTGTGTTCTGCCCTGCCTGTATTCTGGCTGTCTGTGTTCTGCCCTGCCTGTATTCTGGCTGTCTGTGTTCTGCCCTGCCTGTATTCTGGCTGTCTGTGTTCTGCCCTGCCTGTATTCTGGCTGTCTGTGTTCTGCCCTGCCTGTGTCTCTGCCCTTGCTGTCGGTATTCCTGTGCTTGCGAGCTTTTCGAGTTTTCCGAATCCTCTGTGTGTTTGCTTGTTTTTCCTTTTCAGTTATTTTTGTTAATTTCTTAGAATTGCCCCTTGTGGTCTTTTGGTTGTTCACTGCTTGTTTATATTTTGATAGTGAAGTCTTTATTTGAATCTGCCCTTTTGAGTTTGGTGTGTTTTCACTCTGCGCCTGGGTCCTAACCCCCCGAACCGTGACAACAACAAGAGCATGGCAGGTGGGAACCTTAGTGAGCATTGCATCTAACTTCATTTTCATAAGTCATTCCAGAATAATAGCTAAGACAGATTTAATTCAGTTTTTATGTACTATATCAGATTTTCGATGGGTCAAAAGTTTACATACACTTTGTTAGTATTTGGTGGTATTGACTTTTAATTGCTTAACTTGAATCAAACGCTTGGTGTAGCCAGCCACAAGCTTCTCACAATACTTTGCTGGAATTTTTGCCCATTCCTCCTGACAGAACTGGTGTAACTCAATCAGGTTTGTGGGCCACCTTGCTCAGACAGGCTTTTTCAAGTTCAGTCCACAAATTTTCTATGAGATTCAGGTCAGGGCTTTGTGATGGCCACTCCAATACTTTCACTTTGTTGTCTTTAAGCCATTTTGTCACAACTTTGGAGGTATGCTTAGGATCATTGTCCTGCTGGAAGACCCAATTGTGACCAAGTTTTAACTTTCTAGCTGATATTTTGAGGTGTTGCTTCAGTATTTCTAGATAATCCTCTTTCCTAATGATGCCATCTATTTTCTGATGTGCACCAATCCCTTTTCCAGCAAAACACCCCCACAATGTGATGCAGCCACCCCCATGCTTCACAGTTGGGATTAATAGCCTCACCCTTTTTCCTTCATACACAACGATGATCATTATGGCCAAACAGTTCAATTTTTGTTTCATCTGACCAGAGAACACTCTTCCAAAAGGCTAAGTCTTTGTCCTGGTGATCACTTGCAAACTTCATTCTGCCTTTTTTGTCGGTGTTGGAGTAGGGGCTTCTTCCTTGCGCGATAGGCTTTTAGGCCATGGCGATGTAAGATTCTCTTAATGGTGGATGTCAATACTTTGGTATGTGATGTCTCCAACTCATTCACCAGTTCCTTTGTTGTCTTGGCATTCAGTTGAACCTTTCCAAAGGTTCTGAACCAACGTTCATTCAGCCCTAGGAATGCCTCCTTCCTGAACGATGCAGTGTCTGTGTGGTTCCAAGATTTTTATATTTGCATACAATTGTTTGTACAGATGCTTGTGGTACCTTCAGTTGTTTGGAAATTGCTCCTAAGGAGGAACCGGACTTGTGGAGGTCCACAATTTTTTTTTTTTTTTTTTTTTTCTGAGGTCTTACCTGAGTTGCTTGGATTTTACCATGGTATCAAGGGCAAAAAGGCAGTGGCTCTAAAGTTTAATCAATTTCTGGAATCTTCCAGACTGTTTAAAGAGACAGTCAACTTGGTGTATGGAAACTTTTGACCCACTGGAATTCTGATATAGTGAATTAAGCTGAAAAAAATCTGTCTCTAATCAGTTGTAAAATTACCTCAGATGTGAACAAAGTACATGCCCTAATTGACTTTCCAAAAGAAATGTATGGTAACATGAAATGTACAGAGTTGTGAAAAACTGAGTTTGAATATCTTTAGCCTGGGTGTATGTAAAATTTTGGCCCCAACTGTATGTAAGGTCCAAAAAAAATTGTCAATAACTCTTGAAGTTTTGGAATCACCCCACCAGTCACATGAGAACTGCATTGCTGTAATACATAAGTAAAAACAAACAATTCTTGTTCAGGTGCAACAACGTAAAATGTCCATGTTATAACGAACATTGATGTTTTCATTGAGGAAGAGAGTACGCTAAGAAAATCTTTATTTTACAGAATGGGGAATAAAACCAGAATTGAGGATATTACTGATCGGGAAGACTACGGCAAGTAACAGGACTGCAAGCGATATCATCCTTCTGAGGGAACTTCAGTGTTCAGAAACAAGCGGCTGTCAGAAAAGAAATGGAGAAGTGCTTGGGAGGAGAGTAAGTGTGGTTGAGACTCCAGGACTCTCTGATACGCGCAGAATGAAGTCAGAGAAGGCCACCATGCATGAAATCCTGTCGTGCATCTGCCTTGCTTCACCAGGACCTCATGCCTTTCTCATAGTAGAAAGATCTGGACAGGAAAGTACAGAGAGGAAGGGCATATTGGAGCTGATCAAACATGTGTTTGGTGACCAGGCTTCGAAGTATGTAATATTACTGGCCATTAAAAGTAGCGAGAATCCTGTGCTTGGGAATGCTCCTCAAAGCTGTTATCGTGTTCTAGAACATCATGCCAGCGAAGCTCCACATGAGCATGAACATCTACGTACACATACATTTCATTACTCGATTAGCCGCAGGCAACTCACATCACTGCTACCCAGAAATTCCAACAGGAATCCAACAGGTATGTTTATAGCGATGCACTGTAGTGGCTGAAATGCATGATGTGAAGAATTGAACTGATGTACACAAATACAGCAAAACCTCATCTGCAAACATGTGCCATCAAATCAGTGCCCGTCCAAGAGTAGCAAATGTGGCTGACTCTCAAATGCACCCATAACGCAGAAATACGGTGACACTGTACCGAGCAGAGACTGTACCGAAAATATACCTGGGAGATGCCTTTTGAGAGAAAATGATCTTTGGACACCTGTTAGGCACCTGTGCCAATGGTCTTGTGAGATTAGAAATTGATTTGAGTTGCTTACATCTACAGATGGGGATCATATCCACAGCTAGGGCCCCATGATAGCTGCCTGCAGCTCTTCTTGTTATTATTATTCTTCTTATTCTTCTTATTATTATTATTATAATTATTATTATTATTATTGCTACAATTATTGTTACTGTGATTATTATTATTATTGTCTGTCTTGCCTAAACAATTTTGTTGTGCTGGTGAAGAGCATTTTCTACATATGCAAATGTAAACAAGTTTTTTTTTAATTCACAGGCAAATCCCTGCTCAACCTGTCTTTAATTGTTGGGTCTTTTGTCTGGCTTCAATCAACATTTGTCTTTACAAAATTCATGCGTGACTATTCTCTTTTTGTACTGCCAAATTGAATAATATGTACTGCCTCCATGTTTACTTTCATAATGAGTACAGTTCTTCATACCTGAAAATGGGGAGGCCATGACTGACAGGCCAAAGTAAAAGGAAAACTATACTTTCTTTTCTGGTGTCAAACTTATTTATCATGGCACAGAGTCAACAACAGCAAGCCTCAGGCATGTCAGCTGCACCCAGAAATGCCAACAGGTATGTCTGTACGGACATGGGTACAGGGTTGCAGAAAATAATGATAATAATAAATAATAAAGAACAGATGACTGATTGACCGTGTGTTTCAATTTCTGTTTTATCAGTTTTCAACATTTTCATTGTCCAAGAGTCAGCAGAAAACAGAAGGAATGAAAACAGGAAATGGAGAGATTCAACACTAAAACAGCTGGCGTTCTGTATTTACTCTGACTCCCGGTTGCTTCAGTCAGCTCAGAAAAATGAAAGATTTACGCCAAAAACACCAAAATAAATAAATGAATAAAAACACAAGCATGACATGCTGTTACACAGAGCAGCGCCACCCAGAAATATATCTATACATAAATACTTCAACAAATACAACACTGTACATTTCCCAAATGCAGAACTTTACATTTGGCTAGATTGAATGTCATCTGCCAGGTTTCTGCCCACTTCTGGATTATGTTTAAATATTCTTGCGTTTATTTAATAGCATCCAAACTATTACCCGGGCCCCCCAGTGTTGTCTCATCTTCAAATTTGACTAATGTGCGTTCCAAGTCCCTGTCAAAGTCATTGAAATAAATGAGGAAGAGCAGTTGTGCCGGCACCGATCCTTGACGGACTACAGTTCCCACATTTCCCTGCACAGATAATATTCCTTCTTCTGCTGTTTGTGTTCTACCCTGTAGCCAGTTCCGAATCCAATTTGAAATACCTTTGGTAATTCGTACTGTCTTATTTTGCTAGAAAGTCTCTCTTGTGGTCCCTTATCAAATGCCTTTTGAAAATATAAGTATATAATAGTATAAACCTTGGTATAGTCAAAACACGCGCTTCTTCAAAGAATAGCAAAAATTTTGTCAGGAAGGACCTTCCCTTGCAAAAACCATGCTGGCTATCTCTAAGAATTTTTTTATTTTCAAGAAACAATTCTAAATTCTGTTCTAATATCATTTACCAATGGAGAACACGTCCACAGCTAGGACCCCATCATAGCTGCCTGCAGCTCTAATTCTTCTTATTATTATTATTACTGTAATTATTATTATCATTATTATTATTATTATTATTATTATTATTATTATTATTATTATTATTATTATTACTGTAATTATTATTATCATTATTGTCTTTCTTGCCTAAACCATTTTGTTGTGCTCATGAAGAGCATTTTCTACATGTGCAAATGTCAAAGTCATTGAAATAAATTAGGAAGAGCAGTTGTGCCGGCACCTATCCTTGACGGACTACAGTTCCCACATTTCCCTGCACAGATAATATTCCTTCTTCTGCTATTTGTGTTCTACCCTGTAGCCAGTTCCGAATCCAATTTGAAATACCTTTGGTATTCGTACTGTCTTATTTTGCTAGAAAGTCTCTCTTGTGGTCCCTTATCAAATGCCTTTTGAAAATATAAGTATATAATAGTATAAAACCTTGGTAGAGTCAAAACACGCGCTTCTTCAAAGAATAGCAAAAATTTTGTCAGGAAGGACCTTCCCTTGCAAAAACCATGCTGGCTATCTCTAAGAATTTTTTATTTTCAAGAACATTTCTAACTTTTCTCTAATGATAGATTCCAGTATTTTACACTTGATGCAGGTTAAACAAACAGCCCTGTAGTTTCCTGGATCAGTACAGTCTCCTTTCATATATCTTGGTATTATATGAACTTGCTTCCAGTCCTCAGATATTTCTCCAGTTTCTAAAAACTGTCTAAAAATACCTGCCAGTGGTTTAAAAATGATCTCAACTCTTCGACTACCTTTGGGTATATACCATCTGGGCCTGCTGTTTTATTTGTCTTTAGTTTGTGTTGTTTATGCAGTGCTCCTTTGTCCCCTATAATACCTACTAACACATTTGGAGTACTGAATATGCCTTCCAGTCTATTAGTAACCTCTTCTCTAGAAATACTTTCAACAAAATAACTATTTAAGGCATCCACAATATCTTTATTCTTATAAAGTAATGCTTCTTTTCATTCCTAATGCACCTGACATCCTCCTTCATATTCCAGTTCCTACTACAGTATTGAAAGAAATGTTTAGGATTACTTTTGGCATCTTTCCAACAGGTATGTTTATAGGGGTGCACTATACTGGCTGAAATGCATGATGTGAAGAATTGAACTGATGTACACAAATACAGCAAAACCTCATCTGCAAACATGTGCCATCAAATCAGTGCCCGTCTAAGAGTAGCGAAGGTGGCCGACTCTCAAATGCACCCATAACGCAGAAATACGGTGACACTGTACCGAGCAGAGACTGTACCGAAAATATACCTGGGAGATGCCTCTTGAGAGAAAATGATCTTTGGACACATTACATTACAGGCATTTAGCAGACGCTCTTATCTAGAGCGACTTACACAACTTTTTACATGGCATTTTTTACATTGTATCCATTTATACCAGCTGGATATATACTGAAGCAATTTCGGTTAAGTACCTTGCTCAAGGGTACAACGGCAGTGTCCTTACCCGGGAATCGAACCTGCAACCTTTCGGTTACAAGCCCAGTTCCTTACCCACTGTGCTACACTCCGTCCTACACCTGTTAGGCACCTGTGTCAATGGTCTTGTGAGATTAGAAATTGATCTGAGTCGCTTGCATCTACAGATGGGGATCACGTCCACAGCTAGGACCCCATGATAGCTGCCTGCAGCTCTTCTTGTTATTATTATTCTTCTTATTCTTCTTCTCATTATTATTATTATAATTATTATTATTATTATTGCTACAATTATTGTTACTGTGATTATTATTATTATTATTGTATGTCTTGCCTAAACAATTTTGTTGTGCTGGTGAAGAGCATTTTCTACATGTGCAAATGAAAACAAGTTTTATTTTTAATTCACGGGCAAATCCCTGCTCAACCTGTCTTTAATTGTTGGGTCTTTTGTCTGGCTTCAATCAACATTTGTCTTTACAAAATGCATGCCTGACTATTCTCTTTTTGTACTGCCAAATTGAATAATATGTACTGCCTCCATGTTCACTTTCATAATGAGTACAGTTCTTCATACCTTAAAATGGGGAGGCCATGACTGACAGGCCAAAGTAAAAGGAAAACTATACTTTCTTTTGTGGTGTCAAACTTATTTATCATGGCACAGTGTCAACAACAGCAAGCCTCAGGCATGTCAGCTGCACCCAGAAATGCCAACAGGTATTTCTGTACGGACATGGTTACAGGGTTGCAGAAAATAATGATAATAATAAATAATAAAGAACAGATGACTGATTGACCGTGTGTTTCAATTTCTATTTTATCAGTTTTCAACATTTTCATTGTCCAAGAGTCAGCAGAAAACAGAAGGAATGAAAACAGGAAATGGAGAGATTCAACACTAAAACAGCTGGCATTCTGTATTTACTCTGACTCCCGGTTGCTTCAGTCAGCTCAGAAAAATGTAAGATTTACACCAAAAACACCAAAATAAATAAACGAATAAAAACACAAGCATGACATGCTGTTACACAGAGCAGCGCCACCCAGAAATATATCGATATATAAATACTTCAACAAATACAATACTGTACGTTTCCCAAATGCAGAACTTTACATTTGGCTAGATCGAATTTCATCTGCCAGGTTTCTGCCCACTTCTGGATTTTAATTAAATATTCTTGCGTTTATTTAATAGCATCCAAACTATTACCCGGGCCCCCCAGTGTTGTCTCATCTTCAAATTTGACTAATGTGCGTTCCAAGTCCCTGTCAAAGTCATTGAAATAAATGAGGAAGAGCAGTTGTGCCGGCACCGATCCTTGACGGACTACAGTTCCCACATTTCCCTGCACAGATAATATTCCTTCTTCTGCTATTTGTGTTCTACCCTGTAGCCAGTTCCGAATCCAATTTGAAATACCTTTGGTAATTCGTACTGTCTTATTTTGCTAGAAAGTCTCTCTTGTGGTCCCTTATCAAATGCCTTTTGAAAATATAAGTATATAATAGTATAAACCTTGGTAGAGTCAAAACACGCGCTTCTTCAAAGAATAGCAAAAATTTTGTCAGGAAGGACCTTCCCTTGCAAAAACCATGCTGGCTATCTCTAAGAATTTTTTTATTTTCAAGAAACATTTCTAACTTTTCTCTAATGATAGATTCCAGTATTTTACACTTGATGCAGGTTAAACAAACAGCCCTGTAGTTTCCTGGATCAGTACAGTCTCCTTTCATATATCTTGGTATTATATGAACTTGCTTCCAGTCCTCAGATATTTCTCCAGTTTCTAAAAACTGTCTAAAAATACCTGCCAGTGGTTTAAAATGATCTCAACTCTTCGACTACCTTTGGGTATATACCATCTGGGCCTGCTGTTTTATTTGTCTTTAGTTTGTGTTGTTTATGCAGTGCTCCTTTGTCCCCTATAATACCTACTAACACATTTGGAGTACTGAATATGCCTTCCAGTCTATTAGTAACCTCTTCTCTAGAAATACTTTCAACAAAATAACTATTTAAGGCATCCACAATATCTTTATTCTTATAAAGTAATGCTTCTTTTCATTCCTAATGCACCTGACATCCTCCTTCATATTCCAGTTCCTACTACAGTATTGAAAGAAATGTTTAGGATTACTTTTGGCATCTTTCCAACAGGTATGTTTATAGGGGTGCACTATACTGGCTGAAATGCATGATGTGTAAAATTGAACTGATGTACACAAATACAGCAAAACCTCATCTACAAACATGTGCCATCAAATCAGTGCCCGTCTAAGAGTAGCGAAGGTGGCCGACTCTCAAATGCACCCATAACGCAGAAATACGGTGACACTGTACCGAGCAGAGACTGTACCGAAAATATACCTGGGAGATGCCTCTTGAGAGAAAATGATCTTTGGACACATTACATTACAGGCATTTAGCAGACACTCTTATCTAGAGCGACTTACACAACTTTTTACATGGCATTTTTTACATTGTATCCATTTATACCAGCTGGATATATACTGAAGCAATTTCGGTTAAGTACCTTGCTCAAGGGTACAACGGCAGTGTCCTACCCGGGAATCGAACCTGCGACCCTTCGGTTACAAGCCCAGTTCCTTACCCACTGTGCTACACTCCGTCCTACACCTGTTAGGCGCCTGTGTCAATGGTCTTGTGAGATTAGAAATTGATCTGAGTCGCTTGCATCTACAGATGGGGATCACGTCCACAGCTAGGACCCCATGATAGCTGCCTGCAGCTCTTCTTGTTATTATTATTCTTCTTATTCTTCTTCTCATTATTATTATTATAATTATTATTATTATTATTGCTACAATTATTGTTACTGTGATTATTATTATTATTATTGTATGTCTTGCCTAAACAATTTTGTTGTGCTGGTGAAGAGCATTTTCTACATGTGCAAATGAAAACAAGTTTTATTTTTAATTCACGGGCAAATCCCTGCTCAACCTGTCTTTAATTGTTGGGTCTTTTGTCTGGCTTCAATCAACATTTGTCTTTACAAAATGCATGCCTGACTATTCTCTTTTTGTACTGCCAAATTGAATAATATGTACTACCTCCATGTTCACTTTCATAATGAGTACAGTTCTTCATACCTTAAAATGGGGAGGCCATGACTGACAGGCCAAAGTAAAAGGAAAACTATACTTTCTTTTGTGGTGTCAAACTTATTTATCATGGCACAGATTCAACAACAGCAAGCCTCAGGCATGTCAGCTGCACCCAGAAATGCCAACAGGTATTTCTGTACGGACATGGTTACAGGGTTGCAGAAAATAATGATAATAATAAATAATAAAGAACAGATGACTGATTGACCGTGTGTTTCAATTTCTATTTTATCAGTTTTCAACATTTTCATTGTCCAAGAGTCAGCAGAAAACAGAAGGAATGAAAACAGGAAATGGAGAGATTCAACACTAAAACAGCTGGCATTCTGTATTTACTCTGACTCCCGGTTGCTTCAGTCAGCTCAGAAAAATGTAAGATTTACACCAAAAACACCAAAATAAATAAACGAATAAAAACACAAGCATGACATGCTGTTACACAGAGCAGCGCCACCCAGAAATATATCGATATATAAATACTTCAACAAATACAATACTGTACGTTTCCCAAATGCAGAACTTTACATTTGGCTAGATCGAATTTCATCTGCCAGGTTTCTGCCCACTTCTGGATTTTAATTAAATATTCTTGCGTTTATTTAATAGCATCCAAACTATTACCCGGGCCCCCCAGTGTTGTCTCATCTTCAAATTTGACTAATGTGCGTTCCATGTCCCTGTCAAAGTCATTGAAATAAATGAGGAAGAGCAGTTGTGCCGGCACCGATCCTTGACGGACTACAGTTCCCACATTTCCCTGCACAGATAATATTCCTTCTTCTGCTATTTGTGTTCTACCCTGTAGCCAGTTCTGAATCCAATTTGAAATACCTTTGGTAATTCGTACTGTCTTATTTTGCTAGAAAGTCTCTCTTGTGGTACCTTATCAAATGCCTTTTGAAAATATAAGTATATAATAGTATAAACCTTGGTATAGTCAAAACACGCGCTTCTTCAAAGAATAGCAAAAATTTTGTCAGGAAGGACCTTCCCTTGCAAAAACCATGCTGGCTATCTCTAAGAATTTTTTTTATTTTCAAGAAACAATTCTAAATTCTATTCTAATCACTGTACCGAGCAGAGACTGTACCAAAAATATACCTGGGAGATGCCTCTTGGGAGAAAATGATCTTTGCGCACCTGTTGTGCACCTGTGTCAATGGTCTTGTGAGATTACAAATTGCTTTGAGTTGCTTGCATTTATCGATGGAGAACATGTCCACAGCTAGGACCCCATGATAGCTGCCTGCAGCTCTAATTTTTCTTCTTATTATTATTACTGTAATTATTATTATCATTATTGTCTTTCTTGCCTAAACCATTTTTTTGTGCTCATGAAGAGCATTTTCTACATGTGCAAATGTAAAAAAGTTTTTTTTTTTAATTCATGGGCAAATCCCTGCTCAACCTGTCTTTAATTGTTGGGTCTTTTGTCTGGCTTCAATCAACATTTATCCTTACAAAATGCATGCCTGACTATTCTCTTTTTGTACTGCCAAATTGAATAATATGTACTACCTCCATGTTCACTTTCATAATGAGTACAGTTCTTCATACCTTAAAATGGGGAGGCCATGACTGACAGGACAAAGTAAAAGGAAAACTATACTTTCTTTTGTGGTGTCAAACTTATTTATCATGGCACAGATTCAACAACAGCAAGCCTCAGGCATGTCAGCTGCACCCAGAAATGCCAACAGGTATTTCTGTACGGACATGGGATCTTTTTAATGTAACAGAAAAGAATATAAGTACAGATGACTTACAGATGCCTTGTTATAGTCAAAACACTCGCTTCTTCAAAGAATACCAAAAGGTTTGTCAGCCATGACCTTCCCTTGCAAAAACCATGCTGGCTATCCCTATGAATTGTGTCATTTTCAAGAAACACTTCAGACTTTTCTCTAATGATAGATTCCAGTATTTTATATGTGATACAAGTTAAACGGACAGGCCTGTAGTTTCCTGGATCACTATGGCCCCCTTTCTTATATATTGGTATTATATTAACTTGCTTCCAGTTCTCAGGTATTTCTCCAGTTTCTAAAGACTGTCTAAAAATACCTGCCAGTGGTTTAAAGATGATCTCACCTAACTCTCTGAGTACCCTTGGGTATATGCTATCGGGGCCGGCTGCCTTATTCGTCTTTAGTTTATGTAATTTAAGCAGTCCTCTATAGAAGCAGAAGGATTGACAACAGGAAATGTGGGGCCTCCACACAAAAACAGCTGGTGTTCTGTATTCACTCCTGGTTGCTTCAGTCAGCTCAGAAACATGTAACATTTACACGGCAAACACAACAAAATAAAAAATAATTAAAGCCGCAAGCGACGTTGGGAGGGGTCCAAGCATTGGCACCATCGCGCCCCCTATGGAGCGATTTTAAAATGGCTTTGTCCTCATGATCATATGCCTTCACCCAATATATCTACTAAATATCATGATGATTGTATGAAATATTGATGACTTATGGCCAATTTTGTGCTAAGAGACGCTGTCGGATGACTTAGTTACGTCGCCATGGATATGTCCTGGCCGCTTTCCGTCAAGGCCTTTACTATGTCGTAACACTTAGATGGCATGTCGTAACACTTAGATGGTCCGGCGTGTATGCACAGCTGCAGTGTTTCTGCGCCGCAACTAAAAAAGGCGTCACACTAGTGTTGTCACGATACCATAATTTTGACTTTGATACTGATACCAGGTTTAGTATTACAATACTCAATACTGAAATGATACTTGAAACTTAAACGATGCTAATTCGATACTCGGTACCTAACGATACTGAAATTACCTTAATAGATAAGAAACGTAATGTCCACAAGGGTTGACCTCATTTTCAAATTCATGGTTTATTAACAACCTGGTTCATTAACAACCCTTAAGTTGAAGCCTCTTCAACATATTAATATGCATAGGCCTATATTATTACTACACTGAACAATATGAAAATATGTTGAATATATTTCAAAAATTAAACAGTTGTAAAGTAAATAATCTTTAAAACAGGTCTTTCACCTTTAAATAGATTTAAAAACAGCATATTTTAATAACAATACAGCATCTATCTATAATAAAATATTTCCAAATTGGAACACCTATTGCTACTGAAGTGAACTGAGTCAAAGCTTGCGCTGTATCAAGGAGCTGAGTGCACAAGCGCAAGTCACCTCACTTGGAAACCTTAGTTGCTACTGCCATCTAGCGAAGATTCTGACAAATCACACTTTTCATCCTCTCAATCAGTAATGCGGGAGGCAATTTTCCCTGGCTTTTACATTTGACTCAAAACTACCGAACGTCGGAATATTCTAATACCGAACCGTTTTTTTTTTTTTTTTTCAGTACCGAGAAAGTGCTGAAGTTTTCATATACCGTGCAACACTACCTCAGACACATATTCCAATCCATTGCTCAGCTTAGCAGAGAATGCACATTTCAGAGCGCCACAGAGACAGACAGAATAATACCACATAAATGCACATTTCAAATAATAAATACGACATTGAGAAAAAACGGAAATAAAAGACGTAATCTCAACTCGCGATCTGCGTGCTGCATGCAAAGTAGCCTACCGTTTTATTCATTTAGACATTGGCAAATAAGAAAAATTTTGGTTATGCTGACCTATAAAACACTATTCCAAAAGCAAAATCAGACATGTTATACATCGTTAGAAAGCTTACACTCTCCCCTACTGAATAAATGAATTGTCAATCAAGCCAAATTGCACTAAAAAGGGCGACAACGCCGTAAGCAACAGGTGTGGTATTACGCACAGCTACTATTGAAGATAGCCGACCCAGGCGTCACAGATGCGCGTATATTTCGCGAACGGGTTGTCAAAGACATTATATATGACCACTCATTCGCAAAAGGGACATCTCTACGTGTAAAACCAATGGTAAGATTGTATATTTATTCAATGTTTAGTCCCAGATATTGACTGTAGAATGACATGGTATAATTTTTTTAAAAGTTAGTCTCGCTTATTTCATTATTCAGTGAGCAGCGTTTTCACTGCTGTATTGGCATATTTTAGGGCTAATGTCGGGTTTATTTTGTTGCTACGGAATATTGCATTACATTACATTACAGGCATTTGGCAGACGCTCCTATCCAGAGCGACGTACAACAAAGTGTTTAACCATAACCAGGAACAAGTGTGTCCAAAAACCCTAGAGGGCAGTAGCCTCCCGTTCCGAGTGCAGGGAACAACCGCATAGTTCAACTTGGACCCTGTAGGTTAAACTGATTAACACTAACACAAACAAGAACAGCAACAACGCAGTCTATGCAAAAATACAAGCAATAGTTAAGACTAGTTAAGTCACCTACGAAACAACTACCTAGTTACAACCCTAAGCTTACAGTCAATTTAGAGATTAAATTGAGAATACGATTTACAGCATAAATTGCGTCTTTTGTTTATATTCAATATTAGAAATTGCAGCGAGAAACTGCAGCTGTAGACACAAGATAGTTTATGTTATGGTAGTTATAGCCCTTAACTTTATGGTAGTTATGGTAGTTATAGCCTTTAAAAGTATGATCCTTTGTTATAGCGCCACCATCTGGGCGACATAGGTAATTTTTCGTGCCTGGGTAGTGGGGGGCCATAGGAACCCACCTACCAAAGTTGGTTGGTCTACAACTTATGGTTGCTGAGCATCAGACATTTTAGCGGAGAAAACTGCCACGCCCCAACGAAAAAGTCTAAATGGCGGGCAAACAATATGGCGGACATAGGTGGTGCCAATGGCAAAGTTGTAGAGCGCGTTCAGAGGCATAGGTCGATGAAGTTTTGTGTTGATCTAACTTATGTAGACACAATATAGTTTATGTTATGGTAGCAACGGAACGAAGCGGACTACATATGTATTACCGTCATTGTTATATTATACCAGCGTGTTTTCGCACGTTTGCACAGAAACTCAAAACCTACCAATAAAATGGTTTAGCTATTTCTCACCATAATGACAGATTTAAAGACTTAACGAACTCACCCGATACTGTCTTCAAATGGATCCATGCCAAAAAAAAAGTAATTATTCATCCTGTGCATCCATGCACTGTCTTCCATTGCTTCCCCGACGTTCAGACCCTCGCCTCACTGATAAAAACTAGACCCTATGGTGTCGGATTACTTGCGTCCCCATGGATGTCGCTTGCCGTAAAGAAGTTTACTAGATGTCGTAACACTTAGATTTGGATTTACTCTTCCGCACCCCAACTAATAAAGAAGTCCAAATGGTGGGCAAACAATATGGCGGACATAGGTGGTCCCAATGGCAAAGTTGTAGAGCCCATTCAGATGCATCGGTCGATGAAGTTTTGTGTTGATCTAACTTATGGTGTGGGAGTTATGGCCTTTTACGCAAAACCCTTTGTTATAGCGCCACCATCTGGCCGACATAGGAGCTTTTCAGTGCCTGAGTAGTGGGGGGCCATAGGAACCCACCTACCAAATTTGGTTGGTCTACAACTTATGGTTGCTGAGGCTCAGACATTTTTAGCGGAGAAAAATAATAATAATAATAATAATAATAATAATAATAATAATAATAAATAATAATAATAATAATCCTAACAGAAACAATAGGGTTCCACCAGCTTCGCTGCTTGGACCCCTAATAATAATAATAATAATAATAATCCTAACAGATACAATAGGGTTCCACCAGCTTCGCTGCTTGGACCCCTAATAATAATAATAATCCTAACAGATACAATAGGGTTTCACCAGCTTCGCTGCTTGGACCCCTAAAAACACAAGAGCGACATGCTTGATCGTTAGCCCAAATGGCTATGTTGCAAATTCTGTCGGGATCATTACATATCACCAGATCCAGAATGATTTCCCTCTTGTAGGCTGACGAACATACTGTTCCAGAAAAAGGTCATTTATAACATCTAAAAATTCTTCCTCACCATTTCATGGTATTTATGTGCATATGTTTTACCATTTTACAGAAACAATTGCTTATGTGATGAGTCCCCCATTTTCAGCTGTACAAAAAATTAAAAGGCCTTTCATAAAGCACACATAAAAACAGCCAACCTACCACCTTCATATTTACAAGATTACTGTCCAAAAGGAGAATAATCCCACCTCTCAAAATCAGACATTATTCTTTTGAGATTCTATAGGAGAATTATGAGATTTTGAATTCAATTGTGATTTTTAGAGCTGACTGGGTCTTGCATCATTTGTCCGGTTGCAAAATATGCCAGTAGAAAAATTAAAATAAAAAAAGATCTATAAGAATTCACTAAGTGTTATGAAATTAATTTCACTTTCTTACTGACCTAACTGAAGATAATTGAACTGTTGACCTAATGTCCAATACACAAACCTTAAACATACAGTTTAGTTTGAAATTTTAACACAGTTTAGGTAGTGCGCTAAATAATTTGCCATTATGCCTAAAAGGCAGAGGTCATTACTCATAGAGCAAAGTAAAAGTAAAAACTATTTTTTCAAAGTGGAAAAACGTATGGCAAAGAGTCAACAACAACAAGTCTAAAGAACATCTCAGCCACACCCAGACATTCCAACTGGTATCTCTGCAGTGACGTGGGCTCCAGCAAGGGGTATAAATATGGCTGCGTGCTTAACAGTGTTCAGTTTCAATTTATTTTCAATTTTACCATTTCCAACGCCAGCAGAAAACAAAGGTATGTGAATAATTTTTCTTCTGTAATTTACTTCAACTGCATGAACCCGGATGAGGCCTTTTGGCGTCATAAATCACTACAATTCGTTGTCAGTGAAGATCTCCATAATTTCTGAAGCTGACTCGGTTTCTTTATTTTATCAATGAGGGGAGGGTCGAAGTTTGAGTGGCATGTATCTTTAGCGATTCGGGTGCAATCTATGGTGCTTTAACTATGTTAACAAAAACGCCCAAATTTGCGCATCGGGGAGCAATGGAGGACAGCCTGTGCCGTAGTTCATGCTAAAGTTGTTAGTTTGAGAGGATGAATAATTACTTTTCGTTGGCATGGATCCATTTGAAGACAATATTGGATGAGTTCATTTAGTCTTTGAATCCGTCATTATGCTGAGAAATTGCTAAAGCATTTTTTTGATAGTATTTGCGTTTCTATGCAAACGCGCAAAAACACTGGTATAATAAAACAATGACGGTAAATATAGCCTATATATATAATCCGCATCGTTCCATTGCTACCATAATGTAACAAACTTTCTTGTGTCTACAGCTGCAGTTTCTCACTGCAATTACTAATATTAAATATAAAAAGATGCAATTTATGCTGTTGTCTGCCAGTGTCTAAATAAATAATACATTACAGGCATTTAGCAGACGCTCTTATCCAGAGCGACTTACACAACTTTTACATAGCATTTTTTACATTGTATCCATTTATACAGCTGGATATATACTGAAGCAATTTCGGTTAAGTACCTTGCTCAAGGGTACAACGGCAGTGTCCTACCCGGGAATTGAACCTGCGACCTTTCGGTTACAAGCCCAGTTCCTTACCCACTGTGCTACACTCCGTCCGGTACTCTGCGTGCAGCACGCAGGTAGCAGGGATGGCGAGTTGATATTTTGTTGTCTTTCAATGTCATGTTTATTATTTGAAATATGTATTATTATTCTATCTGTCTCTGAGGCACTCTGAAATGTGCATTCTCTGCTAAGCTGAGCAATGGATTGGAATATGTGTCTGGACGCCTTTTTTTTTCTCAGGGAACTGCTGTCAGCACATCAATGCACTGTCCCGCCTCCAATCCCCTCCAACAGCAGTTAAAATAATATAGTAATAATAAAGCAATATTTTTGTTTTCTTTGTAGTTTACTATTGTTCAAAAACAAAGAAAAAATTTTTATACCATAAATAAAAATAAATATAATTTATAATTTATTTTTATTCATGGTATATAGTTATTGGGCTTTAGTTATATAGATATATATTCTTCAATTGTGCTCTTGGAATAAAAACATATTTCTATCAATATTTTTAGTGTCCTTTATGGTGCAAGGCGCCAGGCTCTGCATGTACATAATGCCACATTGTAAAGCAATGGCAAGTTCAATTGACATGATATTTGGTGTGGGTACTACATATTGTACACCCTGGACTTACATTGCTGGGCGTTTTCATTGTGGTGAGACTTGTACTTTTGGAAATACATGACAAAAAAAGATTTTTTTCATAAAACATAAATGAAATGTTTTGCTTTGAACTGCTATTTCTGATTATCTAATTCATAGAAGTATAATTGTTTGGTAGATTTAGGTTACCAAGAGACTTCTGATAAACTGGTATGTAATACTTGGGACTTCTTCTTAATAACCATGCAAAAAACTGTAAAAAAAAAAAAAAAAACAAAAAAAAAAAAACATGAAGATAGTGAAAAACGGCCGAAAATTTTTTAGGGTTGACTGTATTAAATACTAAAACTATTGTAACTGAAATATAGAGTAAGAGCACATGGGACATGACTGAAATATAAGTGTATTTATTGGAATTGTTTTATTTCACTAAAGATTCAAATTTTCAAAATGATTGTGATTATTTTCCTATTACTCATGCCTTACAATATCTCTTAGCCATGCCAATATTCACGATATATCACAGGTTCTTTGACATATTGCTTTATTATATTGCATCCAAGTACCTGCATGTGGTTTGACTAAACTTTATTAGATTGAAACAATAATACCAACACTTATTTTTTATGGGTTACCCGTATTGCAGGTACCATGTCTTCCTTGAGGCTCGTGCTTGTGGGAAAGACGGGAGCTGGGAAAAGCTCAGCAGGAAACACCATCCTCGGAAAAGAAGAATTTAAAGCAGGCTTTCGTTTCAAAGCTGTAACAACTGAATGTCAGAAAGGAGAGGGGGAAGTGGATGGTAGGACAGTCACAGTGGTCGACACACCAGGTGTGACTGACTTGCATGTTTCTATGGAGGATGCAAAAGACAGGGTAGCAGAATGTTTCCCAATGAGCGCCCCAGGACCACATGCATTCCTGCTGGTGCTAAAATTGGGCCGGTTCACACCAGAGGAGAAACGAGTAGTAGAGGTGATTAGAGAAGTGTTTGGTGAGGCTGCTTTAAAGCATACGATGGCCCTATTTACCAATGGTGATCAACTGGAAGACCCTGATGATCTCGAGACCTCAGTAAGGGATAGTGAGGAGCTCACATGTCTTCTTGATCAAGTAAATTGGAGGTATCATGTTTTTAATAATAAAGAGAATGATCGTACTCAAGTGATTCAACTCCTGAAAAAGATTGATCAAATGGTGGGTGAAAGAGGACGGCACTACACCAGTGAGCTGTTCAAGAAGGCAGAACAGAAGAGAAAAGAGGAACAGGAGAAGGAGCCCCTGAAGAAAGACATGGAAGAACTCAAACAAGGTTGAGTATTTTATAACTAACAGTTTACAAAGTGCATGATTGGTACATACTTGTAATTGACATGTAATGGAAAAATGCATAAAAAATGTACAGGTCACAAACTACATTTTTACTCTCACATGCAGATATGCACATTCCCAGATAATTTTTGTTGAAAGGCCAAAAAAATATACAATATAGTTTGCTGATATTATTTTGTCTTATACTCATGTATTTCACATATATAACACTGTAAAAACTGCCTAAGTAGGTGTAGAAAAAGAAATGTGGTGCCCCCTTATTATACCAGCAGTTTAAAACTAAGGGCTTAAGAGTGGGTGGAAAAAGAGTGGGGGGGAAATGAAAAAATTAAACATTTGCTTTTTGATCATTTACTCTTTGTGCCACTTGATTATCCAATTATTCATTTTGTAAACAGTACAAAAATGACAATAGCAGTACCATCTGTTGGAAGAATGTTGTTTTTCAGAAACATATTTTAACATGAAGATAGAGAAAACAATTAGCCTAAACAAAATAGTGAAAACCAGGTCCATTTTAAACACTGAACAGCAATCAAGATTAGATTTAGGTTAGATTCCTTGTTGTCCTTCAGGATTAAATTTGTTACCACAATCCATACATTGCACATGCCTCAATACAACACAATATATACATTAATAAATACCAGTATACATCTACAAAAAACATTAACATACTGTAACATGACACAAAACATGACATGAACAAAATATTCCATTCATTGACAAAATGTCAGGGGGGAAATCTGGCTGGGATCAAGTTGTGTTCAAGATCTCTTTTGCTCATTTTTATAAGCACAACACAAAGTACTGTAAATGCTTACAAAGCTTGATCCCAACCAAATGTTTATCATCCAAAAATCTGCACATGCTTTCAGCCTGAAGAGTGTGCACCACCCTGCACTCCCTGTTGGATATTAGACATCTTTTTGTTCTGTTTCCCTTTGCATGGTCACAAGTCATCTATCAGTGTTGTTTTTTCGACTGAACTAGCAAGAATTCTTGTCATATATATAAGGTGTTCTCCAATGTTAAGATTTTACTTATTAAGTTGCTTAGTGGCTTCCCAGTCTTGGTGTTTTCTACCATTGAAACCATACTGTTATTGGGCCAATACTATTAGTTATGTATTAGGCTGGCTTTATCCTTATTTTACAGAGTGGAATGAGAAACAAGAACTGAGGATATTACTGATTGGGAAGACTACGAAAGCTAACAGGACTGCAAGCGATATCCTTCTGGGGGGACTTCAGCGTTCAGAAACAAGCGGCTGTCAAAAAAGAAATGGAGAAGTGCTTGGGAGGAGAGTAACTGTGGTTGAGACTCCAGGACTCTCTGATAAAAAAGGAGGTCTCAAAGAAATCATGCAGGACATCAAGATGTGCATCTGCCTTACTTCACCAGGACCTCATGCCTTTGTCATTGTAGAAGAGCCAGGACAAAGTACTGAGAGGAAGGACCTATTAAGGATGATCGAAGATGTGTTTGGTGACCAAGCGGTGAAGTATGCAGTTTTACTTAACATTGAAAGTAGCGAGAATCCTGTTCATCTCAGGTCTAATGACAGTCATTCCTCTGAGGTTCCTTGTCTACCCGCACTAACATTTCACACACATGACAGCACATACAGGCACAGGCAAGTCACTTTGCTGCTACAGGACATAGACAACATGGTGCATAAAAATGGTGGAAGCTTCTTCACAAATGAGATGTATGCAAAGACTGAAAAAGCCATCATAGAAGCACAAATGAAAATTCTGGAGAAAAGAAAGTCAGAGATAATCAAAAGCAGACATGTCAGGTGGGAGGAATATGAAATCAGTGAGGAGTGGAGAAAAATGTTGCAGGATGTCAGAAGGTTGGCAGAATTAGAGAATCAGTTTGTGACTGCAGTAGATAAACTACTTCATAGAAAATACAGTTACACTGGAATGCTGGCTACAGTGGGAGCTGTAGTGGGAGCTGCAGTAGCCGGCCCAATAGGAGTAGGGATTGGGCTAGTAGTAGGATCAGCTCTAGGACTCACTATGGATATCACAGAATTTATAGTGATGCATGGCAGAGTAGCAAGGAGATATGCGATGAGACCAGAAATATACTGCACAATTCGGTGAGGAAATGGCAATGATTGTCTTAGATTATGGGCATTATTTAATCAACATATGCTTTTAAGTTTGATTTAAATTATTATTTTAAGTACTGTCAGTTTTATAATATGCAATCCATTGAGCATTTAATAATTAAGAATTAGTTAAGCGTCACAGATTTAATAATTTAATACATTTTCATAAATTTAATGTAAAATTAAACTAGTCTTCCATATTGTCGTTCTTGTACCCTGTAAGGTGTGGTTATAGGTTTTGGTGGTGGGCAGGTTTGTCTCATTAATGTATAATACACTATTTCCAGTTCACAGTCTGCTGCTGTATGTTAACCTTATTTTATTAGCCTTATTAGGTAATACGCAGGTCAGGATTGCACAGAGATGCATCAGATGAAGACCGGTAACTTGCAACTTAATAGGCAGACAGTGCCTACTATCTGCCCACACAAATTTGGCAGGAGTTGTCCTCCCCCGGTAGACTGTGGAGTGAAAACGAAAGAAGAAGCACTGGCCTGATTTCACAAGACTCAGTAGACCATTGTAATTCTGCTGTCTCTCCAAAACATGATGCCCCATGCTTTAAGAGGAATTTACAGGATCTAGCTGTGACGAGTACAAACGCACGCAAAACTGCAATGAAATGTGGGTTAAAACTGTCTAAAAAGAAAGGCCTCGGTCATGTGAGGATAAGAAAGTGTCCCCAGGCCTTGAAGGTCACTTGTAACAATAAACCCTTTCAAGAGTAGGTTTTTTTGGAATGTTTTATTTTTTCAAAATTCTAAGTCAGTGTTCTAGAACTGCATTACTTTTGACTACCAGCAGTGATTGTTACATCAGCATTAGAATGTTCAGTTAAGAACATTCTAATCACGCATTTGTGATCCTACTCCTAAAGGGTTAATATTGCTTTGATTGTGACAGTAGTAGCATTGAACATCCTTACCAGAATGTCACAGCAAACACCATTTCAGGTCAGATTCTTGTCTGAGAAAACTGTCCTGCTCAGGCACGGACTAAATCGGCAAAAGATATTAAACATTAAAAAATCAAAAGAACATTGTAATAGCAGGCAGAAATAGCAGTGGACCTCACTGTTGCAACTAGGCCAGCTTTACCGTTGGCGAAAATGGAGGACAAAACCCCTGGAAATCCCTTGTTTGACCGGAGGGCACATAATGGCAGGCCAGCATAGCAGTTTCATTTCAGTAAACTACATACATAGCCACTCTCTGCAGTCATCTCCCATATTTTTTTCAACCTACTTAGCCTATGAGTTGAGTGTAAACAGAAGCAGGAGGAAGAGAGAAAAGGAAGGATCCTCGAGGCCCAGCTGGTACAAGATGCACTATATTCAAAGTGGTCGAACACGGCTTTGAACACCTGTGTGGTTTTTATGCCCTGATGGGGAGATGGGCAGAGGCTGCAGCCTGGAAGGCACTGTGCATCTTCATTTCAAGCTGATTTGTGGGTTAACACACAACCCTCTGCCACTTAGTATTTCTGATGCCAACTGACTCCTGAAGGGAGGACCTAACAGCATGGGCAACATGGGATTAGGGGTTCACCAAACATGTTTTGTTCCATATTTAGAAGAATACTTTCGACACGTCTAACTTTAAATCATCAACAATAAATATTACAAATGACAAATTTGAAAAAAATGTTAATTTTATATGTGAGGGAGGCCAAAAATCGGATGTCTGAGGGGAGCACACGCCCCCCGAGTTTGAATGGGTATGACGACACCACCATAAGGCTAAACTTTTAACATTTTTACCACTCAAAATCCCAGTTCCTGCCGAAAGAAAAAAAATGCATTCATGCATGGCAGAAGTAAACTGACATTCCTTTAAAGTTATATACAAATGTTATAAATGCTAAAACAATTGCAACTGACATATAGACTGAAATGAAAATTAAATATGTTTTAAATAAATATATTTATATTAAACAAAAATTTTGGGATGATAATAATAATAATAATAATAATAATAATAATAATAATAATAATAATAATAATGAGTCTTTCCTGATTAGAGAGATGACTATGAGAACATAACGTAGAGTTCACAAATTCAAACATGAAATATGAAAATGTCCATGTGTAAAATTGTTCTACCCCTAGAAGTCAGTATTTTGAGGCTCAAGTAAGTGCTAGTTCTCACACCTCTGATACTTCTAAATTAAAATCTTAGCCTATTCCTCATGTGCAAATAATTTTTAGTGCAACTGTATGTAGAGTGGTAATGTTTAAGAACAGACACATCAGTCGTACATTAAAACTAGGAAAACAGCTCAACACTGTGTGAAAAGGTGCCCATCCCAAATTTCTAATTTCCCCCCCAATCTGAGCAGTCTAGATCCAGGCCTGCGGAAGCTAACAGGACTACCAGCGACATCATCCTTCTGGGGGAACTTCAGCGTTCAGAAAAAAGTGGCTGTCAGAAAAAAAAAACGGAGAAGTGCTTGGGAGGAGAGTAACTGTGGTTGAGACTCCAGGACTCTCTGATAAAAAAATGGGTCTCAAAGAAATCATCCAGGATATCAAGTTGTGTATCTGCCTTACTTCACCAGGACCTCATGCCTTTCTCATAGTAGAAGAGCCAGGACAAAGTACTGAGAGGAAGGACACATTATATATGATCAAAGATGTGTTTGGTGACCAAGTGTTGAAGTATGCATTTTTACTTACCATTGAAAGTAGAAAGAATCCTGTTCGTCTCAAGTCTAATGACAGTCATTCCTCTGAGGTTACTTGTCTACCTGTACTAACATTTCACACACATGCCAGCACATATAGGCACAGGCAAGTCACTTTGCTGCTACAGGAGATAGACAACATGGTGCATAAAAATGGTGGAAGCTTCTTCACAAATGAGATGTATGCAAAGACTGAGAAAGCCATCAGAGAAGCACAAATGAAAATTCTGGAGAAGAGAAAGTCAGAGATAAGCAAAAGCAGACGTGTCAGGTGGGAGGAATATGAAATCAGTGAGGAATGGAGAAAACTGTTGCTGGAATCCAGAAGGTTGGCAGAATTAGAGAATCAGTTTGTGACTGCAGTAGATACCCACTTCATAGAAAATACAGTTACACTGGAATGCTGGCTACAGTGGGAGTTGTAGTGGGAGCTGTAGTAGCCGGCCCAATTGGACGAGGGATTGGGCTAGCAGTAGGATCAGCTCTAGGGCTCACTACGGATATCAAAGAATTTAAGGAGATATGCGATGAGACAAGAAAGATACTGCACAATTTGGTGAGGAAATGGCAATGATTGTCTTAGATTATGGGCATTATTTAATCAACATATGCTTTGATAAGTTTGATTTAAATGATTATTTTAAGTACTGTCAGTTTTATAATATGCAATCCATTGAGCATTTAATAATTAAGAATTAGTTAAGCGTCACAGATTTAATAATTTAATACATTTTCATAAATGTAATGCAAAATTAAACTAGTCTTCCATATTGCCGTTCTTGTACCCTGTAAGGTGTGGTTATAGGTTTTGGTGGTGGGCAGGTTTGTCTCATTAATGTGTAATACGCTATTTCCAGTTCACAGTCTGCTGCTATATGTTAACCTTTATTTTATTAGCCTTATTAGTTAGTACGCTGGTCAGGATTGCACAGAGATGCATCAGAGGAACACCGGTAACTTGCAACTTAATAGGCAGACAGTACCTACTATCTGCCCACACAAATTTGGCAGGAGTTGTCCTCCTCCGGTGGACTGTGGAGTGAAAAACGAAAGAAGAAGCACTGGCCTGATACTGGCCTGATTTCACAAGACTCGGTAGACCATTGTAATTCTGCTGTATCTCCAAATCGTGATGCCCCATGCTTTAAGAGGAATTTACAGGATATAGCTGTCAAAATTGCAATGAAATGTGGGTTAAAACTGTCTAAAAAGAAAGGCCTCGATCATGTGAGGATAAGAAAGTGTCCCCAGGCCTTGAAGGTCACTTGTAACAATGAACCCTTTCAAGAGTAGGTTTTGTTGGAATGTTTTATTTTTTCAAAATTCTAAGTCAGTGTTCTAGAACTCCATTACTTTCGACTACCAGCAGTGATTGTTACATCAGTATTAGAATGTTCAGTTAAGAACATTCTAATTACGCATTTGTGATCCTACTCCTAAAGGGTTAATATTGCTTTGATTGTAACAGTAGTAGCATTGAACATCCTTACCAGAATGTCACAGCAAACACCATTTCAGGTCAGATTCTAATCTGAGAAAACTGTCCTGCTCAGGCACGGACTAAATCGGCAAAAGATATTAAACATTAAAAAATCAAAAGAACGTTGCAATAGCAGGCAGAAATAGCAGTGGACCTCACTGTTGCAACTAGGCCAGCTTTACCGTTGGCGAAAATGGAGGACAAAACCCCTGGAAATCCCTTGTTTGACTGGAGGGCACATAATGGCAGGCCAGCATAGCAGTTTCATTTCAGTAAACTACATACATAGCCACTCTCTGCAGTCATCTCCCATATTTTTTTCAACCTACTTAGCCTATGAGTTGAGTGTAAACAGAAGCAGGAGGAAGAGAGAAAAGGAAGGATCCTCGAGGCCCAGCTGGTACAAGATGCACTATATTCAAAGTGGTCGAACACGGCTTTGAACACCTGTGTGGTTTTTATGCCCTGATGGGGAGATGGGCAGAGGCTGCAGCCTGGAAGGCACTGTGCATCTTCATTTCAAGCTGATTTGTGGGTTAACACACAACCCTCTGCCACTTAGTATTTCTGATGCCAACTGACTCCTGAAAGGACCTAACAGCATGGGCAACATGGGATTAGGGGTTCACCAAACATGTTTTGTGCCATATTTAGAAGAATACTTTCGACTTGTCAAATTTTAAATCATCAGCAATAAATATTACAAATGACAAATTTGAAAAAAATGTTAATTTTATATGTCTGAGGGGAGCACACGCCCCCCCAGTTTGAAAGGGTATGACGACACCACCATAAGGCAAAACTTTTAACATTTTTACCACTCAAAATCCCAGTTCATGCCGAAAGAAAAAAAATGCATTCATGCATGGCAGAAGTAAACTGACATTCCTTTAAAGTTATGTACAAATGTTATGAATGCTAAAACAATTGCAACTGACATATAGACTGAAATGAAAATTAAATATGTTTTAAATAAATATTTTTTTAAACAAAAATTTTGGGATAATAATAATAAATAATAAATAAATAATAAATAAATAATAATAATAATAATAATAATAATAATAACCACTGCCTATTATCAACTGCCAACTGAAAACAGAGTAAAAAACATCCCAGCTACATAAATTACGTATTAAAGGCCACAACGAGTTGTCACATGCTAACTAGCGAACAGTTCGTGGTTCGTGGTCAAAGCACACCAGTTTTTGATTGCTGGGGTTTTTTCACTTCCTCATGCCTAAAAGATAAGTATCACACTATTTTCAATTTGCACTTTCAATTCAAACAACTGCTGTGGAAAACAGAAGCATACACAACAGAAGTGAAGGTATGTAAATTATTTTTGACATTATGCATGTGACTGTTAGATATTGGCAGTGCAAATATGTTTTAAATATTGATTTATTTAAAAACTATTGTAACTGAAATATAGTGTTTTTATTCAGCTGTTAGTCCCAGTGCATAACATTTTTATATAAAGTTAAGGCCAAAAGTTTACATACACCTAGGCTAAAGACATTCAAACTCAATTTTTCACAACTCTTTCATTTCATGTTAAAATATATTTCCCATGTTAGAGTGACAATCTCGAAGATTTCAGTTTCGTTCTCTATGGCGGTGCCAATGGCGAGAAGCGGTAATTGCAGGTGTGTTTTTGGACCTCACTTCCCATAGATCCAACCGGATCCAACCAGTGTCGCCTGTGTGACGTCAGTCAGTTGGCACGCCAACTATAACACTATTTACTGAATGAAAAACGGTTGTTATAAAAGTAACGTTATGTACATACTCATTTGTTGTCTAACGTTAGACTAACTCAAGATGTCTTTACACTGCCGAGCCGGGTTAAAATGCCGTAGCAAACCTGGGGTAGAATTAGTGATGATCAATTTCTGCAAACGTTCTTTATCCACCTTTGCCCGGTATGAACATCTTTACACTGCAGAGAAGAATTTGCGAGATTTGCTGTGGCTCGTGCAATTATGTATCTCGTGCACAATAAGCAGTCTTTTTCGTGAATGATTGTTGTGTGGTATTTTTGAAACAACTGCCTTGCAAAATGTTATCCCTGGTGTTTCTGGTTTTGCTAGCTAAACTTTTCGAGAATAAAGCTGTGCTGGGTGTTAAATTAGCAATCAGAAGAAGAAGAATAAAACAAAACAAAGGAGATTTCATCAAAAAGGGCATAAAGGCTGAAGGAGCATATGAGGAAGCATAATAAAATAATAACAATGCTAATCCATACTGCCGTATTCTTTTATTTAGTTTTCTCCTGCATGACGTCTTCAGTGGTAAACATGACTGATTTCATTTACATAATATTAATATGTCCCACACAGTATGGTGCCCTGAAATGGGAGGTACACATACAAAAGTGCTGTAATTTCTACATGGTGACAACAAAGTGCATAAAAATGTCCTTAACTAAAAGCTGAGAATGTTCACTTTATGCACGTGTGAACTGTTTGATTAGAAATAAAAATAATGTGGAGTACAGAGGCAAATCAGTTAAATGTATATTAACATTCATTCATTCATTCATTCAAGCATATGATGTTATGCCTTTTGTGTCTTTCTTTTTAGGAGTTACAGCTGTACAGCAGGAGCCATGTTGTCCCGGAGGCTTGTGCTTGTGGGAAAGACGGGGTCTGGGAAAAGCTCGACTGGAAACACCATCCTTCGAAATAAAACATTTAAAGCAGCTTTACGTTTGAAAGCTGTAACTACTGAATGTCAGATAGGAGAAGCAAAAGTGTATGGTAGGACAGTCATGGTGGTCGACACGCCTGGCATAGCTGACTTAACGGTTTCTAGGGAGGAGGCAAAAGACAGGATAGCAGAATGTTTCCCAATGAGCGCCCCAGGGCCACATGCATTCCTGCTGGTGATAAAATTGGGCAGGTTCACACCAGAGGAGAAACAAGCAGCAGACGTGATTAGAGAAGTGTTTGGTGAGGCTGCTTTAGAGCATACGATAGTCCTCTTTACCAATGGAGATCAACTGGAAGACCCTGATGATGTAGAGACCTTACTAGCAGACTCTGATGAGCTCACACATCTTCTTGGTAATGTAAATGGGAGATATCATGTTTTTAATAATAAAATGAATGATCGTACTCAAGTAATTCAACTCCTGAATAAGATTGATAAAATGGTGGGTGAGCAAGGACGGCACTACACCAGTGAGCAGTTCCAGGTGGCAGAAGAGAAGAGAAAAGAAGAACAGGAGAAGGAGCGCATGAGGAGAAAAATGGAAGAGCTCAGACAAGGTTGAGTATTTTGTAACAAACGGCATGTAAAATGCATCGTTGGTGTACACTTGATATATGACACAAAATGTTTTCAATGTATATTAATTATAGGTCACAAAATTCATTTTAAAGGTCAACTGCAGATTTGCACATTGTCAGAATATTTTCTGTCATCAGATCAGAAAAAAATCGCTTACGTCTGCAATTTAAAACCAAATCAGAGTGCTTTCAGCTCAATTAGCTTTGACTCACATTTACCCTGTTGCATAGAAGACATTAATTGTTTTGTTCCATTTCCTTTTGTGTACTTTTTTCTATTTGTTTTGTTTTTTCCCTTCTTAAGACTTTCTTGTCCTAATTATCTGAGAGGTTCTCCAACACTTAGATTTTACAAGTTGCATAGAGTCTTCCCGGTGTTTTCTACCACTGAAACCAAAATGTTATTTGGCCAAAACTATAAATAATAAGGAGAGGACTTTTTGTAAAAAAGCAAGTCCAAATTTGAGGTAACAGGGCACACTAACCGAGCTCACTCCTTATTTTACAGAGTGGAATGAGAAGCCAGAATTGAGGATATTACTGATCGGGGACACTACAGCAGGTAACAGGACTGCAAGCAATATCATCCTTCCAGGGGAACTTCAGCGTTCAGAAACAAGTGGCTGTCAGAAAATAAATGGAGAAGTGCTTGAGAGGAGAGTAAGTGTGGTTGAGACTCTAGGACTCTCTGATATGAGAAGGACTTCCAAGGACATAATGAAGGAAATCAGGGCGTGCATCTGCCTTACTTCACCAGGACCTCATGCCTTTGTCATAGTAGAAAAGTCAGGACAAATGCGTCTTGAAAGGGAGGACATACTGAAGCTGATCAAAGATGTATTTGGTGTCAATGCACAAAAGTATGTAATATTACTTACCATTGAAAGTAACGAGAACCCTGTACACAGGTTTGATTATGAATACAGTAATTCCGCTGATTGCTCCCCCCTTCTAGGACATCGTACCAGCAGAGCACCAAATGAGCATGAAAATCTACCTACACATACATTTCAGTACCCGACTTCACCCATGAAAGCCGCATTACTGCTAGATGATATAGACAAAATGGTGGAGAGAAATGGTGGAGGCTCCTTCACGAGTGACATGTATTCAGAGGCTGAGAGGGCCATCAGAAAAGCACAAGACAAAATTCTGGAGAAGCGAAAGTTAAAGATAAGCAAAGGGAAACGTGGTGTCATGTGGGAGGATGAACAGGAATTTGAGAATAGTGAGAAATGGAGAAAGGAGATGATACAAGCGAGAAAGCAGGCAGAAAAACAGAATGACTTTAAGACTGTTGGTATGATTGCACTATATACCACAGCTGGTGGAGGAGTAGGAGCAGCAGCAGGAGCTGCAATGGGAGCTACAATAGGAGTTGCAGTGGGAGGCCCAATAGGAGCAGGGATTGGGGCAGGAATAGGAGCAGGTGTAGCAGCTGTTGTGGGTGCACTGGGAGGAGGAGTGGGAGGAGGAATATACCAATATAAATCAAGAAAGGCCCACAAAATTCCATGAGGAGAAGGTAATGATTGGTTAAGCTTGAGGCCACTATTCAATCAAGTTATGTCTTTAGGTTTGATTTAAATGGTTATTTTAAGCACTGCCATTATTGCAATATGTAATCCACTGAGCATTTAACAATTAAGAATTAGTTAAGCCTCAGAGATTTAATAATTTTATACATTTTACTGCATTTAATACATTTCTGAAAATGAAACTAGTCTTCCATATTGCATTTCTTGTATTCTGTAATGTGTGATTATGGGTTGCGGTGCTTGGTGTAGGATTGTCTCATTAATGTTTGGTTGAATGTCATATAATAGGACACTTGACCTGCAATTAAAGAGGAATCAGAGTAGCTTGTAAAGACAGGTAACATTAGTTACTGTTTCTAGACAAAAAACAGATAACGTCTGAGAAACTGTACAATGATTGTGTAGCAGAGGAGTTATCCAACATTTCAGCCTTTGTGCCTGCAGCTACCTGGCTAGATAACCTAAGATACTGCTAGCTTTCACCTTATAAAAAATATTTGCAGAACATATATGATGTTACATTTACTTGTGCTTACTCATTAGCCAGCTGTCTAAAACCTAGCTAGCAAGCTAAAAGCAGAATATTTCTAGCTTGGTAGCTATTTATTATGAGCTTGTTACTGCTTTGCACTGCGCAGCAAGCTACCGTACTGAGCTACAGTACTGTACAGAGCAACTGTACGGTCATTGCTAGCAAGTGAGATGGCTACCTAGCTACATATAAATTAATAGCTGATGGGGTTGGTATGATGTAAAATGCCTCTGGGGCATCTGCATGAGATCCTGTATCGTACTAATACCCTTCAAGCTTGCTGAAGAGAAGATAATATTGCTGACTTCAAACATGTAATTCATGACACTGTGATTGAAATATGCTCCATTTTTTAACCTCTGTAGTACTTCTAATTACTGTTACACTGCTGTCTCTTTCTCCATTTGATGTCTGTAACTTGCTTGTCTACTGTCTTGTGTAAGTTTGTGTTTTATATCAGGTCCCCCTTGCAAAAGAGATTTCGAACTCAATGGGGTTTTTTCCTGGTTAAAGTGACAATCTCGAAGATTTCAGTTTCGTTCTCTATGGCGGTGCCAATGGCGAGAAGCGGTAATTGCAGGTGTGTTTTTGGACCTCACTTCCCATAGATCCAACCGGATCGCCTGTGTGACGTCAGTCAGTTGGCACTCAACTATAACACTTACTATTTACTGAATAAAAAACGGTTGTTATAAAAGTAACGTTATGTACATACTCATTCGTTGTCTAACATTAGGCTAACTCAAGATGTCTTTACACTGCCGAGCCGGGTTAAAATGCCGTAGCAAACCTGGGGTAGAATTAGTGATGATCAATTTATGCAAACGTTCTTTATCCACCTTTTGCCCGGTATGAACATCTTTACACTGCAGAGAAGAATTCGCGGGATTCGCTGTGGCTCGTGCAATTATGTATCTCGTGCACAATAAGCAGTCTTTTTCGTGAATGATTGTTGTGTGGTATTTTTGAAACAACTGCCTTGCAAAATGTTACCCCTGGTGTTTCTGGTTTTGCTAGCTAAACTGTTCAAGAATAAAGCTGAGCTGTGTGTTAAATTAGCAATCAGAAGAAGAAGAATAAAACAAAAAGGGCATAAAGGCTGAAGGAACATATGAGGAAGCATAATAAAAAAATAACAATGCTAATCCATATTGCCGTATTCTTTTATTTAGTTTTCTCCTGCATGACGTCTTCAGAAATCAGACCCGGCTCTGCTCCACATACCCCGGCTTTATTCCGATCATTATAATATATTGATGAACTCGATGGCAATGTAAATAACGGTAACGTTAAGGCCAGTTCAGATGATGAAACTGATGAAAAACGCGTCACTAACTGTGCGCCGCTTGTGATTTTTTCCCGGGAATGTCGCCACAGACACCAAGTTTTTTAATCATGAATTATGATAATAATAATAGTATAAATTGATATAAAAATAGGCTCAATCACCATTGTGTTACCTAATGCAGCGATAGATAGTGACTTAAAAGACATTTATTTTAATGAAAATCTTCGAGATTATTACTTTAACTAAAGGTTAAATTAAAAAAATTTAAAATTAAAGTTTGAAAAAATCTACAGTACAGTCATGTGAAAGTGCAAGTGAAGTTGGGTTTTAGCAAGTTTGGGATTGCTGAACTAGCCAAATTGTTTCTAAAATATACAATTTATTTACAATGTTCGGTAACATGCTTATCCTATTCTTTGTACTCTAACCTGAGATTTATGATTGTTTAATGCATCAAAAAATGTCATCTATGCATATGCTGGGATGACAAATTAAAATATGCAATACTCTAAACATTCAACTTGTGCTTGTTCTTTTTGTTAATTTGCAGATTATTTTATAGACAGGCTGTCTGTATCGTATAATACGCTATGTCCACTTCAAGCTAAGAGTGCTGCTGTAAGTTAACCTTTATTTTATTAACCTTGTTATATAGTACACGTGTCTGGATTGCACAGAGATGCGTCAGGGGAAGACAGTACCTACTATCTGCTCGCACAAATTTTGCAGGAATTGTCCTCCTCCGGTGGACTGTGGAGTGAAAACAAAGAAGAAGTACTGGCCTGATACTGGCCTGGTTTCACAAGTCTCGGTAGACCACAGTAATTCTGCTGTTTCCAAAACATGATGTGAAATGCTTTAAGGGGAATTTACAGGATCTTGCTGTAAAAATGCACGCAAAATTGTGATAAAATGTGGGTTAAAACAGTCTTAAAAGAAAGGCCTCTATCATGTGAGTATAGGAATGTGTCCTCAAAACTTGAAGGTCACTGGTAACAATGAATCCTTTGAAGAGGTTTTTTGGACTATTTTAATTTTTTTTCAAAAATTTTAGTCAATGTTCTAGAACTCTATTGCTTTCGACTGCCAGCAGTGATTGTTACATCAGCATTAGAATGTTCAGTGTTAAACCACACTGTCCTCAGCATGTATATTCATATAATTATCATATTAGAATCACCTTTGGTAAGTCAGTCTAGTACAGCAAAGGGCTGAAAATCAATGCATTCATTCAGCCCAGGGAATTCAGTTCATTAGAAGGCTTGTGTACAAAAAAGTTCAATCTCGTCCCCAGCCACAGAACGCTTTTCCTCTCAATGACATCGATGTCCTCTTCCTTCAGAGCCTCTGGGATACTGTTCTGCATGATTTTACAGTTCTTAGCCAAAGGGTAATCCAAACTGCCTTTCCCTGCTGCATATTTATGTTTCGAAACTTTCTCTTGGTCTTCTTTCGGTCCTCTGATATTTGAGGGCCCTTTTTAAGTTGTTCTTTTTTTTCTCCTTTTTTTCCCCCCATCTTTCCAAAGAACCAGAAGAACCAAAGGCTTTGGCCTAAAGCCCCTACCTTTCATATGAGGAAATTCTGGAAAAAAAAAAAAAAAAACAATTTCCGGCCAAACTTTACTTGAATTATGTGCCATAAAACAGACACTACGCTCATACGTGTGGCAGAACACCCGTCATAACAGACCATGACACCACGTTACAGCTTGTAATAAATGTCACACACAATTATGTGGTGACATTTATTACAAGCTTTAACGTGATTTCAGATCGTAAGCGCGTTGGGTTAGAAAACTGGCGTGGAAAGTTTCCTAAAATTGGAAACTTTCCACGCCAGTTTTCTAACTCAAAGCGCTTACGATCTGAAATGGAGATGGCCAGCTGTGATTGGCCAAAAAAAAAATACATTGCTGCAATTATGTGCCAGGCAGAGTGTCATTATAAGCCATTCATTGGATCATGGAGGGGGAGCTGAATGGTGGTGATGATGGTTCAAATGAGGATGGAGGGGCTTTAAGTGAGGACAAGGGATTGAGAGAAGCGGGATTCAGATTCAAATGCTTTTCTGTGCTCTATTGATCTTGCCTGGTGTAACTGAGCCTGCCAATATGACCAGAAGGCGGGGTTTGCACTTTTTGAGAGTATGCCATTGGTTCCAATGCACCAGACAAGATCAGTAAACCGTAGAGAAGTATCTGAATCCAAAACAAATACGTATTTGACCCAGGTCTGAATCAATCCATCCATTTTATGGAACCACTTAATCCTAGATGAAATTCCGACGAAATTCAGACGAAATTGGGAATGTTCCAGGTGGAATGGCGGAAAGCCCTGTGTATAAGGGGAACCATGGCCAGCAGGTATGAGCACAGGTAGAATACCCCCCGGGCCCCACCCGCCTCTGCTTATGATTGTAATATCCCACAACAAACTCCCCCCCCCCCCCCCCCCCCCCCCACTCCCCATCCACTGGTCTGCAATCACAATCTCTGCCCCGCCCCCCCCCCCACCCCACCCCACCCACCGCCTTCCACAATATTCTTCTGGATGCCTTTGAGCCCGGGTGGGGGTAGGGGGTCCCTACAAGGTTGAAAACTCTGGCATGAAAGTACTGAAAGTACTGGGTAAATCTTCTCTGGACTAAAACCCACAAACCCGTTCCTGAGTGGGGGGGGGGGGGGGGGGGGGAAGTAGAGCAATTTCTCTCTACAGACTAAAACCCCTGTCAAACAACAAAGTTACTTTTGTTCTGTTTTTGAGAACTGAGACTAACTGATATCCTCAGGGATCCACACAGCAGAAAAAAGGTGTCTGATTGCACTGGTACGGACTTACTGTACTGTAGTACTGTAAAATAAAATATAGCACACATAAACATGGAGAAGAAGTACAGCAGCACCTTAACCAAATTTATGGGTAAGACAGCACACACTGCACAGAGAAGGCAGAAGATTAGTTTATAAACATAGATTTCAGAGATCCCAACCCCCCCCCCCCCCCCCCCCCACCGATTCCCCAACGGAATGAGTTTTTTTTGGTCTTTTGTACACAAAAAACATGTCCAGGAGCTGTTCTTGTTTTCTTCTTTTAATTTCAGAGATGAGCAACAATGCAGGCAGGTGCCATATGGTTCTAGCAGGACTGTGCTCACTCAGTTGTGACAGGGTTACAGTACATCACAGCTCTGTATGTGTACAGCAGAATTTTCAGGCCTGACTTTCATTTTTTCGGGAAGACACGGGGAGGAAGAGAGTCCAGGACAGCTGAGTTGTGGCTGCACAGGTTTGTGGTTTCGGGCTGAATCTTTGCAGAAAGCTTTTCCAGTTTATTGCCCAGAGGAGGGAGATAGGCCACACGTCCTCCAACCAGCCAAAGCCTGGAGTCTATCGACATTTTGTGAGCCTTGAATTACAATGATAAGCAGCCACGATACTGGACTATAAACTGTTAAACTGCCAACAAGACACAAACTGTGATGTCTCCGGAAAGGATTGGGCTAGCTTCACAGACATTCACAGCACAGGACACCATCGGACTTTGAATGAAACGTGGACTGAAGACACATCTCCTCAGACTATACCTGGACTAACTGGCACCACTCAGAGGATCATTTCACTTGAAATCCCTTCTTTCATGCCACTCACGTTACACGTACCCCCATTCCAGCACTTTTTGTAATTTGTATTTTCGTCCTAATATTGTAGCTTGTCCTTCCCCCCTTAGTTTTGACTTGGCGTACGTTAGGTCAGAACAATTTTCGCTGCATGAACTGAACTGTGTCCATGGCTATGAATAGCTGTACAAAATGAGTACTGTACCTTATCGAACCTGTGTTTTGTAGTTGTTCCAATGACCATGATGTGCGCTTTTGTACGTCGCTTTGGATAAAAACGTCTGCTAAATAAACGTAATGTAATGCAATGAATGGAAGTGGCGAAGTGTATATTTTTGACAATTAACATGTTAAACCAGGCTTTTTTTGTCTGAGTTGTTTTTTTGAGCACCACCTATTTCCCACTTCCTTTCACTTGCTATTGATATTCACATACTGTGAATGACAGGACCAGTTCTGGGACCAATGACACAAGGAGTATTACCCTGTAGCTTCAGATGTAACGAAAAGCCACTCACATTTCAGGGGAGAAATGTGCTATCCTTTCCATGGATAAATGGTAAATGGACTGCATTTATATAGCGCTTTTATCCTTTACCCTCTCATTCGCCAGAGCAGTGGGTTAGGTGTCCTCAAGGACACTTCGACACGCCCAGGGCGGGGTTTGAACCGGCAACCCTCCGACTGCCAGACAATCGCTCTTACCTCCTGAGCTATGTCGCCCCACATGGATGCCAGAGGATGACAAGGCAGACATTCTTGGCTTCTCTGATTTAGTCAGAGGAAATGTACAGCCCATGCAGCTTCTGTTCTATTCAAGAGTACCACTGCAGTCTGTACCAGAGATTCCTCTCGTGTCGCTGACGCAATCAGCATGTCATGCACATTTCCGTGGAAACCGGCGGCTCTGTGCTAAGGAAAAATTTAGGAGCACGTTAAAAAATTTAGGGAGCACACTCAAAAAGACAGATTTTTTTTTTTTTTTTTTTTCAATAAATTTTATTCCATTTTCCTTTGTATTGTAGCACGGCTTTGAAACCTGTTACGGAGTCGCGGATTTGGCCCGAGAAGAACCGGCTTTGAGTTTTATTGGGAAAAAAACAACTTCAAATAACGCTTTTGTGTCAACTGCAGCACTTGCACAGACACGGTCCCGGCAGCTCATGTGCCGGATGCCTTAGCAACACTAGCCAATCAGGCTGCGCAGTAAGAATAAGAGAGCTGAGCTCCGGCCTTTGTCTTGCCACAGGCAAAATAGTCAACCAGGCGCTGAGGGGGTGGCTGTTGAGGTTTGGGGGTTGCGAGAGAGGGGAGCTTTTTTACCCCCTTCCCCCCTTTGTGTGTCACCCCAAAGGACGGAGGACAGAGTGTAGCACAGTGGGTAAGGAACTGGGTTTGTAACCGAAAGGTCGCAGGTTCGATTCCCGGGTAAGGACACTGCCGTTGTACCCTTGAGCAAGGTACTTAACCAGAATTGCTTCAGTATATATCCAGCTGCATAAATGGATACAATGGTATGTAAAAGTTGTGTAAGTCGCTCTGGATAAGAGCGTCTGCTAAATGCCTGTAATGTAATGTAATTTAACCCCTCAGTACGGATGCCGCCTACGGTGACATAATGTAGACTGTATGTCGCCACTGCATAGAACCTCGCCCTACAACCAGTCCAAAGTAGCGTTCTTACGATAATCACGGTATGAGTTGTGTTCTACGACTCTCGCCGTTGGTTTCCGACTCTTGCAAGCGACTCGTGACAACGATGAGCAAACAAAGACCGACGGTGGGTGACTTCAGGAGAAACTCACGAGGAGCGGGAGAGCGGGCAGGACAGAAACCTCATGAGACCCGTCCCTCACATTGCGACGTGAGAGCAGATCAGTAGGCTATAATATGTATGTTATTAGAGGTCCAGAAACCATAAATAAATGAAGTATTGCCGGCTAGGGGTACAATTAGATGCACCTCTAACGTACCACCTGTATAAAAGCATTTGTACCTTTTTTAGGCACTTTTTCCTACCCTTTTTTTCTGCAGTGGAAAAACACCTTCTCAGCACCACCCAATAACCCCGCATTTTAACCTTCGTAAGAAACCTGCACTGCAGAAAAGGGTGCGTATCCGCCCGTTGTGCACCCTCTGCGCGTATATACTGTTTTGATTTATGCCCTCCTTTTTCATTTTCCACCGGAAGGTTATGTTTTCCATTTCCAGCCCCCCCCCCCCCCCCCCCCCCCCACATCTAAACACGACATGTTCCTTCCGTAGCGCCCCCCAGACTGAATAAATAAGGAGAGGCCAAGATATTACCTCTCAACCCATAAAACTGTACCCCCCCAGAACATGCTCTGAATTCCTACTTCCATTTTGTTTATTTATTTATTTTGTAGTGCCGTGTGTTGTTTTGCCATGGAACCTTCTAGTAAACTTGCTTATAAGCTATTTTAACCTTTTTTGTCACCACTTCTGCGATGATAACAGTTACCTTTACTATAAATTCTACTCACTGGTTAAGGGTACATTTGATGTATGTTATTACATGGTTATTAGAAGTAGTTACAGTAACTTGCACTGCGTATTACTTTGACAGTTTTACAGTATAGTCAAAATCATTTTAAAATTATCAGTCAAATATTTTAAAATTTGAAATTAAAAAATGTATAAAATAAAACGTTCGTTGTTTTGGTTCTGTACTCCAACACATTGAATTTGAAATGAAACAGTGAATACAAGGTTAAATTGTGGACTGTCATCTTTAATTTGAGGTTATTTACATCCATATCGGGTGATATGGATGTAGCACACCCCCCCCCCCCCCCCCCCCCCCCCCTTAAAAACCCAGGCTTTCAGGCTTTAGAGTGAATTAACTGTCAACACTGGACATCAATACTCAGGTATATTATCGGATTGTTATACCAAAAATCCAATACTGATAGTCATATTAGCTTTTTTTATTGTCGACCAAAGACTTTCAAAACTGGAGCAGGCTGCTTCATCATTCAAGCTGCCCCCTCAAGCCATATAATCCAAAAAAAAAATGTTTTAAAGAACTGATGGAAAGGAAGTATAATTCAGACGCAATGGTTCAAGCAGGATTATACCGACTGAAAGTAAATCACGCGATGAAATGGCAAAGCCCAGCGCTGCGTCTTTTATAAAGCATTTGGCAAGAAGCCAGGACAAACAAATGAATTATTTTTAAAAATACATACTCATAAATAACTCTCTGCGCTAATATTTCAGAAAACAACAGTCATTCACTCACTGGTCAGGCCGCCCCAAAGATGGCCGCCTGGAGTATCTAAATGGTAAACGGTATAAATGGACTGCATTTATATAGCGCTTTCATCCAAAGCGCTTTGCAATTGATGCCTCTCGTTCACCCATTCACCCATTCACCCATTCACATGTTTCATGACTTTAGATGGTGAAATGGAAAAGGGGCGACGCCCTAATACTACCAACCAAATCACTCGCGTGGCACACAATGCATTCATGAGCGCTACACGCCGACAGCTGCGTGTCTCCAAAAACCCGTTGAGACTGAAAGCCTCAATTTTAGGCCGCGGGCAAACCTGAGAGTGCGGGGCGATAATGCCGTGGCAACCGTGATTACGCCATTTCCCGATCGCCCTTTTCGTTTAGCGGCTTCCAATGAGAACCACCCCCCTCCAGTGTTACCGCCTCACAGCGATGGAATTCCAACAGAGCAGCACTTAAGTAGCTTATGGAACATAAGCTATTTTCTTTTTGTAACAATCACAAACCTTATATTTTAACTTTGTTAATGGGCATAGGTAAAATTAAAAGGAAAATTATTTCTCACAGCATTGACAACTGTGTATATTTTACATCCATTTACAGTATTATTTTTTTCCATGTATAAATATATTCTTGTACTATCATATTTACTAATATTTCATAATATCATTGATGCTGTCGTTGCTTCAGATCAACTTTTTAATTAAATATTGCACTGAGCATGAAGCAATACGCCCAGTCTGAGTGAATATTGGCCTTTCAGACAGCCCTACCCAGTTTCAGTTTGTACTCACTTTACTGTTACATAGTAACCACTTTATTGTTCTGTAGTAACCATTTAATTGTTACATAGTATCCACTTCATTGTTGCTGAGTAACCACTTCATTGTTGCACAGTATCCATTTAATTGTTCTGTGGTAACCACTTCATTGTCATATAATATCCACTTCATTGTTGCATAGTAACCACTTCATTGTTACATTGTAACCAGTTCATTGTTATATAATATCCACTTAATTGTTACGTAGTAGCCACTTCATTGTTACATAGTATCCATTACACTGTTCTATAGCTACCATTTCATTGTTCCATTGTAACCACTTAATCATAACATAGTGTCCGCTTCATTGTAGCAGTATCCATTGCATGGTGGTATATAGCATCCACCTTAATGCTGACTGAAACCTTCAGACTATGTTTCTCTTTCAAGAATAAAACAACAGGTCCCCGAACATGGAACAAATCTCTCTAGCATTTATGTAATCTGTTCAAGCTTCCACGACATTGCATTGGCCAGGGACGTCAAAACGCAGCCCTGCACGTCCACCAAGACCGCAGGTTTTCAATCAACAGCCAATTTAGGGGCTTAGGGACCAGGTGTGAGAACCTCTCAGCTAATCAGAGACACAAATGAATCTGAGCTAAAATACACCAGAAAACCAGCAGACACTGCAGACCTCCATTACTGAAGTCCAACTCCCCAGAATGAGGCTTATCTAATGGAATTTGTTAGCACGTATTCCGTTGCACTAAATTATTCATTTTGCAATTAATTTGCCATTGTATTATTGTAGGTATTTAGTCCAACATAATGGTAAAATGATTAAATTCTCCATGCCACCCTGTCTCCTGCCCAGTGCATTCTGGGATAGGCTCTAGCCCCAGGCAACCCTGACTATGATTAAGCAGGTTAGATAATGGACGGACAGATGATTAGCCAAAATAAATAAAGACCAGGTTTTACTGAAACACTTCACAAAACATTTCTAAGCAGCAGCATGTATTTGTTTTGAGAATTTACCAAACAAACCTACAGTTGGTTGATATATGCTAAGGATTTTATCAGATCAGCGAACCTGACTGGAAAATCTCAAACAAACGAACAGCGCAAGAGCAGCTAGGTCCTTATTCGTAAGGCTGGAAGCATACATGAATTATAAAAAATAGCAAAATAGCTGTCATTCATGCATATGCTGTGATCATAGAGAGAGTCATTGTGCCTTTGTGCATATCCTCAAAAATTTACACTATACGTCCATATGGAATATATATATATATATATTCCATATCCTCAAGGTGCATCATTTCCCTTCAGTGCGTAGCTGTGGTGTGAAGAAAAAACCAGCCTGTTTTATGCGTTTTACACCTTCCGTTATGTGTGGGATTTCAGAAAAGGTCGCAGCTAGAACAAGGCTGCTGTTTGAGTGCCTCCCAAATTCTGCGTCTTTTGTCAGCCATTTTGCACAATGGGGACCACAACAGAGCACTCGGAACATGGAGGCGAGAAGGCCCCATTCGTCGATGTCTTCTCCAGCACAATTATCGTCGCTAATGATAAAGTTTTTATCGAAAAAAAATATTGAAGAATTTATCCCCATATTGGTATGAACCAGACCTGGGTCAAATACATTTTGGATTCAAATACTTTTCTTTTCTACACTTTACTGATCTTTTCTGGTGTACTGGAACCACTATGTATTGAAATACTCTCAAAAAAATACTGCAAACCCCACCTTCTGGTCATATTGGCAGGGTCAGTTACACCCGGCAAGATCAACAGAGCACAGAAAAGTATTTGAATCCAAAACAAATTCGTATTTGACCCAGGGCTCGTATGAACCTTTTTATTAATTAGCGATCTTGGAAAATGTAGTCGCCCCATCTGTGGCTTATGCTAACTCCACTCAATGGGATGACTGGCAGCCTGTGTGGCCGATGGCCAAAAAGTCATCTGCCCACAAGAAGATTCTAGAACATTTTCAGGTTTTATTTTTATTTTATTTTTTTGGAAGTACCGGGTTTGTGAACTCTGTGCTGACAGCTGCAGTATTCACCAGGATTCAAATCTTGAGTCCAGAGTTAAGGAAGAGATGGGTCTGTTGAACAGCCCATAACTGATTTAAAAAGAAACTGTCATTTAATTTGTTAACCGCCATTCCAGACCCTGTTTTCAATCTGGAACGTTACAAGATTTTACAAGTGAAAAATCACTATTCTCTCCTTGGCTACTCCTGCAGGTTTGATCTGAACTGGGATCAAGAGACACGCTTGCAACCACTTCAAAACACCCTAGTTTGCAAAAAAAAAGAGAGGGAAAAGATTCTTACGAACTGACGACTGTGCTGCCCCGGGCTGCCCCCACCCTCATCCAGAGCGACACAGAGGGCAAGAGAAACATAAGCAAATTCACCTAATTAATATGATCACACCACAACAATATCCCAGCGACATTCCATATCACTAAAGCCCTTGGGGCGACATAGCTCAGGAGGTAAGAGCGGTTGTCTGGCAGTCCTTAGGGTTGCCAGTTCAATCCCCGCCCTGGGCATGTCGAAGTGTCCCTGAGCAAGACACCTAACCCCTAATTGCTCTGGTGAATGAGGAAACAATTGTGAAGCGCTATATAAAATGCAGTCCATTTACCATTTACCTTGTGTAAGCACTCAAACAATAGCCAATGCCCGAATACATACAAATGTGACGGGTGCTGGAGAAAAGGTCCGCAAGTCGGAAATCTTGAAATCGCGCTAGGAGGCAAAAAAGGTTTTTAAAATTTTTTTTTACTATTTTCCTTTTTTTCATATTAAGAAAGTTAAAGTGTTGAAGAAGGCACACAATAGAATAAACAACATTTTTAGGGTCACTAAATACTTATAATTTGTCAGCAAAGTCGACTTGTTTTAGTGATTCTTACAGCCGGGTTTTGGAGGCGTGATGGGGGTGCAGTTTAATTAGCATGTTTGATTTCGTTGGCTATTGTCACTTTGTTTCGGTCAAGCCACCGCCCATAAATAAAGCCGTGTGGTAGTAGCCTATGTTTGTTTACTCTGTGAGGTTGCTACAATGGCGGACGCGCAATCAGTAGGTGAGAGTATAAGCTTTCTAACGATGTATAACATGTCTAATTTTGCTTTTGGAATAGCGTTTTATAGGTTAGCGTAACCGAACATTTTCTTACCATGGCATTCGCTCTATATATGGTAGCATTAAAAGACGTCGCACCTAACGAAACATTGTCAACGATTTTTCGTAATTCCTTGGAAAATAACATTATTATTGAGGACTTCTGGGCATAGCTAAGCCATATGTTTGCTGATAGACCTACCTGAAATTGATTAGCTGTCTGTGTCTCCATCTACTGAACATAGATAAGATTTCATCATTGCTATGTAAGTATTACTGCTCAAAATATTTCGGTTATATACGTTATTTTAGAAATTGAGTGTCTTTAAATAGGTTAGTGGTATTATGTAATGTTTAAATTATATCTATGTTTTCATCTTAAACCTTCGTAAGGGGCTCATATGCTTTACAATGGACAAAAAGCATTAGGCTATATTCCTTTTTGGAGAGATTTTGGATTTGTTTCTGGACCCTTAGCTATTTTAGACCAGTGTTAATAATTTAGACATTTTGGGTAGCTTTGGAGATGCTGGGTACACTGCTTAGTTTTTGCTTCATAGAGCTTTAGTAGTTCTACATATCCACCCTTAGATTTTATGAACTTGTGGTCAAGAAGTTTTTGATCCAGGACATGTATACTTTAACCCGCAATCTCACAGTATTTCATTGCGAACTAAAAAAGGAGCAAATTCATTTTAGATTTTTTGCCTTGACCATTGCATTTGTGGCACTTTATTTCTTACAAAATTATGAATATAAAGTAATCTAAGCTAGTATTATAAATGGTACAAGTGTATTGCTTCATTTAAGACATTTTTCTAGTCTCTGGTGTTCACATCTGGAGTTATAAAGCTTTAAATAGGGTAACCCCTAAATGGGCAAGGATTTTACAGGTACTCTAGTGGGGGAGTGGTTGGGGTGGAGTTAACTAGCTATTGTTCCCACCCATTATCTCCCTGTGAGAAGTGTGAAAAGTTCAAGATCTTTCAAGGGGATTTTCTCTGCTACTTGATTTTAGGAGTACCAACATTCAAATAAGCATATCTTCTTAAAACCTTTTCGGATTTCAATATATGACACATCATTTGAAAGCTTAGAATCTGCACTTTCATAATCTGTAAAAAACTGAAAAATGACCTTGCCCTACTTGCGGACCAAAACACCAGCACCTGTCACAAATTACACCCACAGCAAGCCCTAAGAAGAGAAACATAAAATTAAACTTCTACCTAAAATACCATGTGGCAAACAAGCCTGCCACAGGCCACCGAAGTGGCTTTCCTAGGGGCCCTCCAGCACAGAGACACAGGGAGATGATGTTCCAACAGTCCAGATTTATTTACAAGGGTTTGGCAAGATGTTACAGCCAAAGTGAGCAGATCTAAAACACTGTCATGACAGAGAGGCTTCCCTTGTGTGGGTGGGGATGGCAGATTTAACCTGTGCGCACCGATTACCTCACTACGCACAGGTGCAGCCACTCCTGTTCCTGGGTCCAATTAGCCTGGCCAATTCTCCAATTCTTAACCAATTATCCAATTGGCCAGGTCTAATTAACTTGACCCAGGGCAGGTGTGGCTGCTTAAACCAGCCATCCCCACACCACATACCACAACCTGAATTGGTACAGGTGGGAATGAAAGGGGAAACAAAGATGTGCCCTGGTAGCAAAACCTAAATTTAAACAGTGACAAACATCCCGGTCCTGCTCCAAAAACGTCTTGCTTTTCATTACAACAAGACTTTTTCCACTCTCTCCCACAAGTAAAGATGCCAATACAGCTTAAAAGAGAGGACATGCTACAAATGTTCACCGTCAAGGAAAGTACATGTTGACCCCCTGTTCCACTCATACTAACACTGTGCGTAGTTGTGTTGGAGCGAGTTTGTATCCTTGATCAAGAGAACGAGAGAGACGAGGAGACAGAGAGAGACGGAGAAGCAGACATAGAGAAAGAGAAAAACAGAGAGAGAGAGAGAGAGAGAGAGAGAGAGAGAGAGAGAGAGAGAGAGAGAGAGAGAGAGAGAGAGACAGAAACAGAGAGATAGATAGAGAAACAGAGAAAGAGAGAGACAGAGAGAGAGGTACTCTGCAGACAGACAGGTGGTAATTTTGCATTTTCTGTCCACAGGCTGTGTTTAATTAAAGCAAACAGCTGGCTGTGGATCTGCAGAGCCGTTCTGGCTGACTCCCCTGAAACTGTGGTTCTTAAAAGACATTTTTTCAACCGACGCTCGTCAGCGTCTTCAGAGCATGTAAACACGAAACCACGGCAACGCACTGCTGTATCCAAGCGCACGGCCAATGAATTCTGTCACGAGTGACAGTTTAGGGTTGTCAAGGTTTTTAGTGGAGTTTTTGCTCCAGTAGTGCGTTACATCCATTGACTTCTTTCTTTTGTCAGTTTTCTCATTCCTTTTTGTTTTTTTTCGGCAGATCAATAAAACGATTCTCTTCGGTTGGATGTACACTGCTGTCACCTTACAATCCCCCGAATTTTTTTTTAAATTTTTTACTTTTCACTTTTTTCAAGTTCAACTGTCCATGCGAAAAGGCTTTCTTCATGCTAGGAAAAAAAAAATATGTGTGTGTGTGTGTGTGTGTCTGTGTGAGTACAGTATATATACAATACAGGCCAAAAGTATTAGATCTGTATTGTATATATACAATAAAAATTTTAAAAAACTTTAGATATAGGAGAATTCAGTTAATATATGCACATTTTTTGAATAACAAAACCAGAATACCAAAAGTATAAACCTTTTTTTTTCAATTTCTACCTACAATAACACAAAAATATTATTTTTTCTTAAAAAATAATCTTAAACACGACCTTCTTTGGCATTCATTACAATTGAACAAATTATTGGAAGTGTATGCAATCATTTTGCAAAGTGGGAGGTAGAGGGGTGGGAGGAAGGTGGAGGGGTAACTAAACTGAGTGAAATCTCATCTACTTTAAGTTTTTTTTTAACCATAGGTAGCATAATACCTTTAGCCTGTACCGCAAGTAAAAATAGGCACTAAAGTTGCAAGAAATATGGCAAAGGAGAAGGAGTTAGGCGTAGATGTGCGGGGCCAAGCAAACATATTGTGGCAAGAGGGTTATTCCCAGGGAGCAATTGCAAAGAAGCTTAAGATTTCCAGGTTCAGTGTTCAGTATCAACTCAGAAGGGTCCAGCTGATGTTAATAGGAGAAGACAACTCCTTTTTTTTTTTTAAACCACATGTGGCGTAGTACTGTATAAATGGCAGTGCATGAATGATATCCATAGAATTTATTTTAATCCTTTCTTCGTGGTGCAAAGAAATAAGGAAATAAGTAAAGAATTGTAACATACTTCAAAGTAACCCTAGAAAGGTGGAATTTAACATTAAAAATCCCGAGTGAGTCCTGGGGTTGAGCCCAACTCCAGGAAAACTGTCTTCCTTATCAAAGCTGTCGGACAGTGGGGAAATAGCATTCGGCAGCTAACTGGTTTGGCTTTTAAAGAAAAGAACGAGGGACACAATGATGCCGTCTGTCAGGCCAATTCAACAAGAAGGGCGGTGATTACCAAAGTGGAGTGTGACAAGGGTCACCTCATACTGGGTGTGTGTGTGTGTGTGTGTATGGGTTTCTGCAAGTGCGATGTGTGTGTGTATTCTATATTCCTGCATGTGTGTATGTCTGGGTGTGTGTGTATACGTGTATGTGTATGGGACTGTGTGTGTGTGTGTGTGTGTGTGTGCATGTCTGTCTGTGTGTGTGTGTGTGTGTGTGTGTGTGCATCCACGTACATGCGAATTTCATCAGCTATCTGTCGGTCCATCTAATTCTCTCTCTCTCTCCCTCTCTCTCTCATTCTCTCTCAGTAGTAAGTACAAGCATCAAAATGTTTAGATGGATTTTTTTAATCTCCTGACAATTCACCCGTTTTATTGCACAAGCTCTTAAGAAGATTGCCTGTGTAATGCGTTACAGGGACAGCAGGATAACTGAGTCGTTATATTCCAGCGCGTGACCTGACGAGAGCGATGCTGTCCTGTTGAAGTGGCCCGTCCAAGTGTTTCACCCATTCCTTTTGCATAATGACAAACTCCAGTGAGGGAATCGTTCTTTGAAGCACTCAACATCTCTTTAACGCCGCGTCCTTACTGTACAGCAATCGAAAACTACTGCTAAATGCGGTGGTGATCTGCCAGTTATCTGAAACGGGGTTGGGATGCTGCAAAACTGCTGTTGCTTAACTTGTTGTGCTGATTAATAATATATCACAGCGTTGCTGCCGAGGGCAAATTTAGCTTGGTACAGTATGTTGTTAAAGCAACCCTTTAATTAAAATTGAATGCATTTCCTCCGTGATATCTGAAGGGGGTCTATGAAGGAACTAATTAGAGAGGTGAAAATCTCAGCGTCACACCTCTGTTCCGTATTTCGGGTTTGGAGTATAGCCGTAATTATTATTGTAACGTAATTATTCTCTCTTTTGGTTCCATGTGATCCATGGAGTCGATGCTCATTAACAAAGCAAAAATGCCCGACACCCAGACTATAACACTGAACTCGCTCAATGAGAAGTTGAGGAACACAAGACCAGCATTGTTGCCAGAGTTCCGTCTAATTCATAAATTCCCGCACTTCCGAAGTTGCCTTCCGTTGTGTAAGTCGCTATGTTCCTCGGCTAACTCCCTTACTAAATCTGCGGCAGGAACATTCATAACACATAATGTGCCCATTGATTTATTGAGAGGAGAGAGGAAGAGTTTGAAAGAATAATTGGATAAATTAAACTCCACGAATTTGATGCATCAGAGGTTAGATGGTCCCCATCTGTAGTCCACTGAATTTAAAAAATGTTTATTTTTCTCTATGTTCACAATTAACCGAAAGGATGAAAGCATTAAAAGTAGGCGTTCAAGTTCAGAGGGAGTTGCGTTTAAACAGATGCTTGAAAATTGTCGTTATTAGCAATTTTTTTAACCCATTACATTACATTTATCTGGCAGACACTTTCATCCAAAGCGACGTACAATGAGTGCATAACGAAGGTCACTGGAACAACTACTAAACACAGGTCCGATAAGGTACATTACTCATTATGTAAGTTATCCATAGCTATGAACACAATAAGTCCAGTTCACACAGTAAGCATAGGCTCGATCAGAGAGCCTCCCCCTTGATGAAAGTTTAATATTAAACTGTATCCATGTTTGCTCTTTACTTAAAATATGTGCCAATAAGCATGGCATAGGGACAATAAAATACAGAAAATGTTACAGCTTCACTTTAATTCACTTTTTTACTCAATTATTTATGCTATTTAGATTTTTACCGTTCAGTATATGTGTTGTATGTTGTAAAACGCCAGATCTGCACATGAATAAATAAACAAAAACATGGCATTCATTTAATCATTTTTTTGTTTTAGCAGGTTCAGTCCTAAAATTAAGAACACGTGCAGTATTGCAGCTAACAGCCATTTCACAGCACAGATCAGTGAGCTGAAGCGCTACACTTAGCGATTAGAAATTTCACTTCGAACAAAAGAACAGAATACAAAGTGGGGCTCTGGAGCTGAGTTTGGGAACCTGGTTTTTTTCAGTATTAACTCTCAGTAAAGTCAGACTCTATCATTTGTATGCTGGCATATGGAGTTTCCCTTCGTAGTGCACCGATTTACTTTATATAAATGACTCTCGGATTTTGCATGAATTGCATTCCTTAAAAGAACGATGGTACTGCACACCATATTTCAGGCTGCACTGACCTTTACTGCCATTTTATAATTCCCTAAATAGGCTGGTGTACAGACACTGTAGCATACAGCAGTACCCTGTCATATCAGCACAGTGAAACGCACAGTATTAATCCACCTAAAACAGGTTAGCTATTGTCATTTAACTTTTGTTTAACCAGGTTGGTTAACAGAAAACTCAATTCAGAAAGAAGACCTGGGGGATCAACATGGATTCATGCAGCCAATCAGATGCGAGAAGCCTGCGGATGAATTTCAGTTAAAATTTTTCAGAGAGAGTGACGATGAGAAATTTTCTGTTTGTACCAGCTGTTCATAACAGTAGCTCACCGCAACGTCGAACATGGCTGAATATCTGCTGGACTACAACAGTGCTGAAAGTGACTTCTCGGCTTGCCGTAGTTCTCACTGAGAACTAACAGTGCTTCTGTTAAAAAAAATAAATAAAAAAAAGTAGTCTGTCAACGGAAACTCTGAATGTCTGGTAATGGACTGAGGGAAAATTACGTAATTACGTAAATGAACATCCCCTTCAGGCTACGAGCGGACATTTGAGAGAGGTTATTTTATGGGCATTTCAAAATTATTATCTGTATCGATCAGCATGATGGAAAAAAATTCTGAAAATGGGTCAAAGTGGGGGAAAAAAACAGAGTAGCTTTAAGGCTATTTAGCATTATATTCAATTGGGTTGCTGTCGATGTGAACCGGTGTGCCACAATGTTTAGAAAATCACTTTATTTCAGGAGCTTTACCTAATTGGTCCAGGTTGACTATCTGCACCTTTGTGAAAAGCTTATATGTGGTTTTATAGGAGCTTATACAAGCTTTTTTTTTTTTTTTAAGAAAAAAAAAACTTGCTTTCTTTGTGAACAGAATACGTGCTTTCAGTAAACCTCAATTCAGGGGCATCACAAACTACGGGGCAATTAAAACTCGGGGGCAATTAAAGCCCGTGGGCAATTAAAGCAAGGCGTGTGGGTGCCTCTGCTTACAGGTCACTCTCTCATACGGACTATGGGCCGGCTTCCCACTGATCGCTAATAAAAGCCTTTCAAAAACCACAGTCAAGGCCACCACCAAAAGCAACTAGGCTACGTAATTTAACTTTTTTTCAGGAGGAAAAGCAAAGAGAAAAAAAATCTGTGACAGAGGGCATGGTCAAACAGACTATGTGGGAGGCTTTGCATCTTCTGACTTTCTTGCTTTGACAATTGCAACAACAGCAGGCAATAAAGCAGGCTGGACAAATAAAGCCCATAGAGGACATCTCTAAACACAATGGGCCACAGAACTTTTCTTAAATTATACAGGTTAAGTACCTTGTTCAAGGGTACAACGACAGTGTCCTTCCTGGGAATCGAACCTACGACCCTTAGTTTACAAGACCAGCGCCTTACCCATTACACTACACTGCCCGTCGCCCCACCACGTGTCAGAGAGACAGGAAGCGCGGGAGTCGTCTCTGCGCATCCCAGACACACAATTAGCGCCATATTTGGATTAACAAGGATGAATAAATTCCTCAACGACAGCACTTTTGTCACATTCAAAGTCACAAGTGCATGGAGTACACCAAAAAAAAAATTGCAAAGAAATTGTTCATAAATGACAGAGTTCAAGGGTGCATAGTTCTATGACGCAAACTGTGCTAACAGAGTTGGGGAAGGTTAACAAAAATCGCTGTACGGGAGGGCAGCAGCTTGCTTAATTTGACACGCCGCCTCATCCCCACCCTCTGCTAATTTGCCTTGGGGCAAAAAAATCACAGAAGCTGTAGGTCACGGCGTAGCCTGTGTTCACAGCTTCCCCCAATTCAGCGACAAACAGGAAGTTGTCAATATCGCAAAAACAAACAAGAAAATGGGGAGCGAGAGGTAAACCCAGCAGATGGTTGCAGAGAAGGGGGGGGGGGGTGACGTATTGCCGATAAAAACGAGGAAATAGTCCGGGGGGGTCATCGGCTACGCGGTGACTCCCTCTTGCAGTCAGGGGTGGCCGATAAAAACGAGGAAAACGATGTCTTTGTCCAAAACATTATGGTGCTTACTGTATATATAAATTTCCCCCCCATTGTGGAGTGGTGTGGGCAAGATGAATAATGGTAATGATGCTTTACATTGCTCAAAAAAACATTGCTCTAATTCTCATGCTTCACACCAAACACCAAAATATCATCAAAGTACCGCAGAAAACACCCAGATCGGACATCAATTTTATGTCTAACTTCTAACCGTCCACTGTGAGGGGCTCATTATTTATTTATTCTTTTGCTTATTTTAAAGACGTCCAGAGTGCCTTACCGGGATTTTTTTGCACATTCAGACGTGCTTAGACTGAGAATGTCTGGATGCGGCACATTAAAGCCTTCACATATTACACAATTAATTAGTATTACGATCCTTTCGCTCGTTGTTTGTACTCGTGAAACATTTTAATTGTGCGGAGGTTCTCAGACTTGGTGCTTTCAGCGACTTTAAAACCTACACATGCTTACTTTCGGCCGAAATGTTTATAATGTATTTAATTTTTTTTTTTTTTTTGAGTCGGTCTCTTAGTTTCTGCAAGTGTTAAGTATTTTTTCCCACATTTAAATTTTTTAGAGGCCTTTTTTTAGAGAGTAGATCCACCTGAGGTGTGTGTGTTTGTGTGCCTGTGTGAATGTGTGTGTGTGTGTATGTGTGTGGGTGTTGTGCATGTGCGTATGTGTGTGTGTGTGCAGAATGAACAAATGAATTAACTCCTTGAAGAGGACGGATGTGGCTGTGGGTTGGTGGAATCGGTTGAAGTGTCTGTTCTGCACCCTGAAGAAATGGCCTTTTATGACAAGGGGAAAGGCTCATTAGTCCCAGTGCCTCAATTCTGCAGTCACTCAACATTAGAAACTGGATATGGTGTGTGTGTATGTGTTCATGTGTTTTTGTGTGTATGTGTGTGTGTGTGTGTGTGTGTGTGTCTGTGGCCATGACACAAATGACAGAATTCCTGCACAAACATTTTGGTCTTTCTTTTAGAGGTTTGATTTTTCCTGTTTGTGTGCATGCGTGTGTGTGTGTGTGTGTGTGTGCTTGAGTTCATAGCCAAGGCCGCCGTACATGTAACCTAGAACAAACCTTTCAACTCATCTATATAAACGGTTTCAAACTGACAAAAAAAAGTATGCAGCAAAAACATTTCAGATTCAACAGAGACTCTCAGTCATCCACTTAACTAAGACACCTGCAAGTCCAACCTCTCCTCCTCCTCTTCCTGAACTGTAGCATTATGGAGCAAGTTCTTGTGTACGGCGCCATCATCTGTTTTTTCAGTACGCTTGCAGCCTCCAATAGGAATAAACTCTTCACAATCACACACGCAGCTACCGAAATCATCGGTCTTCCTGATCCCAACCTGTCCAATCTCATCTCCACAGCCACAACCCAAAAGGCACACACACCTGCACATGACCCATAACCCCAGTGTTCCACTTCTCCCCTCAGGTACAGGTACACCTGTGTGTAGAAGGTCTCGCTTCAGTAAAAGCTTTGTACCCTCTGTGACACAGACACTTGAACCCCCCCCCCCCCCCCCCCCCCCCCCCCCCCCCCCCCCCCCCCCCCAAGACCCCCCTCATTGTCCCCAGGCACTGTGTGACTCATGTTTAACCTCAGTTCAGCATCTCAACTCAGTGTTCTGCTGTGTTGTTGTGTCAACGTCGATGTCAATGGTTGCTGTTGGTGTATGATGCAATATTATGTTTTTGGCACCGATTGTGAAATAGAATTTCCTCACTGAGGATGATAAACACTCTATCTATCTATCTATCTATCTATCTATCTATCTACTGTATCTATCTGATTTTAAAGAGCAATAAATAACAGTCACATTGGTCTCACATCTCTGCTGATTGGACAGGAGGTTAAGAGTCACAGGCGTAAGCTTCTCAGCACAAGCACTCAGTTACGGTCACAAGAGCGATGACATTTACACGGAGAATCAAAAGCTCAAAGAGTAGGATTGCTTTACGCAAAGCATGCGGCGCACGAACAAGCAGCTTGACTCAGACAGAGATGACCAATCAGATCACAGGGCATTCTGTGACCTCTCCTAGTGCTTATCTTCAGACTAGGGAAGACTTTAGCTTCCATGCAAGGCTGTTTTTCAAAAAAGACCATTTTACAGCACGTATGGTTTTTCAGCATACTTCACCCCCTCCTTAAAACTCCCTCTCGACTTCTGACCAAACCCAAAGCAGGTAGACCCAGTACACGCATTTATGATTGCAGTTTTATTTTCGTTACTATTTCTGACTTTGTAATCCAGTCTGCAATTCTGATACACAAGCAGCCATCAATCAAATTAACAATGCCTGACTGGGCAAGACAGAGCTGGAGTGACACACCAATTATAGGCTCTAAAATAATTAATCTTGAGGAAATGGCACCAGTGCAAATAAATCACAATAAAAGCCTGGTGGAAGGATGCAGTAAACAAAGAGCTACTCCCCAACCAGCTCCATTCGTAACACACACACACAGACACACACACACACCGACATACACATACACACACCCACACACACAGACACGCACACATACACACACGCATGCACACCCACACACACACACACACACACCAACATACACATACACACACCCACACACACAGACACACGCACACATACACACACGCATGCACACCCACACACACACACATACACACCGACATACACATACACACACCCACACACACAGAGGCACACACACACACACGCACAGAAGACACACACACACATGCACATACACGCACACGCACGCACAAACACATACACAATACACACACACACACACACACACACACCCACACAAACGCACAAACACACACAGACCCACACACACACACACACACACCCACACAGACACACACACAAGCACACACACATACACACAGACCCACACACACACACACACACACACACACACACACACAAACACAGACCCACACACACACACACACAGACACACACACACACCCACACACGCACACACACACACACACACAAACACACAAACACAGACCCACACACACAGACACACGCACACACACACACCCACACACACACACACCCCTCCGCTGCGTTGGCACTGAGTAAAGAGGCCCATGAAATCCTGAGCAGTGCCAAGTGTCATCGGCCAAAAACCCGCTAATGTCTCTCCTGCTGTGCTGCTGCTGAGGAGACAGGAGCGTGGGGCTCTGAACGCTGACCCCCCCCCCCCCCCCCCCCCCCCCCCACTTCCTCCTCCTTCCTCCCTCCCCCCCCCCAACGCTGACAGCTGGCCGG